>OV743447.1:16566611-17166611 GCA_928269145.1 Agriphila tristella | reverse complement strand
AACTAATATACCAAGTTGGTAAAAATACCATGTTGGGCAGCTTAAATCAGTTAGATTTAAGCTGTCCAACATGGTATTTTTGTCATCTCGATTAGAAGTTATTATTATTTATTTATTTATCACAATGTGAACTTACAGCTAAACCAAAACATGCACATTGGGCAATTTACTTAGGTAAAAAAATAATTTACAATAAATATATCTAATAGGGTCAGTATGGATGTCGGCATCTTGGACATCATTTAAAAAACGGTTAAAAAGAGTAATAGCCCTAGGTGTGGGTGCATTACGAGCATGCTGCGTGTGTACAGCATTAGGAGAATAGTCACCTTTTATAAATAAAATATAAGCCAAATTCTAAATGTTTTGTGTGCCTTAAGGTTGTCGCCCAAATAGTAATTTGGTCGTGCGTTCTGAATAACTAGTTATTCAATTTGTATTTTAAAGTCACCCATTTTCAACATTTGTAGTCGCCCTCAATTCGTCGCCCGCTTAGTATTTCAGTACGCTATATTCAGTACCAGCGGCCGCCCGCGGTTTCACCCGCGTGGTTCCCGTTCCCGTGGGAATATCGGGATAAAAGTATAGGTTTTAGGTTTATAGAACTTTATTCTCATAAAGACATAACATCACTTACATGAGAACATTATAAATAAAAAGACTAAACAGTTCCTGGTCGCAAAAGCAAAACAGATAGTAGGTACTTACTAACAAAGCTGAGTAAAAGTTAATTATAGCACAGTAGAATCCAACAATTCAATGCACAGTCCCGTTTAACGCACATTTTCATAATTATTGAGTACTGATAATATACTGAGCATGTTTTTTCTTAAACACGTTAAATGAGTCTTCACTTTTTATAGGTGCGGGTATTTTATTATAAAGTTGTGCTCCTTCAAATGTAATCATAGTTTTGCCGTAATTCGTGCGATGTTTGGGTAGTACAAGAAAACTAGCGCGGCGATTGCTGCGTGCAGTCATAGATTTTAGTTTGGTGAACGTTATGTTAGTATGGATATTCTTATTGAGAGTTTTGTGGACGAAAATACAAGTGTTATACCGGTACAGACTTTTTATGTTCATTAGATTTGTTTCATCGTATATTGGTTTTGTGGATGTCAGATAATGATAGTTAAAAAGCAATTTGACTATTTTATTTTGTAAAATTTGGAGTTCAGATATTTTCGTTTTCGATGCACTTCCCCAGATTTCAATGAGGTAGGTTAAGTGCGGTTTCACTAAGGTGTTGTATAGTGTGTATCGTAATTTTATGTGGTATGCATCGCACTATATTACGCAACGAACAATATAATGATAATAATTTATTTTTTATGTGAGTAATGTGAACTTTCCATGACAAATAGGTATCAATATGTAGACCAAGATACGTCTCGTAAGTTTTTTGTTGTAAAGGAATATTATTAATTGTGAGAAGTGCATGTGGTGGTATTGGTTTGTTCCTCCTATCCTATGTTTTAATCTAGGCTATCTACTTTCTGTGTGCCAAATCGGTTCAGTAGTTTTTGCGTGATTGAGGAACAAACATCCAAACCCACAAACTTTCACATTTATAATATTAAGTAGGATTGTACGAGTAATCGTACATGTATATAAAATCATTTATAATATTGTGTAAGCATCGATCGGTTATTGTGAATTGCAAGCAAGCATTTCTGCTGGCCTAAATTATTACGAGTATTGTAAAAATGTAGCAGTGCAATAAACGCATTCTATCAACGCGGTCGGTTATCATTTTAATAGCATTTTCCCTTCCGCAGCATCTTTATCATTTTATCATCTAGCAATCAGCATAATAGTTAAAGTGTGCACACCACTACACTTTACATTGGTCCTTCGATATTTTGACCCAGCGCGCGGTGAGGTCTCAGATCGGAGTTACAATTTCGTAATTCTAGTAAATCGGTGACTTAGCGCTTTGGTATACAGTGAACATTTAAAAACAGCATAGCATTTAGCATTTTTGTGACTTTGTGTCGTGGACTTTCTTCAAATAGCAATAAATATCGTGAACTTTGCATTGTGAACATTAAGCCAGTGAACAGCATTTGGATTTGGATTTTTTCGGGGACGAGTTCTACCAGCGGGCTAATCAGCTCGTCTCGACAGCAGCACCAGCAGCACGACAGCGACAGCAGCAGTAGCAGTCGGTTTGCAGCAACTCAAAGTAAGATCTTTCCATTATCTCTTCTTACTTACCTTTTATCATGGCACAAACATTTGAAGCAATCTTTGTTCGTCAAGTGGAAATTATCACTCAGCTCGAGAAGATAGAATCAAACTTTAGAAAAGATAGTGCTAGTAGGAAAACTCAGGACTATTTGGATAAGAGAGTCAAAGTGTTGGACGAACTTTGGGCGGAATTCCAGCAGAATGACTCGAATGTGCAAGCATATGAAGATAAAAATTATGAGTATTTTATCAAGAATATTTTTCAAATGACGAAAGAGTTTTATGAAGCAACCAGAGCAAAAATGACCTCGTATAAGCCATTTTCAGCGACGTTATCTCCATTGCCCGTTCCCGAAGATAGAAAGGAAATGTTTTCGCAAATATCTTTCTCTATCCCAACTATTAGCAAGGACGACAAGGCCACCCAGCCAGGTGGTCCTGCCGACGAGATATGGACGCAACAAAAAACTAATTTCAGAGCATTAATGAGACAAATCCAACGTATATCTATAGAAAACTTGGAGGAAAAGTGGGAAATCGAGGATGAGCTTAGAAACATACAGCGAAAGTGGCAAATAATCGAAGAAACTCATTTAAAAATTGATAACATTTTACAAGGCAGTGACGTGTTATATGATAGTGAGTATACTCAAGTGGAAGACTACTATTACAGCATAAAAAAGAAGTTGAATAAAAAACTGTGTTCAACTGCCCATTTACAGCAATCAACACCTCAAATTGAGATTCCTGTCTTTACGGGAAATTATACCAACTGGCCTACATTTTTCGATTTATTCTCGGAAGCTATCCATAAGAATAAATACCTCAGCAATGCACAGAAAATGCAGCATCTTAAAGGTAAGGTGCGCGGCGAGCCTGAGCGCCTTATACAGCATTTGCATGTATCTGCAGAAAATTATGAGACAGCATGGGATATCTTAACACACAGATATGATAACCCACAGGTACTTTTCACCAAGCAAATCGAGGTATTCCTAAATCAACCTTATGTACAGAGGCAAACAGCATTTGAGTTAAAACGATTGTATGACGTAACAACAGAGTGTATTCACGCCATACATAACTTAGGAGTGGATACTAACACATGGGATCCACTTCTAGTACATTTATTAGCAAAAAGGCTCGATAGTCACACCTACAGTGACTACATGGAATCACGTAAGCAACCCCGAGAGCTACCAAAACTAGTAGACTTTATGCAGTTCATAGAAAGCAAATTTACAGCACTCGAGCCGATTCATCTACGAGCATCATCTTATAAGCAAAATAATCAATCTTCGCCTCAAGTATCAAAACCGTCCTACAGCAAACCCAAGAATCAGGGTAACCATATATTTAAAAATTATCAAGCATTGCCCACATTTACATCAAGATGTTCATATTGCAATCAGAATCATGACTTGTTTCAGTGCAAGAAATTCCTAAGTCAATCACCCGAGAGCATAATGAGGACGATTTCGAAATTAAAAATATGTAAAAATTGTTTGTACAAGCATGTTGACAATATTTGCCATTCCACGAAACGATGCAAAGAGTGTAATGGTGAGCACAACACACTCATACATGAAGCGATGACACAACAAGCCTCGAACGCGTCAAATGCAAGCTTGCAATTGCAGCAAGCTCGGTCACTGCCCCCAGCAACAGCAAAACAAACGCCGAATAAAAGCGAAATCAAACAGCATAGCGTAAACCATGTTGCAACTGAGGATGAGGAAATTTTACTTACTACCTTATCACTCAAGGTAAAATCAGCTGATAGCACATATATCACTTTAACAGCTCTTTTAGATCAGGGATCTCAAATTTCATTATTATCAGAAAACGCCGCTCAGATGTTAGGACTACAGCGTCAGCGTTTTAACGCATCAATATCAGGAATAGGAACCAGCTCTAAAGTAAGCAAAGGGGTGGTCACAATGGAATGTCAATCAGTTTATGATGATTATCAATTTAGCACACAAGCATTAGTTATCACGAATGTCATTAACAACTTGCCGAATTCATCCTTTAGAAAGCAAACTTGGCCACATTTACAGCATATTAGATTAGCAGATCCTGAGTACAACGTGTCGAAGCCAATTGACATCCTTCTCGACGCCAGCGTTTACTCAGATATAATCATGAGTGGCTTAATAAAAGGGCCGTCACAGGCACCTATAGCACAACAAACCAAGCTAGGTTGGATTCTGTCAGGCAACGTAAGAACATTTAACTGCAATGTGGTTATTAATAACATCGATGACATCACAAAGTTCTGGGAAATTGAGGAAATTAGCAGTAATTCAGCATCATCATTAACTAAGGAAGAGCAATATTGTGAGGACTTTTATCTAGCAACAACACGCCGATTAGAATGTGGCAGATATGAAGTCGCATTGCCTATGAAACCTCATTTTGAACAGCATCTTGGAACTTCAAAACCGAAAGCAATAGCACAATTTTTACAGCAAGAAAAAAGAATGATTAAAAATGAACAACTATCAGCAAGTTACATAAAGTTTATGAAAGAATATCAAGAATTAAATCACATGCGACCATCACTATCTGAAAACACCGATCATCCTGAATGTTATTTACCCCATCACGGAGTGTTGAAACCTGACTCCACCACAACAAAACTACGTACTGTATTCAATGCGTCATCGCCTACTTCGTCTGGATACAGTCTGAATGACCTGATGGAATGTGGTCCAAACTTGCAACAAGATCTGCAATCGCTCATATTGAAGTGGAGACAGCATAAATATGTATTGACAGCAGATATCGAAAAAATGTTTAGATGCATAGCTATTAGAACAGCAGATCAGCAACTTTTAAAAATAGTTTGGAGGGATTCGCCACACCAGCTGCTTAAAGATTATTATCTTACGACCTTGACCTATGGCACAAAGGTGGCTCCGTTCCTAGCAATGCGAACCCTCAAGCAGATAGCAGGAGATAACCCTCAATATGAGTTAGCAGCATCAGCATTAGAAAACTCATTCTATATGGATGACCTAGTTTGGGGCCACAATTCCTTAGCAGAAGCAAAATCACTACAACAGCAATTAATATCTGTTTTACAGGGAGCTGGTATGAACATCCGAAAGTGGGCTAGCAATGACCCAGAGTTAGTGAAAGATTTAGCATCAGAACAGTTAGAAAGCATTTTAGAATTTAAAGACACGCAGAGCAGAAAAACATTAGGTTTAAAATGGACACCGTCATCAGATTCGTTTATATTTCAATATGACATATCAGACAACAATAAATGTAATACGAAACGACAATTATTATCAAGCATATCAAAAATATTCGATCCATTAGGTTGGTTGTCGCCTTTAACAATAAGAGCAAAAATTATGTTCCAAAAAATTTGGTCATTTGATTTAGCGTGGGATGATGAGCTCCCAGCTGAACTTTTGAAAGAATGGACAGCATTGAAAGATGACCTGGAAAGCATACAGCAGTTGAAAATACCTAGACATTTTGGAAATACGGAGCGAAATTATCAACTACATGGCTTTTGCGACGCATCGGAAAGGGCTTATGCGTGCGCGATTTACATTGTGACAACGAACGATAAAGGCGAGTGCATATCAAAGTTAGTGATCGCAAAAACAAAGGTCGCGCCACGTAGCAAACAGATTTCATTAGCCCGACTTGAGCTCTGCGGTTCACTTTTATTGGCACAATTGATGAAAAGGGTTTTAGAATCCCTATCGAACAGTGATATCAAAGTCCACGCATGGACTGACTCCATGATAGTGCTTGGCTGGCTCCAAGGAGAACCCTCGAGATGGAAGCAATTCGTGGCCAATCGAGTTACTCAAATCACAGATATCATACCAGCATCAAATTGGAGTCACGTCAGATCAGAAGAGAACGCAGCAGATTGCGCCTCGCGAGGACTCACATCAAGTAAATTAGCAGACTTCTCCTTGTGGTGGGAAGGCCCTAAATGGCTTAGCACGTTAGATACCAGCAAAATAAAGAAAATCATTTATCAGTGTCCGACTTTAGAAGAAAAGAAAGCAAGTGTGAATGTTGCCTTACAATCGAAACAAAACAATGAACTTATATTTAAATTATTAAATAATTATAGTGACATCGCAAAAGCAGTAAAGGCAATCGGTTGGATATCACGTTACATCAGCTGGTTAGGTAACCGGCATACGTCACGCGATTGCACTTTGTCAACAACAGAACTGAATAATGCATATAATATAATTATAAGAAGTGTGCAATCTATTGATTTTCAAGATGAGTTGATATCATTAAAATCTAACGGGCAAGTCAGCACAAAAAGCAAGATCGCTAGTCTCAACCCATTTTTAGATGATCAGGGCATACTGCGGGTTGGTGGAAGGCTGCATCGTTCAAACTTGAAATACACAGCCAAGCATCCTATCATTCTATCATCTTCTAGTCGTTTGACGGAGTTAATCATCCAACAATCACACTTAATTACGTTACATGGAGGCCCTCGACTTACTTTATCGCACATTCGAGATAAATATTGGATCATCAGCGGCATTCGCACGGTGAAAAAGCAATTAAGACAATGTGTCAAATGTCGCAGATTTAATCACATTCAGCAACAGCAGATCATGGGTACGCTACCAGGAGCTCGGGTTACACGTCCTGCTCGTCTATTTAGTAACTGCGGCGTAGATTTTACGGGATACCTGGATATAAAATCAAACAAAGGACGTGGTGTGAAGACGACCAAGGGCTACGTCGCGGTCTTCATTTGCTTATCAACAAAAGCAGTACATCTGGAAATGGTATCGAATTTGAGCACAGCAGCCTTCCTAGCAGCTTTTCGGCGAATGTGTGCTAGAAGAGGTACTCCAAACAATATGTTTAGCGACAACGGGACCAACTTCGTAGGTGCTAATCGGGAACTGAAACAAGAATACAAAAGCATATTGAAAACAATGGACACAAGTTTTATCAAAGACGTCAGTGAAATGGGGGTCACGTGGCATTTTAACGCGCCAGCCTGGCCAAATGCTGGAGGCCTGTGGGAGGCGGCGGTTAAAAGCTTAAAGCATCATCTTAAGCGTGTCCTAGGAGATCAAAAGCTCACCTACGAAGAATTTATCACGCTCCTGCATCAGGTGGAAGCATGTCTTAACTCTAGACCACTCTATGCACTTACCGAAAGCCCAGAGGATGACATATTAACACCTGGTCACTTCTTGGTTGGTAGTTCATTAATATCACGACCACAAACAGACCCTGACACTATTAATTTAACAACACGTTGGAAATTAGTGCAGTCGATGAATAAGCAGTTTTGGAGAAAGTGGTCTACTGATTACTTACAGCATCTACAGTCTAGATCAAAGTGGAGATTCCCAACTAGAAATTTACAAATAGATGACATAGTTCTCCTGAAAGAAGAAAACTTACCACCAGGCAAGTGGGCCATGGGTCGTATTCTGGAACTGCACCCTGGAAAGGACGGCTACGTGCGAGTCGTGACCCTTAAAACAAAATCAAATGTTATCAAACGACCCATCAACAAATTAGTTCTACTACCTGTGTGTGAAGAAAGCACCAAAGAAGAGCATCAATCATCAGAGCAAACACAACAGCATTCACAAGATCAGCCATCATCATCATCGCTAAAACTCAAAACAAGAACATCGAGAGCAAAAGGAAAATTATTTAAGAATTTTTTCACTACTATTTTTCTATTTATGACCGTTTTATCCCCGTCTACACAGCAAGAAACAACTAATTTTAATATCACGACCTTCAAGCAGAACACACCTTTCTATTTTGATAGAATATCAGACCTACAGCATATACGGGATGACTGGAAGTTAGTAGTGTATTACAACATGTCTACATACTGGAACGGACTACATCACCTAGAACAGTATGTAAATCATATAATGGAATTATGTACTAATACAAACAATCAGTACAGAAGCGTCGTTTTACAGTTGCAACATGAGTTATCAGAAATAGAGCATTATAACAAACTACTTATGAATCATCAACACCGCATAAGAAAAAGAGGATTAATAAACGGTGTGAGTTACATTGCAAATTCATTATTCGGCGTCTTGGATGACCGTTTTGCTGACCAATACAAAATTGACATCGAGAAAATTGCAAGGAATGAAAATCACTTGAAAAATTTAATAAAAAATCAGACCCTTATTATTGAGTCCGAGTACAACATTTTACGTCGCAATGAAAACATTATGAACCAACAATTTACTTTCATTAAAAATCATCTTCATAACGTATCAGTGGAAGTAAATGAGGTTCGGCTCGACATCAAGCACGATGCCTATATCACATCATCAGCATTAGCAGCGACTGTTATTTTAGCAAACTTGAGACGAATCCAAGAAACATTGATCAACACTATCACCGATATAAGTCAAGGACGCGTGGACATTCATTTATTATCACCGCAACAATTGGAAGCACAAACTAATTTTATTATGAGTCAACTACAGAGTGATCTCACATTACCAGTTGGTCACGGTGACATGCAGAGCTTGTACAAATTATTAAAAATGCATTCCAAAATTGTCGACAATTATCTTATCATAGAAATCAGAATACCAATTTTGAGCAGCGAATCTTATCAATTAGACAAAATCATTAGTTTGCCACAGATATCTCAAACCACTATGTTTCAAATAGTACCAGCATTTAACTACATCGCTTTTAACATACGAAAGGATGTAGGTATGTATTTATCAGAATCAGATTTGCATCTTTGTATACATTACTCACAAGAAAAATTATTATGCTCGCTCGATAAACCTATATATCAATTAAAAATAAAACAATCAATTTGTGATGTCTCAGTTACTAACGACGAATATAGCAAAACATTAACATGTATAACAGACACAATAGCATGCCGCAATAAATGGATCAAATTGCAGCGCCCGAACGTCTGGTTGTACTCCTGTTGCAAGGAATGCAGAGTACACATTTTCTGTTCGTCGGGTGTAGAAATAAAAACATTACAGGGCAATGGACTTATCACATTAGGTCAAGGTTGCGCATTAAAGGGCGAATCGTTTACAATTTATTCGCACAACAACTTTTTTAACCATCTGAAGAAAGAAGACAACTTAATGGAATTTCCGCAGATGTCCATTTTGAACTCTATCATCAATACTAGCACTTCAATGGAAATTGACGCCTGGCAACCTGAAAAGCACAACAAACTGTATAAGGAAGTTAAGATGCAGATAGAGGATTTAAAGAGAAACGAAGCGAAAGATCTTACTATACACGACATTCATCATTACACCCTACTCTATGGCATACTGGCTGGAATTGTGATCGGTGGGGTGGTATTATCCTGTCTTTGGCGGCGGAGGAGACGCCTGCAGGAGCAGGCGGCTGGAGCAGCAGCAGAGCGCGTGGTCGCGCCTGTTACCCGGGCGGGTGACGTCATCGAGCGTGGCATCGCTAGTGCAGTGATTAGTGTGTGTAGTGAAAATGAGCCTCAAAAGTGCGCGGTAAAAAGTGTAGAGCAAGGGACCTCTCCTATAGTGTTACGCCCTGCCAAATTCGAGGTACCCATAGCAAATAGTGAAGTGTAAAAATAATAGACAATCGGACAGAGACAATTTTAGTTATAGCAATTTCATATTCATTTGTAATGAAATACCTACTTTTATATTATTTAAGATGACATTTATAAGTAGCATTATTTAAGTTTGTAAAATGGACTTTTTAAGATACCTTTTGTTAAATCAAGCACACATCATCCTAATCATACTTTATCAACATTATTTTGTAGTTAATCATTGTCAGCATTTACATAATCATTTTTGCAATATAATAGTATTAACTTTAGTTAGCAGATAACTCTCTTTCTTTCTTGAGAGGCCAAGATGTACGAGTAATCGTACATGTATATAAAATCATTTATAATATTGTGTAAGCATCGATCGGTTATTGTGAATTGCAAGCAAGCATTTCTGCTGGCCTAAATTATTACGAGTATTGTAAAAATGTAGCAGTGCAATAAACGCATTCTATCAACGCGGTCGGTTATCATTTTAATAGCATTTTCCCTTCCGCAGCATCTTTATCATTTTATCATCTAGCAATCAGCATAATAGTTAAAGTGTGCACACCACTACACTTTACAAGGATTATTAATTATTTATTACCCGATTAAATACTACCCATTTTAAATAAATAAAAAAACTAAGGGCAGATTTTTCAATACCTACATAAGACTTTATTAGTTTGATAGTGTATTACATATATCGCAAAATTAAAAATGTTTGTCATACATTTGTCCGTCATAGTTTTTAAATGACTTTAATTTTATTTGGTTAGTAATGATAACGACAGAATCTGTTATCTAGGAATTGAATCATCCCTAAATAATTTCAAAAGTAAATTTTCTTACTTAACTTAAATTAAAATCCTTACTAATATTATAAACTAGCGGCCGCCCGCGGTTTCACCCGCGTGGTTGCCGTTCTCGTGGGAATATCGGGATTAAAAGTATTCTATGTTTTAATCTAGGCTATCTACTATCTGTGTGCCAAATTTCAACCAAATCCGTTCAGTAGTGTTTGCGTGATTGAGGAACAAACATCCAAACCCACAAACTTTCACATTTATTATATTAGTAGGATGTGAAAGTCCGTTTGTTTGTTTGTTTGTTACGCCTTCACGACTTAACTACTTAACCGATCGTCATGAAATTTTGCATACAGGTAGTCAGGGGTACATAAAAGGACATAGGGTAGCTTTCATCCCGAAAAAAAAGTATTGTTCCCGATCCCGAGGGATAGCAAAAAACCTTTCCACGCAGACGAAGTCGCGGGCGGCCGCTAGCAATTTGAATAAAACAAAGGGTGTAGTGTAATCAAAAGTAGACTTACTTGATATGATACTTGAGTGTCATTTTGCTTGCAAACACTTTGCCACAACAATCGCACTGCAACTTCTCTTTGTGATGTTTATTTATGTGGTATGATAATTTTGATCTGGAACTGAAAATAAAAAAAAACATTTTAAAATACACTCTAAAGTTAGACTAACATTTAAGTCTAAGGCGACGGCTACACGCGTGGTAAATACTGTGATCCATCAGTATTTGACCAGGGGTCTATTTCTAGTAGTTTACTGGGGTAGAATTATGTTTTATAATTAACAAGAAACATTATTCTACCCCAATAACAACAATGGTAAATTATTGTAGTAAATACTAATCTTTTATGAAATAGGCCCCTGATTAAATACTGATGGATCACAGTATTTACCACGCGTGTAGCCGACGCCTAAGATGATGGTCTAGCTTGAGTGTATTATCTAAGCATAGGATCCATAGACCTTAGTATCTTCTATACGTGTAATAAAATTGGTCGATGTCTGTCGGTACATAATAATATAAAAAAAATAGAAGATTTCAAATAATAAAACAAATTATTATTTTTAAAACTTAGTAGATAACTGTCTGTCTATCTATATGAACGACGCTATATTTCGTATATTTTCGGATACTTTTCGTGCAACCCTAAATGTCACTTACTTAAATGCCTTATCACAATTTTTGCACTGAAACTCTCTCAAATCTCCTTGGTGTATTTTAATATGTCGTCTGATGATTCCTTTCACAGATGTTTTTACCCCACATTCTTTACATCTATACGCAATAAGGTGCAAATTCCTGTGAGCTGACAGGTGGTCTTTAGTTAGGAAATAAGCTTTGCAGACGTCGCATTGCAAGCAATCTTCGCCTTTCTGAAAAAAAGACTATATTTAATAAGTAGTACTAATTAAATGGTCTAGCTATTTTTTCTCTTTAATAAAAATCCAGAAAGGAAAAAAAAAGTTCCGAAAAAAGGAAACGTCGTCTATATTAAATCATCATCATCATATCAGCCGCACGTCACCCACTGCTGGGTATAGGCCTCCCCCAAGGATCTCCACGACGATCGGTCCTGCGCTGCCCGCATCCAGCGGCGCAACGCGACCGCGCACCAGATCGTCGGTCCACCTTGTCGGGGGCCTACCCACGGAGCGTCGTCCGGTGCGCGGTCGCCATTCCAGAACCGCCCCGCCCCAACGGCCATCGGTTCTTCTCGCTATGTGTCCAGCCCACAGCCACTTCAGCCAAGCAATCCCTCGAGCAATGTCGGTTACTTTAGTTCTCCTATGGATCTCATTTCTGATTCTATAACATAGGAAAACGCCGAGCATGGCTCTCTCCATCGCACGCTGGGTGACCTTGAGGCTCCTTATCAAACCCATATTTAGTGACCACGTTTCATTGCCGTAAGTCATCATTGGTAACACACATAGGTCATAGACTTTCGTCTTCACATACGGTAAGTGTAAGTGGACTTGTAAGTGTAAAGGGAGAGGAACGGGAACGGAACTAACGCCTTCAAGAGCATTTTAAGAATTCTAAAGATTTTTTGAAATGTCCACGCAAACGAAGTTGCGGGCAAAAGCTAGTCTAAAATAAAATTCTATAGAAGGGGAATCAGGGCTCAGCTGAAGTGGCAGTGGGCTGGAGTCTGGACACATAGCGAGAAGAACCGATGGCCGTTGGGGCGGAAAGGTTCCGGAATGGCGACCGCGCACCGGACGACGCTCCGTGGGTAGGCCCCCGACAAGGTGGACCGACGTGAGGGTGAAGGTCGCGGTGCGCCGCTGGATGCGGGCAGCGCAGGACCGATCGTCGTGGAGATCCTTGGGGGAGGCCTATATCCAGCAGTGGGTGTCGTGCGGCTGATATGATGATGATGATGATGATGAAAAGATACCAAAAATTTACATATATATTTTTACTTACCGGTCTATGCTTGCCAGCCATATGCTCGGCTTCATGTTTCTCCGAGTTAAAACTAATGAGACACAACAGGCATCTGGCTCGTAGATTGTGTAAGTACTTGCTCCCCTGGTCTTCCGACCTGATGGTCCACATTTCCTCCTCCGTCATCGTGTATACTTCAACCAAATCTGGGGGGAGATTTTTTAGTTTTTTGCGGAGATCCGTTTGTGTTTTTCCTGTGAAAGGCTGAAGAAATGTGTAATTTTTATTATATTATTATAAATTAATATAGGTAAATGAACTATACGGGGTTTTTTTTGTCATTTGGTTCCCGCAGTGGGGTACAGTTCCGGTTAAGAATAGGACTGTCCCATCTCATCCCGTGGGTATCGTAGAAGGCGATAGAGGGAAGTTTTTTAGGGACCCGGTGCAGACCATCGCACAAAGGGTCACTCGAATGGCAGCGAGGAAACTGTCAACAACAGCATTCCCAAGGACGGTTGGTGGCAGGCAGGCGGCCGCCCGTAAAACTTTGCCAAAACCTAATGCAGTATGAATTACATGCTGCGCCGACCCCAATAGTGGTCGTTCTACGAGCTCAAAATTTTATTTTGTGTAGAACACTATAAATAAATTGGAACAAGGGCAGGAGGATGATGATGGTTCCCGCAGTGGGGTGGTTCCACTCATGATTACAAGCAACTTTTACTGTGGGACTTGTACTATTATGTATTCTGGACTATGAAGAAGCATCATACAGATTCACCAAATCTACCACAATTGTACAAAGATTTTGAAGTCACTCACCAATTTTCCAGACCAAACCTTGATGGTCTGATGTGTTGGCAACTGTTCCTTAGTGAGATGGATGCAGCGTGCGCCAGTTTATCCTCAACGTGTCTATATGAACAGGGAGCTGATCCCCGTCATTTAAGAGTACCTACATACCTAGTCACAAAACATAATATTGTTGATACACTTCCAAGATGATGGAGATATAACCTACTTGTCCAAATGGACAGTAGAACCTTGATGGATCACTATGGGGCCAAATCTGATATCCCGAAAAAAAATCTGCTGTTCCATACATTAAGGTCGAGTAGGTATTGTGCTTTTGTATGGAACAGCTGTTTTTATTGCGATATCAGAGTTGGCCCGGTAGTAAAAGTTGCTTGTAATCATGAGTGGAACCACCCCACTGCGGTAACCAACATTGTGAACTATAATAAAATGGATTGAGCCAAAATAAATGTACATTTTTACAAGACTTTTTACATTTGATGCAGTGGTTAACATGCCGGTCTACCACGCAAGAGGTTCCGAGTTCGATTCCCGGCCGGGCAGAAATCGAAATGATGAATTTTAATTTCTGTAACGGGAAACGGGCTAACTTACGTGGCTATCGTTATCGCTTTCGTTTGACAGATGGATGTGACACATCGCTACTTATTTTTGGCACAAATAAAAGTAGCAATGTATCACATCCATCTGTCAAATGAAAGCGATTACGATAGCCATGTAAGTTAGCCGGTACGGCCCCTGATAGGTTTAATAATAAAGATTTTCTTGTCTTGATATTTGATAGATCACGTTTTGACAGATTTTCATTTCTGTTGAAACAAAAATCTCGCGAAACTAAAATCTGACGAAACAGGGATCGGGAGTTAAACAGTGACAGTAAAATATATAAAATTATTACAAATACTTTCTGTTCTCTATCTATATTGTATTCTGTCCCCTCCCCGTTTGATGACTGCCGAAAGAGGGTAATGTTTTTGATACTTACTTATTTTTAAAGATGAGAATAAATCTCTAAAAATAAGTATCAAAAACATTACTTTCGACAGTCATAAAATGTATGCTCTAAAATATTATCAATACATTTCAAACACACTTTAAACCATCCTCGACAATGTAAATGGTAACTTTCTCGGCTGTATGTACTATTCTTTACTAGCGTGGCGGTAAAGAAATATAAAATAGTAGATTATACAACAAGTGAAAAAAGAAGGAATTTAGTTCGAGGTACTATGTTGGATCCCGAGAGCAGCGAAGGATTCTAGAGTTGAATCCCGAGCGTAGCGAGGGATTCAAAAGTAGAATCCTGAGCGAAACGAGGGATACAAAGGACCGAGATGAAATTTTTTTTCACGTGTTGTGTACTCTACTTTTTACCATTGGCTGCGAGAAAACATAATAGGCAGTACTTACACCTTAGTACCTATTTATAGTTATCAAATTTTATTATTTAGATAGGTAATCGGTAATTTAACCGTTAGAAAATAGTGAAACTATAAGTTTTCCAATGACATAAAACAACCATGCTATGAGGGAAATTACATGATCAGTCTGACAGCAGTCCATTTCATCAGTTTGTATAGACTTTGAATTTTTACAGACTGAAGATCGTACCAGACTGATGGAATAGACTGATGCAAGACTGAAAATCTAATCTCCCTCTAATATAAAGAAAAGAACCCAAAGATAAGACACTAAAAAGAACCTAATTAATTTGGCGAGACATTTTTTTAGAAAAGAACCTTAAGATAAGACACTAAAAAGAACCTAAATAAAATTAGCGGGATATTTTTATGGCTTTATCTATGGAATAGCTCCATACTTTCAGCACGTTTTTTTTTTGTACATAATTCATACGATGCGCGCTTGTTCCAAATTCAAATCATTTTTATTCACTCGGTGAATAAAATCGCTTATTATTCACTCTTATCGTTGAATTAAACGCACTTTTTAGAGTGGCGATGGTAAAAAATCTTTTACATGTTGTTTTTAGTCAGACTGGTAACAAAAAAAAACAATATTATCGAATAAGTAGGTATTAAATTGTATTTATTCAAGAATATTGAAAAGTTAACATGTTAGGCTATTTAGGTAGATACTTTACAAAGCGATTAATTTAACAATGTACAACTGAAGTGATTTCAGAGCTCTTGCGTTACAAAACGACGTATTTTATTCCGTAAAAAGATGATGCCGATTTTACTATACAAGCTAGGCATCCTGCGCTTTGATGAAATTACCAAAATACTTTAGTAATTTTATAGTGATTATGTGGGAAGAACATCATTAAAATATAATGCGGGAGAAAAGAGAAATATCAATCTCTATGAGCCGTTTTGAAGTTATATTTGTTATAGTATAGGATATAATCTTTTAAGCGATTGGTAGTAAAGTAGCGCAACGCCTCTAGTTGGAGCGCTTTTTTTTGCTACCTTTCTTATGTATTGGACATATTACACCAATATTTCGCTCCAATGGTTGCTCTTCGGTTTCCCATATCTTTGTCATCAGGTCGTGAATTCGTTTTAAGGTCACTTCACCGGAGCTTTTCCATATTTCCCCAGGTATTCCATCTATGCCAGGAGATTTATTATTTTTGAGTCTCATGATGGCTTCCTCAACTTCTTTGATATTGGGTGGTGCGACTTCTTTCTCGTTAACTTCGTTCACACTGATATCAATCGAGCGTTCTGGCGGGTGGCAATTTAGTGTTTCAAAGTATTTTCGCCATATCTGTTTGAGCTGGGTCTCATCAATAACCAAATTCCCTTCCCTATCTTCGAGAAACTGACTGGTTGGCTGGTATCCTCGTATGAATTCTTACATGTCTACCTAAATTACTACGTCTATTAAAACATTTCGTACAATAACTACATTTGTATGGTTTCTCTCCTGTATGAATTCTTACATGTGCATCTAACTGAATACTTTGATGAAAACATTTAGTACAATAACTGCATTTGTGTGGTTTCTCCCCTGTATGGATTCTTACATGTGTATCTAACTGAATACTTCGAGTAAAACATTTAGTACAATAACTGCATTTGTATGGTTTCTCCCCAGTGTGAATTCTTACATGTGTAGCTAAATCACTGTTTTGAGTAAAAGATTTTATACAATAACTACATTTGAATGGTCTCTCTCCTGTATGAATTCTTACATGTCTAGCTAAAGCACAGCTATTAGTAAAACATTTCGTACAATAACTACACTTGTGTGGTTTTTCTCCTGTATGAATTCTTACATGTGTATCTAACTGAAAACTTTGAGTAAAACATTTAGTACAATAACTGCATTTGTATGGTTTTTCTCCTGTATGAATTCTTACATGTGCAGCTAAAGCACTGTTTTGAGTAAAAGATTTTACACAATAACTACATTTGTATGGTTTCTCTCCTGTATGAATTCTTACATGTCTAGTTAGAGCACTGCTATTAGTAAAACATCTCGTACAATAACTGCATTTGTATGGTTTCTCTCCTGTATGAATTCTTACATGTGCAGCTAAAGCACTGTTTTGAGTAAAAGATTTTACACAATAACTACATTTGTATGGTCTCTCTCCTGTATGAATTCTTACATGTCTAGCTAAAGCACTGCTTTTAGTAAAACATCTCGTACAATAACTACATTTGTATGGTCTCTCTCCTGTATGAATTCTTACATGTCTAGCTAAAGCACTGCTTTTAGTAAAACATCTCGTACAATAACTACATTTGTATGGTTTCTCTTCTGTATGAATTCTTACATGTGCAGCTAAATCACTGCTATTAGTAAAACATCTCGTTTTTTTACCATTTTGATAGTTTGTATATGAATCGGCCATCGAGATTGGTTTACTATCAATTTCAATTATGTGCCATTTTGTATTCGCTTCAATTTGAGAATTCTTTATGTCACTATTAATATTGGAAGTGGATATTTCATTGTTCGGTATTATTGTTTTATAAGATTTTAATTTTGTACTGCGTATTTTAGAGTCAGGTATTTTCCTATTATCGTCGTACTGTGCCTTATTTTCCTCGTTATTCTTTTTTGTTTCATTATCCGATTTACGTTTCTTGGGTAAGGGCAGCACCTGTGAAGTATTTTTTAAATGATAGAATAAAAATAGCTAGTTGTCACATTTGGTCCACTGAACACGTCTATTTTGCGACAGGTCCTATTCGCATTTGGTCCACTTTCTCAAATTTACTCTTTGCGAGCTAAAATTATATTACCTTGTACTAGACGTTTTTAACACGTTTTTATTAGGTTGCTTTCGCTTTTTTTTTATAGCATTTTGATATTTTTTTCTTATCTTATGCTGGGGCTACTAACATGCGAAAATTTGTGTCGCGTTGGTGCTTCTTTATTATTATACTATTAACTAAAGGCACAGAATACATAATAGTACAAGTACAGAAGATCCACTCCGCAAAGTCATTTAAATAAATAACGGCTCTATTCTATACCCAATACAGTGCAATTCAGGTTGCACGCCGCTCTCTTGCCTACAGTTATATTCACCTAGAAGTTGCCTCTCTTTCTATCGCGTAGCTCTTATCTCTTCTAACGACTTCAGGGTTTCTTCTTTTAAATAATAATTAAATAACTGGTAGTTAATTTATTACAAGTTATGTGTTTGTGAAATAATGTGTAGTTAAATACGTTTAAAAAAACATAGGCTAGGTACTATGGGCAACAGCGACGCTTAACCAGTTTGCAACAAAATTCGTGTGCGCGCGTATCGCCCCTACACGAACTAAACGTATGGTTGTGCCGGCGCGGCGTGCAAGCGATTTTGACCTTAGCAGTGGTTAAGCGTCGCTGTTGCCCATGGTACAGTCAACGCCACATCAGACTATACATGCTGGCTTTAAACCAATTGGCTTTATTACGAAATGAAATTGTAATTATAATTAATTTTATTTCGAAAGTAGGTAGGTAAGTAAGTACCTACCTAATCTATAAATTATTATTTCATAAAATAGTTGGACGAAGATTGTTTAGTTAATAAGACAAGTAAATACCTAAGAATAAACGGATACTAGTTACTAACTAGGTAACTAGTAGTCAAGCACTTCTTACGTTTTGATGTCGTTTGGAAGTTTTGGAAGAGTGAAAAACGTGAGGTTCGGATCATTTTTATTCGTATTAAGGCATACTATCGAAATCGAACTGCTAATGTCTAATGACGGACCCGCTACCTACTTGTAGCTTTGTACCTAAAGCGCGGAGTGCGCCTAGCCTGCTAAAGGGACGTTCTGCGAAATGGAACAAGTGGACCAAATGCGAAGTGGACGAAATGCGACTAAACGAAAAGTTTAACTTTCTCTATATTTATGTGATCCTGGTATTTTGGTGATGTACTAAGAAAAAAAGAAAATAACAACAAAAAATATATCAAAAAGTGATTGAAGATATAGAAGTTAACTTTCTCCATATTTAGGTAAAGTCGTAAAAAAATGATAAATAACATACTGGAAGGCATAACACACAATAACGCACTGGAATATTGTAAATGTTCATCGGTCAGGTTAGGTGGTTGAAAAAAAGTAATGTTTAGGTTCTCTATTTATTTATTTATACTCGTATCAAATCTACTAATGAAACGAAACACGAATCTTCGTGCTTGCAAAGCTAATGTTAAACAAATTATATTTTTTATCAAATTTTGTTTTATTTTCTAAAAAAATATGGTTCAACCAACGCATTTAATAAATTCAAATTAACAATGAATGAATTCAATGATAAAATTAAAGACATATTAAACAAAAGTTTTGGCTTTAACATCAAAATAAAGTATGTTATTAACGCATATTTTTATAAACAAAAAAAAATGAATACATTTCGAAACTTGCACATTTAAAAGATATAGCTATAGGGGTATGTATTTACAATGCCGAATTTTGCAAGACCCGCGGACGAAACACCGAAAATCAAAAGGTAGAACGGTTATTTGGCCGTAAGTTTAAAATCACAAAAGGACATTTTAACTAAAATACTAAAAACCGAAGCTTAAAAAACTGAAGGTTAAATTTGGTTTGGTTACATGCCAGCAGGTCGGTCGCACCTAATAGACCAACGAACTAAGATCTAAGGAAGCCTAACTCCTAACAAATATTGCATAAAAAATGGGGGTCTGTAATGTATGACCTAAATTTACATGCACTAACGATCAGAGGATATAATAACATTTCATATAATTTCATTTGACATACCGATCGAATAATATAACATAAGGTTAATATAATTTCACTTGACCTAAATACATGTGATATAAAAATTATTAGACATAATAAACATTTGATCTAATTAACAGATGATATAAAGCACAATTCATATAACATTCATTTACTCTATTCAACATTTAAAATAATTTTATTTGACCTATGATTTAAATGCTATAAAAACAAGCATAGCCAAAAAATATTATGATTTCATCACTTATATATTTTTATCTACACCCACGCTTTAAATCCTCCATAAAGGGTTCTGAAACAGCTTACTGCCAACATTACAGTATCGCTCCGCTGCGAGTGGTCAAAACACTAACCTAACCTACCTGATGCATTAAGTTTTTATTTATAGCGGGGGGCCTAGGGCAAGCCCCCTGCACCCCCTAGCAAACATTTTGCAAGCAAGCACCCAACATGCTAGCATGCAAGCAAGCATGCAAGCAAGCATGCAGCATGCAAGCAAGCATGCAGCATGCAAGCAAGCATGCAGCATGCAAGCAAGCATGCAGCATGCAAGCAAGCATGCAGCATGCAAGCAAGCATGCAGCATGCAAGCAAGCATGCAGCTTGCAATCAAGCATGCAGCATGCAAGCAAGCATGTAGTAAGCAAGCATGCCGCATGCACGCAAGCATGCAACATGCATGCAAGCATGCAACATGCATGCAAGCATTGTGGAGCTCCGCTCGCTTCGCTCGCTCCGCTCGCTTCGCTCGCTCCGCTCGCTTCGCTCGCTCCGCTGCGAGTGGTCAAAACACTAACCTAACCTACTGGTAGGTGCATTAAAAGTTTTTCTTTATAGCGGGGGGCCTCAGGCCCCCCGACCCCCCCGAGCAGGGGGGCCAGCCCCCCTGCACCCCCCGGCAAGCATTTTGCAAGCAAGCATACAGCATGCAAGCAAGCACGCAGCATGCAAGCAAGCATGCAGCATGCAAGCAAGCATGCAACATGCAAGCAAGGATGCAGCATACATGCAAGCAAGCATGCAGCACGCAAGCAAGCATTGAGGAGCTCCGCTTGCTTCGCTCGCTCCGCTGCGAGTGGTCAAAACACTAACCTAACCTAACCTACAGGCAAGCTACATGCATGCTTGTATGCTTGCTTGCATGTCTAGTCATTGTTATGTTATAGATATATATGTATGCTATTGATGTTATTACATTAAAAAATAGTGGATTTGATAATTAAGCAAGCATCGTAATAACAAAAGCTAGTTATTTCTATTTTATAGTAAAAGTTGATTATAACATGTAAAATTAGATCAAATGATATGTTTAAGAAATGTAAGTTAGATAAAAAAAGCAATATATCAAATGATACTTATGGGATATAAACGTTAGAGCAAATGTAAATATGGCAAATAATAATGATGACAAATGAATAATAGGTTAAATAAAAATTATGTCATTTATTTTTAGGTCAAATAAAAATTAGATGAAGTCAACGTTAGTGACATTGAAATTAGATTAACTGTTTTTATGGGAACCGAATCGCACCCAAAAAATGGCACCTTCACATATTCTGTAACACAAAAGGTCGCAAACTCAACAATGAACTAGTAAAAACATACCTTATTACAATGCACGCATAATCGGCATTAGATTGTATTCTAACGCATATGACGTTTTCTATTGGCTGGGGTTTGAACGCAGATCAAACATGATTGGATATTTGACTCGCCTCGTGTCACTCATTGGGCCGTTGTCGTGCCTTTGTCATTGAGGCGAGGACGGTGTAACGTAGAATGCAGTCAGTACACCTAACCTACTACGGCGCGCTGGGCGGCATCATAAAATTGTTTTATGAAATTAGTACATTATTGTTTGTTAGATATAATGTTTGTTTTATTATGTAGACGGACGACTTGGTAAAGACCGCTCGAATACGCTTGATGCAAGTCGCCTGTAACTAGTCGCTCTAAAAAACTAAAGGAGACCTATGTCAGCAGTGGACGTCTTTCGGCTGTGATGATTTTATTGTTATTTTATTTTATGAAAATTATAAAATGATGATGTTGATGAATGATGATCATATTATTTGTCACGAATTGGTAAGACATATGATTTCAAGAAGGACTAAAATTAGGCAAGCTATTGAAATAAAATAGGTATGCTTGATAAAAGACAATGTATTCTGTAAAGATTTTTGTTTGTACGAAATTTTGAATTATCGGGATTTTAACTTTCGGGATCTCGAACTATCGGTCATTTAATAATCGATGTTTTAAGTTATGGTCTCACAGATATCGATATTTAGGATTTTCGGTATTTTGAAAATAGGTGTTTTATTTCGGTCGTATGTGTTATGAATTTTGGGCATTTTAATACATACCCCTTTTGTAAGAATATAAATAAGTTCGTAAAATAGGTGATGTTGAATTGTCTTCTAATAAAGACGTGGCGTGGAGGGCACGATAAAATTTGTCTTCTATAGAAGACCGTGGCGCTCAAAAGGTTAAATAATGATTTTTTCAAATTTAATAAGTTTATCCCTGCTTGGAGGAGCTCAGTGGCGCAGTGGTTTAGCGCCTGGCCCAGCGATTGCGGAAGTTAAGCAACGTTCGCAAGGGTCGGTCATGGGATGGGTGACCAAAAATTTATTATCTCGAGCTCCTCCGTGCTTCGGAAGGCACGTTAAGCCGTTGGTCCCGGCTGCATTTGCAGTCGTTAACACCCACCAATCCGCATTGGGCCCGCGTGGTGGGTTATGGCCCGTCCTCCTTATCCACCCATAAGGAAGGCCTGTGCCCCAGCAGTGGGGCCATTAAAAATGGCTGATGGACATCCCTACTTGTCCTGAAAAACTTTACTAACTAGTGAAAAGTATAATCGTTATTAAAAATATGCTTTCTTATGAAATCAATTACGAAACAATTTCGTACCTAATCAGTACGCATAAAAAAATTCTTAGGTATGGTTTATATTTTAAAAATTTCTTCCAGGACCACATTCTTGTATGGATTCTTTCATGTGTTTTTTGTTACACTACGTTGAGTAAAACATTTCGGACACTAACTACATTTGTGATTTCTCTCCTGTGTGAATTCTTACATGGCTATCTAAATTACCACGTGTAATAAAACATTTCGTACAATAACTACATTTGTATGGTTTCTCTCCTGTGTGAATTCTTACATGTGTAGCTAAATTACTGCTTTGAGTAAAACATCTCGTACAATAACTACATTTGTGTGGTTTCTCTTTTGTATGAATTCTTATATGTGTAGTTAAATTACTGTGACAAGAAAAACATTTTATACAATAACTACATTTGTATGGTTTCTCTCCTGTATGAATTCTTACATGTGTAGCTAAAGCACTGCTATTAGTAAAACATCTCGTACAATAACTACATTTGTATGGTTTCTCTCCTGTATGAATTCTGACATGTATAGCTAAATCATTGCTGTCAGTAAAACTTTTCGTACAATAACTACATATGTATGGTTTCTCTCCTGTATGAATTCTTACATGTACAGCTAAATGACTACGTCGAACAAAACATTTCGTACAGTAACTACATTTGTGTGGTTTCTCTCCTGTATGAATTCTTACATGTTTAGCTAAATCACCGCTGTTAGTAAAACTTTTCACACAATAACTACATTTGTATGGTTTCTCTCCTGTATGAATTCTTACATGTGTAGCTAAATTGCAGGTTGTAGTAAAACATTTCGAACAATAACTACATTTGTGTAGTTTCTCTCCTGTATGAATTTTTACATGTGTAGCTAAATCACTGCTTTTGGTAAAACATCTCGTACAATAACCACATTTGTGTGGCTTCTCTCCTGTATGAATTCTTACATGTGTAGCTAAATTACCGCTTTTAGTAAAACATTTCAAACAATAACTACATTTGTATTGCGTCTCATCGTTACAAATACTATCCTTAAGTTTGTTCTTATTTTTGCTAAATTTATATTCCGTTACATTGTTATTTTTCAGTACATCATTTCCTTCAAAATTATAAGCATTTTTACTATTTTGATAGTTTCTATTTGAATCAGTAATCGAGTTTGGTTTATTATTAATTTCAATTATGTGCCATTTCTTAATATGATTTTCTAAGAGGCTTTTAAAGGGATATTCCTTTTTGCATGCATCGCATATAAAAATATTATTTGGAGCTGTAATCCGTTCATTGCTGTTCGCTTCAATTTGAGAGTTCTTTATGTCACTGTTAATATTGGAAGTGGTTGTTTCATTGTTCGGTATTATTGTTGTAATAGGAGATTTTAATTTTATACTGCGTATTTTAGAGTCACGTATTTTTCTATTATCTTCGTTATGTGCCTCACTTTCCTCGTTATCCTTTTTAGTTTCATTATCAGATTTAAGTTTCTTGGGTAAGGGCAGCACCTGTGAAGTATTTTTTAAATGATAGAATAAAAATAGCTAGTTGTCACATTTGGTCCACTGAACACGTCTATTTTGCGACTGGTCCTATGCGCATTTGGTCAACTTGGCAATTGATAAACTTTCTAAAATTTACTCTTTGCGAGATAAATTATATTACCTAGTACTAGACGTTTTTAACACGTTTTTATTAGGTTGCTTGCGCGTTATTTTTAAATAACATTTTGATATTTTTTTCTTATCTTATGCTGGGGCTACATTAACATGCGAAGATTTGTGTCGCGTTGGCGCTCGTTTATTATTATACTATTAGCTAAAGGGACGTTCTGCGAAATGGAACAAATGGACCAAATGCGAAGTAGACGTAATGCGACTAAACGAAAAGTTTAACCTTCTCTATATTTATGTGATCCTGGTATTTTGGTGATGTACTAAGAAGAAAAGAAAAACAAAAAAATATATCACAAAGTGATTGAAGATATAGATGTTAACTTTCTCTATATTTGAGAAAGGTCGTAAAAAATTGTAAAATAACATACTGGAAGGCATAACACACAATAACACAATAACGCACTGGAATATTGTAAAGGTATTTGTTCAGGTTAGGTGGTTGAAAAAAAAATCATGTTTAGGTTCTCTATTTATTTATTTATACTCGTATCAAATCTACTAATGAAACGAAACACGAATCTTCGTGCTGGCAAAGCTAATGTTGAATAAAAAAAAGTTTTGTTTTATAAAAAAAAGTATGGTACAACCAACAAATTTGATAAATTCAAATTAACAATGAATGAATTCAATAAAAGGTATAGAACTATGTTTGAAAGTAGTACTTTTGGGTGTACTACAATTGATCCGTTTTACATTTCCGTAATTCACTTTAATTTATTTGCACTTTTAATTATAATCATCAAAATATACATGATCGTCATCGCTAATGAAATACATTTTAGAATTTTCATTATTTTGAGTCAATACAAGTTTTTTCACGATCGAATTTCCTGTGACAATGTCTCGATCTTTTTTTTTGGTGTGTACAAAATTTAATTTGGCTTTTTTATTGTTTTTAAAAACAGTATTGTGTAGTAAGTTTCCTGTTCTGTAGCATTGCAATCTCTATAAAACCAACATAGTACTTCCAGGATCTCTTTTCGTAGTACCTTACTAGAACACTGTCATGCAAATGAAAGTTCATTTCCGGTACGTCAGCTTCACCATCTGCCATTATTTGTGATGGTGGCACCAATTCTGATTGTATATTATATCATCTATCATCATGTTCTTTACATTTTTATTAGTCTTATCCTCTCCTTTGTTTGTTTTGGTTACGTTCTAAGTTTAAGTCTTTATTTATGTTATTCCTCGATATAATAACGATATTGAGCAAGATGAAAACATCTTGCTCAATATCGTTATCAGTCTTGTATTTTTCCGTACCGATTTATTACTTTATATTTTCTAAATCCATGCCATTGTTATCGTCACTGTTCTGTTCTACTTCATTATCAGAGACAAAACACTTGTCTTATGAAGTTATGAAGTGTTATGAAGGGAAGATTGTTCATCAATTTCCGTATCTGTACTACTATCATAATTAATTCCTTATTTTTTTCTTGTTGTAATTCTCCTTTTTTGTTTATTAGAAATTCCGGAACATGAAGCGATGTCACCATCTGCAGGATTGTTTTTAGCTTTGTTAGCACATAATAGTAATTTAGTTTTTGGATATATACTTTTAACTGAAAATGGGCCAAATTTTTGCAAGTCAAGTGTGCTTTGTTTTCCAATGTGTTTTTAATGTCAGATAGAACTGTTATTGTTTATTCCCTTATTTTTTAGTCTCAGGATTTGAATGCGTCGCTAGTTTAATCAATGTTGCTCGTTGCAGATCTAAGAAATTACAAAACCCCGGTTGATTATCTGATTCTGGGCAGAAACAACTTCGGCTCCGATATAATATTGTGTTTTCTGAATTTGTATTAATTACTTGAAAAAACATTGTGTTCCGTAAGTCGCTTTTTTACTTTTTTCTTTTTTCTATAGATATATTAGGTAAATTTTGGTCAATGAAAGTAGATGCTTTCGTACAGGGGCTCATTTCGTTATTTTCTTGATAGCATATTATTGCATTCTCTGTTTTGTTTTTCAATTGCTTAGTAATAATGTAAAGTCTCTTTCTTAACTTTTTAATCTCTTTAGTCATATTTGCTTCTTTAGCATTTAATTCTAAATTTTCTTTGTTCATCCTATACTTCAGTTTATTTATTTTTTTCTGCAACTTTTTACTTTCGTCCTCTCAATAGGTTTTTTCTTTTTCTTTCTTTTTATACTCTCTCCATTTTTTTCGCAATTCATCCTGTTCTTCTACAGACTGACAATCAGTAAGCCTTTTCCTATTCCTGTTTGTTCTTTCTGCATTTTTCTTTCAAAAAGCAGCATATTTCTCGGGATTTTGTTGTTTTAATCGTTCTCTGTATAATTTTTGCCTTTCGGCCGGAGTAGGCATCTGAAACAAAATAGTCAGAAATAACGAAATATAAAATAACCATCTATTAAACAAATGCCATGTTTGATGGTTTCATTGAGTATTAAATGGGGTCAATTTCTGACAGATTTTTTCCGAAACAAGGCGCTTCCTTCGTATGATGCACAACACAACTGTAAGTCAATGAACAGTATAATACTACACTATCATCATCATCATCATATCAGCCGCACGACACCCACTGCTGGGTATAGGCCTCCCCCAAGGATCTCCACGACGATCGGTCTTGCGCTGCCCGCATCCACTGGCTTCCCGCGACCTTCACCCTCACGTCGGTCCACCTTGTCGAGGGCCTACCCACGGAGCGTCGTCCGGTGCGCGGTCGCCATTCAAGAACCTTTCCGCCCCAACGACCATCGGTTCTTCTCGCTATGTGTCCAGCCTACTGCCACTTTAGCTGAGCAGTCCTTCGAGCGATGTCGGTTACTTTAGTTCGCCTGCGGATCTCCTTATTTCTGATTCGATCACGCAGGGAAACGCCGAGCATGGCTCTCTCTATTGCACGCTGGGTGACCTTGAGCCTCCTTATGAGACCCATAGTTAGCGACCACGTTTCACTGCCGTAAGTCATCAAATTTAAAATCCCAACTAGCGTCAGCGAGTCTATTATTATATTTTACCATATTGATACATATCAAATCGTATATAATATTTATCGTATAGAATGTTTAGGCTATAGACAGTAACCACGTAAGCCTACCTTTAACTCTTTTCAGATTAAATTAAAGTAAAAGTTTGATTGACATTGCACATAACCATTATAATTATACTAATCAGAATAATGTTACTCTATTATACGTGAAAACAATACTACCCTCCTTTTATTTCGCCACAGTCGGTTAACTTTAGTGTACCACCACCTTTACAAAATTCCAGTGTGTTATGTAACATACCACCATAACACACAACGAACTAGAACAAACACACTAGAAAATTCTAACTTCAACAAGAAGTACCGGCCACAAATTAAGTTCGATTTCAAAGTTAAAACACGGTTTACTCTGTTCATTGACTTTATTTTCATTATTAGTAGCCCAATTAACAATATTTTCGTACTTACCGTGTAAAAATCACAGAATAAATGCTCGAAATATGCGCACCAAAAAAGAGATTCACAACCGAAGATTGTCGCGACCACAGATGACATGAAAATTCCAAGTGAAAGTGACACTTGATAGTATTATCGTAAGGTGTTCATCATCATCATCATCTAGACAATGTTTTATGGTTATCTAGGGCTTCCATCCCGGGATTCGAGAGTCTCGATTTCCCAAAAGTCTCGAATGATATTTGGTCCCGAGAGTTTTAGTTTCCAGTCCGAGACTTATTCAAACGCTAGGAAAATTACATACATTTCATATAAAGTTGCGTGTTGCGCGTGTTTTTTTTTTTTTATTTTTTATTATTCAACTGCTCCCCGCTTTTTGGCAGGACCTTTTTTACAATTCTTTAATAACTATTACAGTTTTCTTCTTCTTATATATATTACATAGTTTTTTTTTTCTTATTTTTATTACAATGTTATTTCTTATGTATATTGACTCTAGTATAATTCATTAATATATAAATTTACAGTTTCTATTTGTTTCATATTTTAATTGTATATCTCTTACTTTTGTACAATCTTATTATATGTATATTTTCTAATGTTGTTGTGTTTCTTCATAACTGTATTACAATTTATTATTTACTTAATAGATGGCTTTACCATAATTGCCTGCCTGTTTATAATTTTTTGGGGCTAATTGGTGCCAGTCAATCCTTGTTCCTCCTTATTACGATTTCTACTACTTTTTTGGCATACTGCATTACTAACATTCTTTCTTTCTTGATGCTCATTATTTCCTTCAGGGTGTCTTTACTCAATTTTGTGTCAATTTTTTGTTGCAGAGTGTGCCTATCGATACTGTGTATTGGACAGTCCAGTATGATGTGTAAGATGTCCTGGATCGCTGCGGGGTCGCAAATACAGGAGGGGCTGTCCCTGCGCTTAAATCTGTGCAGGTATGCACAGAACCCTCCGTGACCAGTCAGTATTTGTGACGCCAATCGATCGATGGACATCTTTCTCACCACACCGTAAGCTGCCACCCCATCAGGGAAAAAGACCTTGGTGGTCTCGGCCGTGTTTTCAGATCTATACCTACAGTCCCATGCCTCGATCGTTTCCGCCCGGATGTGGCGTTTAATGAACGAGATGGGACTACAGTCATAGTCCGATCTGGTTTTCAACTTGAGAGCCGCCTCCTTCGCCAGTTGATCCGCCCTCTCATTCCCTTTCACTCCGACATGGGCCCTTATCCAAAATAGTGAGACGAGCTGTTGGTTGTCTCTGAGGTATTGAAGGTTGCCCTGGATTGCCTTTGTGATAGGGTGTGAAGAGTCCGGATCAAGTAGCGTCTGGAGAGCAGATCTCGAGTCGCTGAGTACGGCCGTTTCCTGAAATTTTTTGCCAATAATAATTTCGGTCGCGTGTTAATAAGTATGTAGTTACATTATAACGTGTCAATTTTAAAATAAACAACAAACAAACAAGCACAATACGATCTTTCATCTAAGATCTCAATTTTTGTTTTCATCGTCTTTCAATTTAATCCTATTCTTAGATATTTTCTTGAAAGATAAAGAAAGTGTACTGAACCATAAGCTCTTGTCGTATCCAGAAGCAAACGACCTCCTCAGTGACCATCAATACGCGTTTCGCCGAAACCGGTCCACTGGAGATCTTCTAGCATACTATCCGCGTCAATTGGTAATGCGCCTGGCGGCCATGATTGTAACCTCAAAAACGAAAAACAATTGTAATTTTCTCATATACCTAGACCCTTTCTTATTGAAAATAAGAATTCAATAATTAATATTTTATATTACCTATTAGAATTTTACTGTTTTTTGAAATTTTTAGTTGCGGATGACGATGATATGTATGTTAGTTTGACAAGGTTCCAGCGCATTACCAGTTGACGGGGATAGTACTTACACCATTTGCAAATGGAGCGAAGCCATCGATGGCTTCGCTCCTCTCGAGAGGAATAGAGAGGCGCTCGCCGCTACTCTTGATATCTCGAAGGCTTTCGACAGGGTGTGGCATGATAGCCTTATTGCAAGCTTTTTCATACGGACTTCCCACCGGTTTATGTGTCTGGATATCGGACTTCGAGAGGGATCGGTCGATTCGAGTTGTCATTGATGGCTGCTCGTCCAACCAGTTAGCTATCAATTCTGGAGTCCCTGAGGGATTGGTCTCTCAGGGGTGGACTGAACAGGAACACCTGGTGCATATTAATTACCTGCTAATATCCAGTATTTTGGGGTACGCAGATGACAGCACCGTTGCAAAGAGCTACATATCTGATGCTCAAGCCAGTGCAAATTAAGCCCAGTGTCTTAGGGAGGCGATGGTCAGACACATGAACACGAAACTGTCACTGCAGGCAGTCTCCGAATGGGGATCGTCCCATTCGGAGACTGCCTGTAGTGACAGGTTCGTGTTCATGTGTCTGACCATCGCCTACTCGATTGGCATCGGCCAATCAGGTCAGGCAGATTCAATCCATCAAAAATTCAGGCGTGTCTGTTCTGTGCTAAAGGGAGTAGTTTCGACCTGAGTAATTTTCCGAGGTGTAACCGTGCCGATTACTGAACGACTAGAACTTCTCAGCATATCATTAACTCTAACACTCAATTTTGGCTCTCCCATCGAGAATAAAATACAATTGACATCTAAAATGCTTAGCATTTTGGCAAAAGTTTGGTACTTTACTTCACACCGGAACAGCTGCTCATTCTATACCTAGCGAAAGTTCGATCGTGTATGGAGTACTGCTCTCAGCTTTTGGATGGCTCCGCCAAATACGAGCTCCAGACGCTTGAATCCTTTGAGCGGAGGGCCAGAAAGCTCATCAGCAACGATAATCTTTTCTGTAATAAGATCAAAATTCTCGAGCATAGACGCAAGGTTGCAATGTTTTTTTATCGGGTACATTTCGGCGAGTGTAAGGTGGTAGTGCACACCTAATTCCGCATCTCCTTTCTTCCATCGGACAACCAAAGGTACGAATCAGCTTTTTTTTTCAAATTTTATCATCCGTACCGCCAGAGAGTAGAACTCTTTGCCTTGTCTTGTGTTTTCCGACAGGTACAATCTGGAGGCCTTCAAGTCGCGTGATTAGGTATATTTTAGGCAAGCGCGTTCCATTGTAAGCGCTTGCCTATCTATCATACGAAAACGCGTCATATCATCATTTCGAGAGTCTCGAAATTTCGAGAGTCCCGAGAGTCAGCGATATAGTCTCGTCTCGATCCCGAGATTGTGAAATAGGTCCGAGAATGGAAGCCCTACCCCTATCTGGATAGTTCAATTTGAATAATTTATACGTATTTTTATCGCTTTAACAGGTAAACTACGTATAGAGAGCCATAACACAATATTTTTTCTAATGCAAATCTTTCTACCTCCGTGTAGTGAGGAGACAAATAATTTAAGTACTAGTTTTTATTTTATTGTTTCAGAAATGTATATTAGGGTTCTGTGCCCAAGGGTAAAAACGGAACCCTATTACTAAGACTCCGCTGACCATGTGTCTGTCTGTCTGTCCGTCTGTCTGTCTGTCACCAGGCTGTATCTCATGTCATGAACCGTGATAGCTAGACAGTTGAAATTTTCACAGATGATGTTTTTCTGTTGCCGCTATAACAACAAATACTAAAAACAGAATAAAATCAATATTTAAGGGGGCTCCCATACAACAAACGTGTTTTTTGCCGTTTTTTTAGTACGGAACCCTTCGTGCGCGAGTCCGACTTGCACTTGGCCGGTTTTTTCTACCAGTCACAGTGTGCTGTGACTGATAGAAAAAAAAACGAGTAAGTGTGATTCGATACTCTGGAACGGGTGGTAGGAAAATATAGACGATTCAAAAGTACTTAATAATTAAGTTTATTTGAATAAAGCTTATTTGACTTTGACTTTGATGCGAATTTATATTCTCATATAGTAACACTGATTCGTGTCTATACACGTGAGTGTACATATAAATATAGGGAAAATGTTGCATTGCATTGTATAGTAAGCTTTTCCTTAAACAAGTACATACAATCGGTTTCCTTTTATGATAAGCTACGCAGTTTATTTAAAAGATGAGTTAGACGACCCAAAGTCGCCAGAAGAGATGAGAATACGCGGTAGAAGGAGAGGCAACTTCTAAGTAAATATAACTGCTGGGTATTAACGCTGTGCGACATGAATTGCACTTTATTGCATCGGAGCGAAGAGCTATTTTATTTAAATAATTTTGCGTGGATCTTCTGCACTTGTATGTATTCTGGGCCGCCCCACACCACTAAAATGTGGCTCAACTTAATGGATCATTCACACACAGTTAATGGATCATTCACACACATTTATTTCTGTTGTCTGTTATAAAAAAATAACCTCGAAATTTAAGGCTCACGCTCCGCTGCGCTACGCGCTCGCCTTAAGGCTGGCCCCAGACCTACCGGTTCCGTTTCTTTGCTTTGCTGTGCTACCTTGCTTGAAAGACCGCCGGCCAACCAGAGTAATTTTCAATCTATCGCATTTTGGGACTAGACCAAATTGGCAAGATAGCCATTAGCTTGGTTTTATCAAATATCATCGCCTGGATTGCGAAGTAGGAAGCTTTTAGGAGATATACCACCCTGAACATGGACTCCGATCGTTAAAAATAACTCGATCGCTTATTTAAACAAGATGTTTGGTAAAGCCTTATAAAACTGAATATGGTAGATAGGGACCATAATAAAACTGAACAACTTTTACTATGGGATTAAATCTGAAATCGCGAAAAAAAATGAACTGTTTCATACATTTTGATAATTTCGTTATAATTTTTGTATAAAACAGCAGTTTTTTTTTAAAACGAAAACTAAAACTTCTCATCGCACCCCAGACGACAATATTTGATAACACCAAACTAATGGCTATCTTGCCAATGTGGTCAGGTCAAAATATGCGATAGATTGAAAATGAGCCTCTTGGCCGGCGGTCCATGGTAGCACAGCAAAGCAAAGAAACGGAACCGGTAGGTCTGGGGCAACGAACTAAGATCTAAGGAAGCCTAACTCCTAACAAATATTGCATAAAAAATGGCACCTTCACATATTCTGTAACACAAAAGGTCGCAAACTCAACAATGAACTAGTAAAAACATACCTTATTACAATGCACGCATAATCGGCATTAGATTGTATTCTAACGCATATGACGTTTTTTATTGGCTGGGGTTTGAACGCAGATCAAACATGATTGGATATTTGACTCGCCTCGTGTCACTCATTGGGCCGTTGTCGTGCCTTTGTCATTGAGGCGAGGACGGTGTAACGTAGAATGCAGTCAGTACACCTAACCTACTACGGCGCGCTGGGCAGCATCATAAAATTGTTCTATGAAATTAGTACATTATTGTTTGTTAGATATAATGTTTGTTTTATTATGTAGACGGACGACTTGGTAAAGACCGCTCGAATACGCTTGATGCAAGTCGCCTGTAACTAGTCGCTCTAAAAAACTAAAGGAGACCTATGTCAGCAGTGGACGTCTTTCGGCTGTGATGATTTTATTGTTATTTTATTTTATGAAAATTATAAAATGATGATGTTGATGAATGATGATCATATTATTTGTCACGAATTGGTAAGACATATGATTTCAAGAAGGACTAAAATTAGGCAAGCTATTGAAATAAAATAGGTATGCTTGATAAAAGACAATGTATTCTGTAAAGATTTTTTTTCATAACATGTAAGTACATATTATGTAGATAATTATCACATTTGCGCGAGCAACACCTTAATACGTCTTTTAGAGGTGTGACTGATAAAGAACAACAGTATTAATACGTCGCTTTATTTTTATTTTTTAATTGGCAATACAAAATTCTTATAGCGACACCTTTTTAACCGACTTCAAAAAAGGAGGAGGTTCTCAGTTTTTCGTAATGTATTTTTTATAGCAGCGTATTCCACCAAGTCAAAGTTTATTCTTGTCAAGATCTTTTTCAAATGCAGACTATTTTAACATGCTTATTGACCGGTGCGCAAATACCTAAACTAGCAATATGGGTGATGGGTGACGGTGGATTGGAAGAGGTGGACCAACTCCGTAGCCAGCGCGATCTCCAGATTTGACACCCCTTGATTTTTATTTGTGAGGTCATGTTTACAGTTGATGTTTAAAAACATATTTTGTGAGAGTGAATCCGTAATGCGTTTGCGAATAATAGCCACATTTGTACTAATTAAGTGGAATACAGGTGTGCTGCAAAGTGTTCGGGACAATCTAGTGCACCGTTGCTAGGCATGTATTTCTATTGGTGGTGGAAATATAAAGTAGCATTTTCGCAGCAGATCTCACATTGGGGTTCCAGCAGAATGATCCGCGGATCAAACTCCATATTAAAAAGCTGTTTTCAGAGCTGCATAAAATCATAGTTTCTGGAAATTGACATTACTTTGTGTTCTGATCTGACGGTCTTGACCTCATGACGTCACTACTTGTCGTGCCACTCTGCTGCCTTCGGTGTTGCAATGTGAGTTCTTCATTTTTTATTTATTCTATTTTAACCAGGGATTTTTACTCGTTAATCAAAGAGGATTGCGTGAATAGAATCTTTATAGGTACCTACCTAATCATCCCTTCACGGATTGGACAGCGTTTTTGTTACACCCTGTATAATAATAAAAAACAAGGAGATTACATCAGATTACTCGTTTTCTATGTATTGCATATTGCAGGACGCGCCATTTTTAGCATTACAAAATTTTGATTTTAATTTTCCTTTTTTTTGTTGTACTGAATTCCATGAGAGAGTTTTATTCTTGTTTAAAAATGTGTGATAGCAGTGAATGTGAAGATTTGATTCTGCCCCACAAAGCGACTGAACACTTGTTGCATAATAACGACCATATTTTGTTTGTATACGCTCATAGATATTTCTTAAAAACGAAAAATATGTTACTTTCCTATGTTATGTTATGTCTGTATAGTTTTGCTGCCTTCTTTTGGTCTTTTTCACCACATGACCACACATGACGTCATTTTAATCATTTTTCTAATTATTTTTTTGTGGTAACGCTAACGACTGTCGCCGAGCGCGTGGCAGACATTACTAAATCGTGCTTCACTAGTACTTTTTTAGCCCCGCCCACTCTGTGTTAGTTTGCGTGGTGCTATTTTTTGAGCGGAATTACACTTCCTTAGTATCTTAGTTCGTTGGTCTGGGGCCAGCCTAAATCTCTAACCTAACCCGTGACCTACAGGAGTAAAGCAGGTTCGGTTCCAAACTCAATAAGCCTCTCTAAAGCCCCCCCCCCCCCCCCGAGCCCCCCTCGAGACCATTCGAGCCCCCCCCCGAGATCCCCTCGATCAAAATCTTTTTATTTTACACATTGCCGGTGGACCAGCAGGCATTGTATACAATGCCTAGGCATTGTATAGAATGCCTAGGCATTGTATAGAATGCCTAGGCATTGTATAGAATGCCTAGGTAATGTGTGAAATAGACAATAATATTCATTCTATTTCATACATTGCCTAAAAGGGCCAGGCATTGTATACAATGCCTAGGCATTGTATACAATGCCTGCGTTTCATACAATGCCTGCGTTTCATACATTGCCGGTGACATATACATTGCAGTCGAGCAGGTATTGCGCTTTTGTATGGAACAGCAGATTTCTTTCGCGATTTCAGAGTTTACCCAATATTAAAAGTTGCTTGTAATCATGAGTGGAATCACCCACTGCAGGAACCAAATTATTAAAATTTCTTATAATATATATTTTTTCTTATATTTACTAAGAAAAAAGAACAGCGCCCTAAAGCTCTTTATCTTAAGTATAATTACAACAATACGTAAGGCCAAAAACAGATTTCCCTTCTTATAATAATTACCTGTTTTGAACTTTTTTTTAAATAATATGTTTTATAGTACACTGTCCTGCAAAACTAAGTACTACAGAGGTCTATTTTCATACAAACGAGGTAACTTTGAAGCATTGGTTCTCCGCCCAGGATTAAACGTGGTGTGATCTGATTATGGCCATGCAGGGAGTGAATGGAGAAGATTCAGATCCCCATACACACCCAATTGATCTGATCAGCATTCTAAGAGCTATAAGGATAGGAGTTATCAGTTACAGCATTTCCATACATTTTAATGCTATTTTCGTGGTTTTTTTAAACATATCCAAACAGCTCTTAGAATGCTGATCAGATCTATTGGGTGTGTATGGGGATCTGAATCTTCTCCATTCACTCCCTGGATGGCCATCATCAGATCACACCACGTTTAATCCTGGGCGGAGAACCAATGCTTCAAAGTTACCTCGTTTGTATGAAAATAGACCTCTGTAGTACTTAGTTTTGCAGGCCAGTGTATTTTAAGTTAATCAGCGCGCATTGCCGCGATGCATCGCCATCGCCGCGCTCGTCAGTAAGTAACCACTATGAAGAGCTTTATTTACACTATGATAATAGTATGGACTGATCCTTACCTCTTCCTCGTCGCTCTTTCCTCTCTTCTTAACTTTCTTCCTCTCTTTCCTCTGTCTAAGTTTGGATAATTGCACGTCGTCCTCTGAAGACGGTTCCGGCTCCTGAGAGAAGTCCTCGGGTTGGTGATCATCATCGTGGTCGAATATCTGGTCTTCAGTTTTGAGTTTCTCTGCAACAAAATTAGGGATAAGATGGATGTACGTTTTGTAGCGACGCAATTTTTTGCGACGCGGAACTGAATAGACTGAGGGACCAGGGGGCTACTCAAATGGCCACTTTTCTATTCGTTCGCTAACTTAAAAATAAAAATAAGCCATAAACACCAAAATTACGTGTCGTAGACTTGTCAATTGCATAAAATACAACAATGTCTGTGATTTACATAAACTTGCGACGTGTTACTTGATCGTTTAATTACTTATTTTTAAGTTTTAAGTAAGCGAACGAATAGAAAAGTGGCCATTTGAGTAGGGGGGCAGGCCAGGGACACTTCGCACTTTAGGTATGCAGCTATAAGTCCGCGAGGGCTCGCCCGGTCGGGCTAGGGATGCAAACGATACATCGATGTTTCTGAAACATCGATGTTTGTGTAAAAAAACATCGATGTTTGCCATCGATGTTTACTACTGCAAAACAACGATGTATCGATGTTAATTTATACGATGTTTTTACATCGATGTTTTGCCTGCCTTTATTGACATGTTTGGCACTTTTAGCAGAGCCTGGGACCCTATTTTTGAATCGCTCGGCTGGCGTCGAGCGCTTGTTTCTACTGATTTTCGTTCGACAGCTCATACATTTGAGTTGATTTGTCGAACGAAAATCAGTAGAAACGAGCGCTCGACGCCAGCCGAGCGATTCAAAAATAGGGCCCCTGGCCAGAGTCAATGACTTGTCCAGTTGCTGCTGTTAAATATAATTTTATTTCATCTACTCTACACCTTCCTTATTCTAACTAAAGACTCCCTATTCAATAGATTTGAATAGATAATATTATTATAGACTAGCTTCCGCCCGCGACTTCGTCCGCGTGGATATTAGAGAAAATCCTTAGGGAACCTTCAACCAGGATCCGACCAACCGTTTTATACGCGATTAGGCGGGTCCCCACCAAGCGCGCTGCCTCGCGAGGCAAAACATTTGCGACGTGTGACAGGCCTCGCACGAGGCTGCGCGCTTGGTGGGGACCCGCGTAATCGCGTATAAAACGGTTGGTCGGATCCTGGTTGAAGGTTCCCTAAGGATTTTCTCTAATATCCACGCGGACGAAGTCGCGGGCGGAAGCTAGTTTATTACAATAATCAGAATTAGGTCCAGAGATATTAAGAGTATCACGTTCCCGTTTCTTTACTCTTTCCCGTTTCCGTCCCCGCCCCCGTTCCCGTTCCTGTTCCCGTGTCCGTCCCCGTCCCCTTGGGCTGAATCATGTCCACCGTGTTGGACTTCAAAACAAATGTCATTTTCGCATTCCTCATCCCATAAAACCTCAAGAACGACATCCACATCGGCTTTCATGTTTACTTACCCCATTTACCCCCTAACGGATGATTTTCAAAATAAGAAAATATGTGTTTGCCTATTTATTTTTAGACATGCTCCTACGAATTTTTAAGCTGTAAACTATGTAATGTCTATTTTATATTATTTTTCCATATATAATTTGTACCCCATTTTCACCCCTTTAGCGGTTAAATTGGACTTCAAAATTAATGTCATTTTCGCAATCACCATCCCATAAAACCTCAAGAACGACATCCATATCGATTTCTACGTTTACTTAGCCCATTTACCCCCTAAGGGGTTGATTTTCAAAACCACAAAATATATGTTTGCCTATTTATTTTAAGACATGCTCCTACGAAGTTTTAAGTTGTAATGTCTATTTTATATTGTTTTCAATACCAAATTTAAATCCAATTTTCACCCCTTTAGGGGTTAAATCATGTCGACCGTGTTGGACTTCAAAATAAATGTCATTTTCGCAATCTTCATCCCAGAAAACCCCAATAACGACATCCATATCGATTTTTAGGTTTATTTACCCCATTGCACCCCCATTTCATCACCATGGGGGTTGAAATTATACCAATACAATATGCGTTGCGTTAGATTTCCATCCATAAGCCTAAATTACAAATCTAGCGATTTCTACTTCAAAAATGAAGGATTATCTTCTAAACACAACTTCATCCCCCTTTTCACCCCTTTGGGGGTAGAATTTTGAAAAACGCTGAGACACGTATTTATTTATTTTCAATCATCAGCCTAAACACAAAATTTGAAGATCCTAGCTTCAAAACTGAGGGACTTTCATACAAACTTTCATCCCTTATTTCATCCCCTTAGGGATGGAATTTTCAAAAATCCTTCCTTAGTGGATGCCTACACTGTATAAAGTATCTGTGTGCAAAATTTCAAGTCTCTAGGTTCAGCGGTTTGGGCTGTGCGTTGATATCTCACTCAGTCAGGACTTTGAATTTTATATATATAGATAAATATCATAAAAAAAATGAAAAAAGACATCGATGTTTCGATACATCGATGTTTTTCGGGCGAGGAATTTTGTAAATCGATGTTTACTCTGAAACATCGATGTATCGATACATCGATGTTCTTGCTTTCGATATTTGCATCCCTAGGTCGGTCCGATATAGCGCGGGGGGGCCACGTGACCACGTAAGTTCGATACTCACTCACGCGCTCGCTCGCCGCGTATGCAAGCGTGTGTCGTGAGTTTCTCGTTCAAGATGTTTTAACAAGCATGTTGTAATATTTTGTAAGCTTTTCTTTAACCATAGTGCACAATAATTTCTTTTTATGATATGCTACGCAGTTTATTTAATAAAAAAGATAACCCTAACGTTCGCACAGTGGCGCGAATGACTGTTTTAGACGCGTGAAATTATTTTTAGTCATAACTACACTTAATGATCTCAATTATTCATTATAACGAGTTAATAAACATGATTACTGCTACTAATGAGTATTCAAGATGAGTAAGATGTAATATCAGACTATTACCTAATTAAGGAATTTATGATAATAAAACATTTTTCATGGGAAACTCGTAAATGATTTATTTGTAATGGTCTTATTTAAAAAATAAAAAATATATTTAGCTTAACTTAACACTTAAAATACATATTATGTATTAAAAAATAAATGATAAAATTGGAAATCTGACAGTTGTAAATTTTAAATAAGTTGGAAATTGTAACCTAATAATGGTTACACACAGTCTCGTACCAAAAGTGGCCACTTTGAGCTAAAATAGATTTTAAAACTTACAGAAAGAATGAAAAAATATTCAAAAAATATTAGAGACAATTTTAGAGGGCATGATCTTAGCTTTTTTTAAATAATGGCTTGGTTTACGAGTAATAAAAATAAATGTATTGGCGGCGCTAGTAGGGCGCCTTAAGAGGGTTTATGCGCTACACAGCGCCGCCAATGGAAAAAAAACATAGTGCTTAAGTAAAGACTAAATTGTGAATTGTGTCCGGGGGCAGTTTAATATTTTATTAATTTTCTTTTTTATTCCCTTCTGACCCCTATAAATAGTAGCCATTGCACCCAAATTTTTATTTTTATATTAAACTGACCCCCGGGGCCTATGGAATATAAGTCTTATTTTTTTTTTCAACAGAAACAGATGCCTTCTTTGGTATTTCATCATAACACAAATACGAGACTACATTACAAACCTAAAAAAATATATGTTAGTAGGTAGGTACTCACCTTCATCTGCTACCATTTTTTTCACAACAGTTGAACACTTATAAAAACTTTTGATCGCAGTGCAAGCCAGAAATGCAAGTGAAACTAATTTCTGATGCAAATCACATTATATACCTACTTTGAGTGCCCATTACTTAATGATTATGGGTAGTTGATGATTACTGTATTCATTTTCGGAATCCTTACACGCTTAGAAATCATATTTCATTATTCACCTACCTTCTTAATGACTTGACTTTTTGGTGTCTAAATTGGCCAAACACTAAAGAGTCGACTGTACGCCCCCTAGACTTCGCCGCCCGGGGCGAATGCCCTGTCCCACCCAGAGCCGGATGAACCCTAGCAGGGACCCAAGCAGGGTTGCAAAAAATCATGATGTTTTTATTGTAATAAAAAAAAACAGACTTTAAAAAAAAAAATCGTGATTTTTTTGTTTTATTTAATTTTTATTGTGTTCTGCGACCATTACCCTAGTTTTTCTTCTGGGCAACATTTCTATTTAGATAGAATTGATGTATAGTGCTGGCAGCACCGCCAAAAAAAGTAAAACGCCACATTGACCAGAAAAAACTATTTGAGTAAATTTTAGTTTCGAGTGTTTATTTGTTTATATTTCCGATAATTATTTATCTGTATCTGTCTCTGTCTATGCTACTTGCATTGCATGTAATGAATGAAAGTACCTAATCATTATTGTTATATTTTTACTAAGAGAAAAAATCTAATATTTGATTGTTGGTTTTTATTGCGATAAATAAGTTAGCTTACACCTATCGTACTTTGTATTAAGGCGCTGTAGGTAGTGAAACTAGCGCCACCACTACATTTATTTTTATTACTCGTAAACCAAGTCAATATTTAAAAAAAGCACAAGTAATAATCTCTTAAATTGTATCTAATATTTTTTGAATAACTCTTCAACAGTTATCATTCATTCTGTAAGTTTTAAAATGCATAATTGCCAAAAGTGGCCACTTTGAGCTAAAATGGATATTAAAACTTACAGAAAGAATGAAAACTGTTGAAGAGTTATTCAAAAAATATTAGATATAATTTAAAAGATCTATACTTGTGCTTTTTTTAAATATTGACTTAGTTTACGAGTAATAAAAATAAATGTAGTGGGGGCGCCACATTCACTACCACCGCGCCTTAATATTGTTTTCGAACATAACGGTTGATTAATATGCACTCCCAGCGTTTAATTAGTTCCTTTTTCGGATTTTGATTTAAATCAGTGATATTTTTTTAATCAGGAAATATAAATCGTGATTTAAATCATGCAACCCTGGGCCCAAGGCAATGCAATTCTCGGGGCCCCTTTTCTTTACCCTTTTCTTACTTTAGCTGACCGAATCTCTAGTAAAAATGATGCGACATATGACTTTGCTCAAAGGGTCATCACCTCAGCTTATTTTAATGTTTGCAAATTACTTTTTTTTTTTCAAAATATAAATTATAAAAAGGTGCCTTGTAGGTGTATTTGATATATTGAAATCATTATGATACCTTATATTTAGTCACCGTTACAAAGTCACTTGTCCCGACAAGATCTCATCTGTCAAAATCACCAAGCTATCTCGGTCAGACTATACCATACAATTACGCTCCGGAAAGGAATGCACCCTGGGGCAGCCCGAGGCAAGATTTAGGATAGAGCGAGATCAAATTATGGCGCCCCCTTATTTGCCCCTAAAATACAGGGCTATTTATAAAACACGAAATAACCTTGCAGAAGTAGATCATTAATATTATAAACAGCAACGTTTATCTGGTTTTTGTCAGTTTCATCCACAAATTTCCTCCATAATTTTGTAAACTTTCTTGTATATCCTACTAATATTATAAACTAGCTTCCGCCCGCGACTTCGTTCGCGTGGACATTCGAGAAAATCCTTAGGGGACCTTTAACCAGGATAAAATAATTCTATGTTTATCTAGCGAGGCTCCCTAAAGGTTCCCTAAGGATTTTCTCGAATGTCCTAGCGAACGAAGTCGCGGGCGGAAGCTAGTATATAATACTTTTATCCTGGTTAAAGGTTCCCTACCGATTTTATCGAATGCCCATGCGAACGAAGTAGAAAATAATATACCTACTTAATAGAAACCGGGGTTTGATTTTACTGCATGCCCGTGCATTTTGTTTCTGAGAAATAACAATAGACCCAAAACTCGACACGTTTTTGTTTACTTCAGCCATTGACCATTATAATGTGCCAGATGTGGATATACCGCTGGTCGGTCGTTCTAACAGATCATCATTCGCCCGATGATATTATTGAAACGAATTCATCGTAAACTTTAAATTCGTATATCTTTTGATTCAGTAAACCGATTACAATGAAATAAAGATTTGATTATTTTGCAAAATACACAGTATATTTTTATGTAAACATCATCATGATTGGGTTAGCGCTTTTTACGTTATTAGCGCACAAACATACAGTTAAACAGACAAACAGATAAACAGACAAACAGACAAAAAATCCAAAAATGTTAGAAATGGCTTCTACTGGTTATTATTAAACACCCCAACCACTTTTTTTCAAAATATTTTCATTGTACAGACAAAACTTTTCTACAGCTTTATTATATGTATAGATGTGAAAGTTAGTGGGATATTTGGATGTTTAGATGTTTGTTCCTCAATCACGCAAAAACTACTGAATGGATTTGGTTGAAATTTGGCACACAGATAGTAGATAGCCTAGATTAAAACATAGAATACTTTTTATCCCGATATTCCCACGGAAAAGGGAACCACGCGGGTGAAATCGCGGGCGGCCGCTAGTAGTAAATAAATCAGCCGCGCAGCGCAATTTTTAGTTAGTTTCATCCACTAACTTATGTTATAGTAAAACTGTTTATATTAAAAAAAACGGCCGCGCGATTTTTAGTCAGTTGCATTCGTCGCGTCGGTCGTCGCTCGTCACTAGGCTACAACACGATTTGCGCGCACATGATTGATAGATCGGTGATCGGGCGACAATTGACAAATTGTCTCATCGACCGACCGCCGGGGCGCCGCCGCCGACTGTTTTCTCGAAATATTATATTATTCGTTTTAATAGCCGATAATAGATGGTTCTGTTCATTAAGTATTTCATGCGTTAAAAAAAACCAATGTTGTTATTGAGAAAGGGTACACACATTTCGTTTGATGAAATATTTTTTATCTTGCTGCATGCACGGGGCACCTAGTGGATGCGGGGCCCCTATGCAGTTGCCTACTCTGCCTGATGGTTAATCCGGCTGTGGTCCCACCCCTCACCCCCTTAGATCCGGGCCTGCCAAAGCTCAAGAAGAAGATGAAGAACTTACCAAAATCAACCAACTCGTCCCGTAACTCCAGTTTAACATGATCCTTGTCATCGTCAATATCTTCCTTGAGTAACACCGGTTGGAAATTGGTGCCTTTATTTATCTCCACCTCGGACAAGGTGAGTCTAGTCGTTGAGTATTGTGTTAAATCCGACGGAGAATTGAGAAACATGTGCTGAAAATAAAAATATTGATGTTTATCTGACTGAACTGAAAAGATGTAAAATAACCCAATATAAAGGTGTGAAATATATTTATTTTTGTGATTCAAATGATTAGATTTTTAGCTAGTTAAAGATATACTTTTATATTCTACATACCATTAAAAAGTTGTATAATTAGAACAAACAAAAAAATTAAAAATAAGAAAATACTTAATCATTGAAGTAAAATTATTGCTGAATTGCTGATACAGATTTTTATGAATAAGAATAATCAATGACTGTATGAAAAATTTATTTACCTTTTTAGAGTAACAGCTGAGTATATTGTAAGACTTCAGCAGCTGTAATCGGAATTGCCATGCTCTACGAACTGCGGCGAGGCACTCCCAACATAGCTGAACAGAGAGGCCGTCAGGAATCTAAAATGAAGTGGTATTTATTAAGAGTCAATGGGTAAAAAACCAGGTGGCTCCTTGAATTAAGGTTTGGGGAGAGGGGGAGGGAAGGAGGAAGGCAAAGGAAGCCCCCTGTGAAGGAGGAGTTGAAGAGCTTAATGATTTTTAAGAAAAATAAAAATGTAATTTTGTGTTTATATTACTCTATCAAAAATGACAAGATTTTAAAATTTTGGGTCATTTAAGGGTGTTGAGCGAGGGGAAAAGAGGAGAGTAGGACGCCCATCCCCCCCACAAAAGCTTTATAGGGTATAAAGAAGTTATGTAGTAGCCGTATTCACACTTGCACCGTAACTTACCGTTACGCTCTGCAACATGACGTATGTTGCTAATGACCTACTAATTACTTTAGTTAAATAAATTGTAATAAGTAACAATCGCTCTCTTGTGTTGTAACACCCGTTAATACAACATGTTACCACAACCTACTGGTTTTACTTGAAACATCCCGAAACGCCAACACTTCATTATATCTCAGTTATTTGTTCTGTTAAAAAAAAAAACCTCGAAATTTAAGGTTCACGTCATGCACCACTGCGCTTCCTGCTGGCCTTAAACGTTTTCTCAAAAAGTACAAGCTTCCGCAAGTTGAAACTTTGCAAAAATACTTCTTATAATAAGACCTTTCTATGGTAAATTTACCAGTATGCAACTCAACGGTCCACAAACTGAATTTTATCCAATGATTTTAAAAGTAAAGATAGGTTATGCGCCAACATCATTGCTCCCCGCGTTCCGAATCACGCTCACAGCGCTGTTAGCGCGTATCCGACCAAATTAAATAGTCACAAAATATTCCACAAAGAGGGTATTTGTGTACCTTCTTAATTTAATGGATTATACGCTAACAGTGCTGTTGGCGTGATTTGGAACTAGGCATATTTAAAACAGTGTAAAGGTACTATAGATACACACATTGACCGCTGCATGCACATTGGCTGCCAAATGACAGCGTGTCAGCTGTCTCCTTCACTCCCACACACAAAGCAGACAGCTCACTCTTTGTACAATATGGCCGAATAAAGTAATAGAAAATACATATTTTTATTAAATACAGTACTTACGTGTGAAATTAAGCATTTTTCCAATCTCTGACCGTTGCTGTATAATTTTTACATCGTCTAAAGACGCAAGTAGACATCTTTTTTATGGAATTTCACAATTTTATCGCGTCTGACTGACGAGAGCCGTGTGTGTTTTCGTGTTGCGAGACTGTGCCTGACTAATTGATAGTCGGGCAATTATCTGACTTTCGTCTTGCCATTTTGGAGTGCGGGTAACGTATCTTTACTTTTTAATATCATTGATTTTATCCTTTTTCTAGTACTTAATATTAGAACCTTAGAATAATAACACCTAGAAGGATAGTTCTCTACAAAGCGCATTCTCAAAAATGAGGCAACTAAAACAATGACAATGGCTCCGCTTTCAGATTTTTATTCTCCATTACATATTACCTAATCATACCCAATAAGTACAAAACAGTTTCAATTTTCCTACATTTAAGAGATTAGTTACTATATTATTGGATTTTAGCTACGATTAGGTAACGTATGAAGGATTCAAATCTGAAAACTAAGCCATTTCGGCTTAGTATTAGTTGCCTCATCTTGCATAAGAGGACATGGCTTCTAGTTGTTATTATTCTAAGATTAGAACGTTATAAATGCAAAAGACAAACAGACAGACAGACGCATCGACGGACTTTGTTAAATATGTAGTGAAGTACAACAGGTACACAAAATTTGACAATATTATTGATTCATTAGGTACATGCTTATCGTTGACTGACTGAAGAATCTGATAGGTATATTTATGATTAATTCATTGCAAAGCACAACCACCTAATCGAAAGAAAAAAAACTTTAACAAAAAAACAATGGCGTTTCCAAGCGTTTCTGTTCTTGTTTACATTCGATTTTCTACAGAATTATTACAGAAACTAAGTGGAGTAACTGTATGGGAGTACAGTTTTAAGCGATTTTAGTCACGAAATGCAGATTAAAGTAGGTAATTTAACTGTTCCTTACATCAATATCAGCCAATGACGAGAAGCATTCCTTGATATTTTCGTGATAGAACATTTTCCTGTTGTAATTCAAACAGCCGACACATATCCCGTTCACATTATATCCTTCTATATTGATATCGATTTCTTTCATTTTGAACACTGTAAATAAATAGTTTGTATTTGTATATTATTTTATTAAAAGAGGCTTCACAGATTTTCTTCGGCGGCTTCGGCCATTTTTCGTACAAAGAGTTTTTTTTTTTTCTGGCTCGTACGATCGGTACATTTGCCAATGTCGAGTAAAAATGGGAAATGTCTGAAAAAAATCAAATTGGCTGAATATTTTTCTATAGGTAGGAATAAGGTCCCTTACTCATAGAATAAATTTTCATAATTTTTGGTTTCGTGAAAAAATTTCAAAAAATCAATGTCTCTTCGACTTCACAAATGTATGAAAGTAACAGCAGCATGGAGATTGTACCTTTGCCAACACCTGCCACAACTGCCACAACCACAACATGGTATTAAAAAAAAGTTTCAAGACAAAATGTCAAAACTTTTTTTTTAATACGTGTTGTGTTTAAGGACCGACCGAGATCTCGGTCTCGGTCTCGGTCTCGGCCAGTCTCGGCCAAAAATTATGTCTCGGTCTCGGTCTCGGTCTCGGCCAAAATGGCCGATAATCTCGGCCTTTTGGTACCTACTTACGTAAGCCTGAGATTACACTCATGCGCTTTCGTCTTACACTTTCCTCTTCGCTGAGGCATGCGTCATTGGAATTAACGCATGTTATGCATGCTACAGGGCATACACTGACGCATTCCTCACAGTAATTAATCAAATTAAATCAAGATTTGTTGACTTCTGTCATTTGGTAATTTGCTGTCGACTTTTAATAGGTACTACATATATTCAGTTTTACAAATGTAAATGTTATTTTAATTGTCTTTTATAGTGGTTGGCGTACAGTACAAGCTCAAAATCAATGGATAACCGCAAATCGATGTACAGCATAGCCGTTTGGGACAAGTATACTTGAATTCAAAACAATATTTTGGGCCCGCATTTCTTAAAATTTCTTCCCTTAGGAGAGGAGTTGTGGTGTTATATTTCTTTTTGTATGGGAAAATTGATTTTTTTCTACAACGTATCATGTGTGGTATCCAATTAAAGGGCTTTCTGAGCCACATCGTTGCATTTCAGCCACTTGTTTTAAATTATAGCAAACAATTTTTTTTTTTATTTTTCTAAGTTTGGGCTCCTACATAGAGATGGGCGTTATAAACCATAGATAGTTATTGAAACTATGTATTGGTGAAATACCGAAAACTATGTATTGGTCCGCGGTGAAACTATTTATCGACAGAAACACGTTATTGTAACCAAACGTTTAGATATTCAATACCTGACCTTATTACAATACCATAACGTTTCTTAAAAATACCGTGTTCGTTTCATGCGATTCAGGGTGCTTTTGTAATATAGGAAATAGCGCCATCTAACCACCTAACACGAAATTATAATCACTGATAATGTGTTTTTTGTTTCCTAAATAAATTCTGAAATTTCAGATTTTAGGCGTTCACAATGTTATTTTTCTATTAAGATAATTTATATAACAGTAAAAATACTAGAACAAATCGACTCACCCGACGTAGCATCACGTCGTATTTCGAAACGTATATTTTTTATGATTCTTTATTTAAAACAAAAATATTGATAAAAAAGAATAAAAGGAAGCAAAAACACCAAAACAAATCTGAGAATTTAATATTCCATAGTATCTATAAGTCCCTAATTATTTAGGTAATCTCCGTAAACATAGGTGTCAAGAAAATACCAACACCGTATCAAAAAACTAGTTATTTCGGTGCCGCTGGATTGGAAATACCGTACAATACCTCCGATAAATAGTTTCAAAAATAAATAGTTTTGAAAACCGTTATCGAAAACCAATACATAGTTTCGGTTCGGTATGCGAAAAACCCGTTATTACCCAATACTACTCCTACAGATACGATATGGTTTAAATATTTTTCATAAATATATCTCAAATGATATGTAATATTCTCATATCTAACCTCAAAAAGCAATTTTGTAAATTTTGACATTTAGTATTTTTATTTTTTGGTTTTAATGATTACAAAGCTTTTACAAAGTGATTATGTATGATAAAAAACATATTTGTTATGTAACCTATCGTGTGTGATATCGAATGAAAGGGCTTTCTGAGCTGTTTCTAAAAATATATTTCAGCATGTTCAGAATTACATTTCAGCACTTGTTTTAAACTAAACCAAAAAATCTTAACAAAAAACTATGCTTAAGTTTGGGCAAAAATTAGAAAAAATAATACTAAATGTAAATATTTTCAAAATGGATTTCTCGAGGATTGATATGAGTGAGTATAATATTAAGTATTATATATCTTTTTATTTAAGATGTATTTTACAAAAAAATGTTATGAAATATAAGAACCGGCTTAGCAAGCTCTTCCTTTCAATATCATACACGATAGGATTTAGAAAAAAAACCCTATACAAAAAAAGATGACACCATAATAAATAACTCATCTTCTAAGGAAGGATTTTTTAAGAACTGCGAGTCCGAAATATTGTTTTGAGCTCAAGTAAAAGTGCCGTACCAAACGGCTTTGCTGCACATGGATTTGCGGATTTTTTTGCGTACACCTAGCACTATTATGATTAAATAAAGAATTTTAATTAAATTAAATGTGTTTTTCATCAATATTCGCCATTTTATAGTAACATTTAAAAAAAATCAAAAATCTCGGTCTCGGTCTCGGTCTCGGCCGAGACTTTTTTTAAATCTCGGTCTCGGTCTCGGTCTCGGTACTCGGCGAAAAGTTGGTTCGGTCGGTCCCTAGTTGTGTTTGTGGCAGTTAGCGGCAAAGGTATAATCTCCATTCTGCTGTTACTTTCATACATTTGTGAAGTCGAAGAGACTTTGATTTTTAAAAACTTTTTTACCCAACCGAAAATTCTGAAACTTTTTTCTATTACTAAGGGACCTTATTCCTACCTATAAAAAAATATTCAGCCAATTTGATTTTTTTCGGACATTCCCCATTAGGAAGGAAGAAATGGAATTAGGATAACGGAATTTAGGTGGGATCAGGAAAACTTTTTAGTAGGTATTTACATAAATAGGATTATATACATAGTGCGTTTATAGTTTAATATTGTTAAGGATAAGGAAGGATATCAAGGATATTATACATTTATATACATTGCGATCATTAGAAGATAATAGAGTTACAATACTGGTCGGGAATGGAACACGAAGCGTTAGTAGGTCTTTCCAAAAATCATCTCTGTTGTATTTTGGACGAGCTAATACTATATGATTCGGGTTTCCCTCGTCCAACCCGCACTCACACCCAGGGTCGTTAACGATATGGAGCTTGGCAAGATGCGATGGTGTAAAGTCCATTCGGTTAGATAGTGTCGGTACACCCGCAAGCACTTGTGTCCCTTGTGTTTATTGTAATAAAATACGCATACAAATAATACACACAAGCGTGGTGTAAAGATAATTTTAATTAAATAAATTGAGTATGTAGGTATAGGTACATAAAGAAAAATTAAACCACTATTCTTCATTGCTCGAAGTGTCGGAGTCATTATCATCTGTATTTATGATAATAGATACAACATTATCACTTTCCGAATCGAATTACCAAAATATCGATATTTCAATTCAACACAATTTCGATGGAAATTGGTCATAATAATTTGTTTACATGTTTTACAAAACACCCGTCACTGACCTCCCAAGGACGAAAAAACATTTTCAGTGCATATATGTAGCAGAGTCAACAAATACAACCTTTCACTACAGCGCCGCCGCCAACGCTTCGATGCGAACTGCCAAAATCCAAATTCACTTGCGGGTGTACGCCGCACGCGGTATCCTTTGTTTATGCGGCGGCATCCTTTGACAAGAAGCGGCACGTGCAAAGGCGGCGCGATAAAAGGGCGACACTATCTAAACGAATGGACAATACAGGCATGGCCTAATCTTAAGCGAATGATGATAGATGTTTCCATTTTGCCAAACTTCATTACTGAAAACCAAGGTTTCGTGGGGATATTTTTTTGTATTTGAGAATAAAATCTGCCCCTTGTTTGCTGACTGTATTCCCATGCATTTTTCCAATTGTCCTGTAAATATGTTTTGGGAAGTGTTAACAGATCTTGACAGTAATTTTGATAAGGATAAACATCTCCACAAGACACCGCATCGTGAGCAAGTTTATCTGCGATAACATTGCCATCAATGTTTGAATGTCCCGGAATCCACGTGAATTCTATGTGTAAGCCTTTATCCAGACATTCTTTTGTGATTTTTCTGATATCGAAAATCATAGGAGAGTATAGTTTTAAGGTAAATGGATTTTTTTGTAAAGCCTGTAGGCAACTTTTCGAATCTGAAAATATCACAGTCTTGTTTAATTTCATAACTTTTATGAATTCGACAGCTTTTAAAATTCCTAGACATTCGCCAGAATAGACCGACGACTCGGGTGGCAGCTTTACTTTTTGCACAATATTAGATTGAGAATGGTACACTCGTATACCAACACACTCAGAGGTGGAATGCTTAGAAGCATCAGTGAATATATAATGGAAATCCTTGAACTTGGATTCAATAAGATGGTTGAATTCAGTTTTGGGGCTTCCATTTTTGACAAAATTAAGATGGATGACTAAAGGATAGATTAATGAATCATAACTAATACTAAATAAAGGAAGAAAATTAGATCGGTAAGTAGGAGAGTTTAAAGATAAATATTTTTGATAGCTAACTTAAAGACATGGAGGAGATTTACGTGTCCAATAACTTGACTCTTGGTACAACTCATATAAACACTGGAGTTTGTCAAGTAAAGGATGGTTGTTAAACTGTAGAGTACGGAAAAAGAACTTGTCACATAGAAATTGCCGTCTCAAGTGCAGTGGTGGGTCGCAGCATTCAACCTGCAATGCATTGGTAGGACTAGACTTCATGGCACCGGTTATTATTCGTAAGGCTTTGAATTGAATCAAATCCAATTTCTTGTAAGCTGTAATGTTTCCTGGTTCCAGTAAGTATGTACCTACCATAATCTAACACGCTTCGAATGAGAGCATTATAAATAAGTTTTAATGAGTAAGGATGAGCTCCCCACCATACGCCCGCTAAACATCTTATCATGTTTATCAATCGTTCACATTTGCCAATGACATAGTCGCAATGTTGAGCACCCGTTAATTTAGTGTCCAAAACTACACCCAAGAATTTAACATGAGACTTAACCGGTATGGTTGCATTATCGTAACTCAAAGTGATATCTGGTGGTTTATTCATACGTGAAAAAAGGACAACTGTACTCTTTGAGGCTGACAATTGAAGGCCGTTCATATCCATCCACTCTTTTAGATTCGCTAATGCAACTGACAAAGTGGACAGCGAAATATTAATGGAAGAATTAGCGCTATATAATAGCAGGTCATCAGCATACTGTAGAATTTGTATGTTCTCATTTACACAGATATGGGATTGTAGATCGTAGGTGTAAATATTATACAAAAGAGGACTGAGAACAGATCCCTGAGGCAGACCTTTGGAAACAGTTCTAGAAAAATTAAGGCCATTTATATTTAAATTTATTGTTCTTTCCGACAACATATTAAGAATAAAATGTATTAAATTTGGAGGAATTTGCAAAGACTCTAGTTTAATTTTTAGGACATTCAAAAGGACGTTATCATAGGCAGAACATAAATCTACAAATACGGCTAAGAGTGAGTTATTGTTGGAAAAAGCTATGCGGATATCTGAGGTCAGAATGGATAAATTATCTATAGTGCTCTTACCCTTTCTAAAACCAAATTGAGTATTTGCTAAAAGCCCTTTACTTTCTAAGAACCATTCTAATCGATTCTTTATCAGGTGCTCGGCTAACTTTATTAGTACAGATCTTCGAGCAACAAAAGGCTTCGTTTGTCACGAAGGGAGAAGCCTTAGCGATATTACTCTATTCAAATTATTCTGGCATTTTTTGCGGGGGGGGGAAAATGCACACAATTGCAGTTCCGCATACCCACATACAAAAACTACACTGTAATGACTGTAATCACATGCGCGACTGGACTCGGTCTAGAAAGAAATCCGGGCGCAACTGGTTTTACTAACGCGTATGCCCATTTGGGCTTGTACTTCGGCAGAGGGGAAACGCTTCGTATGGCTTCTCTTTCTGTAGAAGCCCGTCTTACTCTAAGGTACAGATGATAATGCAATAGGCCGATATCACAGAACAAATTGGTTACAACCATCTATTTTGATGGTTGTTTGGTTGCAACGCTCTGACGTTTGGAACGGGATGGTTGTGTCAACAGCGGGTCTACCGGCTAAAAACAATGAACTTTATGTTAACTGTAATTTGACAGATGTATGTGATACATTGCTACTTTGTTTTGACACAAATAAAAATTTACTTAAGAAAAGAAGCAATGTATCACATTCATCTGCCAAATTACCGTTAACATTAACTTCATTATTTTTAGCCGGTAGACCCGCAGAACGTCACGCTCTAATGTTTGGAACGCCGTTAGAGCGTTTGGTTGTGGATAGGTTGCACTCGGAGCGTACGTTCTGAGTGCCTAGTATGAGTTGGTTTTTTGCTCTCATTTCACTTTTCGAATAGTTAACTATCGTTTCCTCTCTTTCACTCGTTCACTCACTCGCATGATTTCCTCTCTTTCACTCGATACTATTCGCAAAGTGAGGTAGGAAATACAACTCGTACTAGGCCCTCTGAACGCAACCCTGTACATTATACCCCTATATTACTCTACTCTGTACTCTGTCTCAAGTGAAGTTTAAGAAAGAGACCAACTAAGAAAGAGCCGAGTTAATAATGAGACAAGTAAAAAAAGTGTCAAGTTTAAGAAAATGACAAAGTCATCCGGAAAGATTACTTGCTCAGTGCTCTGTCTAGAGATGGGTAGGTCCGCACCCTGATTATCTAAAAATAAACTATTTAGCAACCGGTTGCATTTGACATACATTGCCACTTTTCTTTGGTATGTTTTTTTTTACCCAAAAAGAAGTAGCAATGGATCACGATCATCTGTGAACTGCAACCGGTCGCTGGGAAGTTTTTAATTAGATAATCAGCCCGCCGCTCTTAATGGGGTTGGCAACGCAAAGCTAATCGCAGATGGCGCCAGCGGCGATCTAACCGCTATCAATACTTTGATTGGTTAAAATATGCCACAAATGACATTTGATATTTGAAACAAACAATAAAATGTTCTGGTACAACCGCTTGTGGCGCCATTAGTTCCTCAGTTTCCATCCCCATTAGGAATTGCATCAGGATATACATCCAGGTCCCGTGTCCGTTGGACCCATATGGGTCTGGCGGCAGACCAACCGTCCGCGTCTGTCGTGATCGTGAACCGATACAGGTTTAGGTTCCCTAAGGCGGAGTCGGAATTGGGACGAAATGCGAATAGAGCAGGATAAATGAAAAATAAAAGTAGTACTTATAGGAAAAATCAGTCTCATATATATTTTGTAATAATCATGAATTATCTATAATCTCTAATTAAAAAGTAAAAAAACATATATCCCCTAATTTGGTAACATAACTAAAAAATCTAATGATCAAACATAAACAAAAACCCCCATTGGGTAGATAACAATGGGGAGGCGAAGGCAAAGTGAATTACAGATGGCGCTTAGTCTTTGGAACAATTGTCAGTTTGAGCTTATATTGTCTTGACTGTGTATTACGTGATTTTACTGTCTTAGATTGTATTTTTTTCGGTTTTGCGGACAAACAATGTATTCTATGCTAACTTTAGCTCATATAAAAGAAGAATTACGGAAAAGAAAAGCCAAAACAACAGGCAAGAAAGTTTATAGCCACTTACAAAAAATTGCTAACAAGCATTACATTTCTTTAAATTTCGTGTAAGATTTACAAGTAATCTTTTTATTTCAGATTAGAAGCATATGATTTAAATTTTAACAAAGCAACTGAGTGTGAATTTCCGTGTTTATAGTTGCCTGATGATGCCTTCTGTGCAATAGTAATTTCAGGTTTATGTACTGGAATTTCTGTATCATCCAAAATTACACGAACCGTTTTATCATATTTATTTTATTATTTTAAGTTTCTTGAATGACTCTGGCATATAAAATTCTATTAATTCTCTGTTTGGCCCCAATATTGGGCTTATTCCATATTTGATATACCTATCAAATTAATCCAAGTTATAAATATGTTAGAAACTGCTGAGGTTGAAATATTAAAGAACAAAGCTGTTATAATTCAAATGTTGTTTTATTTTGGCGAAGCTTCATCAAATTCATGAAACATTCCTTTTGATTTATAATGTTTCTCAGGCTCAGCAAAGGAGAAAATCGAGGAAAAAGCATATTTTTTTTGATATTTTTTGCCCACAATTTTTTTTGTTACTGGGAAATCGATGAACTCCAATATTTTACAAGTTACATGCATAACAATGCGGCATTTTCTCAGTATAAAATTAAAAAGTGTAATACTCCAAGAGATTCCCATATGTTTTGACAGTTTCTTTGAGGCGGCTCGGTACCAACGACAAGACGCCACCTATCGGGATAAAATTGCGCTTTTCCTCCCCATTGAAAAATCTAACTAACACCTATAATACTAATTAAGAAAAACCAAAATAAATACGCCTAACAACAAGTTTGAAGCTAGATAATTTTGAGAACAGGAGTAATTTGAAATGAACTGAATCACTCACACCCGCGCAAACGACGCCGACGATGCAGATCCCACGAGCGGGTCACACTCCGACTCGGGGCTCGGGCCCGCCGCGCCGCCGCCACCCCGCCGCACCGCACCTCCCCCCGTGGTCCGTAATCCCGTGATTCAGTTCCACAACCGACAAGTTACTCTATGAACCGCTGTGCAATCCGTTCCGGGGTGAACGGAATCCAACTGGGGCCTTACTATGAGCTCTTATAGCAGGACTTATACTGAATGGCATTACTTTTTCGTACCATGACCTCGATTTAGCAGGCCTGCGGAGGGCCTGCTTTAATACACGCTCTTAAACCGTTCACCATTTTTTATGTATGGACGAAGCGTACCACGACGCTCCGTTTGACAGTTTGGGAGCTGTTTTATAGCGTCTGTAATGTCAAATAAAGCAATTCATAAAAAGTTCCTACGTGATCAGCTTTTTCAAAATTGTTAAGTGTATTTAGATAAGTTTGGTGTGAGAATTTTAAGATTTGTGAATTTCTTTTAATGTTTATTATTTAACAGTGAATTATGTAACTTGATAAAGGCAACGCGACGACTTCCTTGTTGTTGAATATCACTAAAATAAAAAGAAATGATGAGAGATGAGACCCCATAAATAAGTACCTACTATCCCCTTCAATTGGTAATGAGCCTGGCGGCCATGATTTTAACCTCAAAAACGAAAAACAATTGCATTTTTTTAATACCTAGACCCTTTCTTATTGAAAATAAGAATTCAATAATTAATACACTATTATTACCTATTAGAATTTTCCTGTTTTTTTGTCATTTTTAGCTGCGGATGACGTTGATGTGTATGTTAATTTGACAAGGTTCCAGCGCATTACCAATTGAATTGCATTACATTTTATGTTATTATGAATAATAATAATCAAATAAAGAAGAAAATTATTTATTTTATATCGATGTAAGTAATTAACAAACTAATGGTGTGAAATTACATTGAAAATAAAAAAAAACTGAAATAATATAACTTTAATTTGTTTTATTGACTTGCGACATTTTATTAAAAATAAATATGAAGTTGTGATACTTTATTTGCAATGTTCTCATTAAAAAAAAACTAGTAAGTGCCCGTTATTTTATTTTTCATCAATTTAGAACGTCGTAGCAGACAGAGATATACTATCCCCGCCAATTGGTAATGCGCAAGAACCTTGTCACATTAACATCCACATCGACGTGATCCGCAACTAAAAATGCCATGAAATAAGAAAATTCTTAATAGGTAATTATTATTTTCAGTAAGATAGGGTCTAGGTGTATCAAACATTTACAAATTGTTTTTCGTTTTTGAGGTTAAAAACATGGCCGCCAGGCGCATTACCAATTGGCGGGGATAATAAGCGATAAATTGGGTGCATTCTGCCAGACAAATATCTGAGTCATCGAACGCCATAAAGTACATTTTAACCATGAAAAGTAAATGAATATTCTAAACAAATTACTTTCCATGGTTAACAAATTTATGGCGATCGATGACTCAGAGATTTGTCTTACAGAATGCACCCATCGATTTGTATAGGCTACTCGTTTTCGCATCGTCTACAAAGCATTAGTGATCTGTGACAAAGCATACCAGAGACAAACTAACCGTTCACCTTGAGTCAAAACAATCTTTAAGCCGTTCACCTAAAAGATGGTCATGGTACCGATTTAAGCAATTTTGTTTAGGGCCTGCTTCTGAACTGAACGGCTAAAGGATGGTTTCTTATTTGCTGATGGTAAGCCCCCTGGTCGTTGGATGTACATCTATCTATCACTGTGGCATGGTCCACTGATGCGTATCCAACCGGACCTACCCATCTCTAGCTCTGTCTATGAGTGGTACGAAAAAAAAGAAAGTCCGAAGAAAAAGTCTTCAAATAAATAATAAATAAATAACATACCACAACTTTAAATATTAATTGTTTAATGTTCAAAATGAAAGAAATCGATATTAATATAGAAGGATATAATGTAAACGGGATATGTGTCGGCTGCTTGAATTACAACAGGAAAATGTTCTATCACGAAGATATCAAGGAATGCTTCTCCACATTGGCTGATATTGATGTAAGAAACAGTTTAATTACTTTAATCTGCCTCTCGTTTATTAAGATCGCTTAAAACTGTACTCCAATACAGTTGCTTTACGTATTTTCTATAATAATTCTGCAGAAAATCGAACGTAAACAAGAAAACAGAAACGCTTAAAAACACCATTGTTTTTGTTTCAAGTTTTTTCTTATTGTGGTTGAGTTGTGCAATGAATTGAATCATAATAGGTAGGTATTGGATTCTTCAATCAATGATATGCAGTTGTGATGAATCGATAAGTACTCTTGTTGATTGAATACAAGAATTAATTCATTAAACCCCACGTGGCTACCGGTAGCCGGACAACTATGAAATATCAATTGTGTCTCATTTCCCGGGGGCCGGGGGTTGAATGACTAGTTAAGTTACCTAGTATTTTACACTATAATAATATTAAATAACTTACGTGACTTTGTACGTGTAGACCGTGGAGAAACTGAGACCAAGATAAAAAGTAGACTATATGTTAATCCAGGGGGCTAATTGTCTAATTTCAAAATCTATCACAATCGCTTTCATCGGACAGATGGATCTGACACATTGCTACATTTCTTTAATAGATTTTTATTTGTGCCAATGATTCACATCCTGAAAGCAATTGCTTTAGATTTTGAAATTAGACAATAGAGAGGCAGGTCCTTATCTGTCTCTACCAACTAAATTTCATCCAAATCCGTCCAGCTGTTTAGGGGTGAAGAGGTAACAAACAAACACACAAACATTTGCATTTATAACAATAAAATAGGAAGTAAGATACACTAGAACAATATTGACTCGCCACCAGATCATTTTCTCATGCAGGGTTTGATTCTTGATTCCCCTAACTGTTGTAAAAAAAACATTTGTGCTTAATAAACTTGTTAGATTTTGAGTTTTTTCAATAATGATAAATCTAAATGTTACATTGACTTAATAAAATAGGTACCACTTCATTTTAGATTCCCGCCGGCCTCTCCGTCCAGCTATGTTGGGAGTGCCTCGCCGCAGTTCGTAGAGCATGGCAGTTCCGATCACAGCTGCTGAAGTCTTACGATATACTCAACTGTTACTCTAGAAAGGTAAATGGATTAGATTATTCTTACTGTCTTATTCATTAAAAATCCTTGGAGTTAAAGTCTACTTTAGTAAATAAAGCTTAGTATTATTAGTATTAAATTTCATATAACTTTCCAATTATTTGAATCACAAAAATAAATATGTCTTTTCTTTCACATCGTTATATTGGGTTATTTTATATCTTGTCAGTTCTATGTTAGTTATAAAAAGCATTTAGATGAATAAAATTTTTTTTCAGCACACATTTCTCAATTCTCCGTCGGACTTAACACAATACTCAATGACTAGACTCAGCTTGTCCGAGGTGGAGATTAATGAAGACACCAAGTTCCAACCGGTGTTACTCAAGGAAGATATTGACGATGACATGGATCAAGTTAAACTGGAGTTAGAGGACGAGCTGGTTAATTTTGGTAAGTTGGTAAAACAGTATGCATATCTGTCGCCGGTGTGGGGTAAATGATACCCCGCCTCCCCCTCCGGGGATTTGGGGAAATGGGTGAAATGGTTCCTATCAAGGTGACTGATCACCCGCCTGGCTTCGCTGGTGTTCCCCCTTCTAAATAATAATAATAAAAACAGTATGCACATGTACAATGAGATTAAATTGACAATAGACAGTGATTTACGGCATCTACACTCGAGAATGTGTGGCAAAGTCTAAATTTTACAGATTAACATACCTCATTTTAGGGATGTTCGATCCGGGTGCCTTGTATCGATATTCCGGATCGCAATGGATCGTAATCCATTGTATCGATCCATGGATCGATCCTAATAAATTGATACGATTTTTTGGATCGATCCAGTATCGAATTAAATATTTTCGAAAAGTCGGATTTTTAATCACTTTAATAGAAACATGATAATAAGTGACTAATATACACTAGAAGGTGTTTGGTAAAAGCCGAATATGGTAGATAGGGACCATCAAATTGAACAACTTTTCCTATGGGACCAACTCTGAAATCGCGAAAAAAAATCAGCTGTTTCTTACAAAAATGTATAACGAAAATATTAAAATGTATGAAGCAGCTGTGTTTTTTTGCGATTTCAGAGTTGGTCCCATAGTAAAAGTTGTTCAGTTTATGGTCCCTTTCTGCCATATTCAGCTCTATAATGCTTTTACCAAACACCTTGTAAATCCATAGAAAAGTACAACATCGACTCGACTATAATGTATGGAACAGCAGTTTTTTTTCGCGATCTCGTGGTTGGCCCCGTAGTAAAAGTTGTTCATTAACGTGGTCTGAATACCCCTTTTCATTTTTAGATATTCTTAAAAAATAACGGTGTATATGGTAAATTAAAAAATAATGGCAATATAATACAGTGTGTTTTTTTAACAGTGATCAAATTTTGTGGTATAACTTAGTTAGACCATCAAACTGAACAACTTTGTCTAGGGACCAACTTAATTAGATCAAAGAAATATTCAGCTGTTCCATAGAAAACATCAATAGGTATCTACTCGACCAAAATGTATGGAACAGCTGATTATTTTTTGCTCCAATTAAGTTTGTCCTATAGACAAAGATGATCAGTTTGATGGTGTGAGCCACACCACAAAATTTGATCACTGTAAAAAAAACACACTGTATTTTAAAGTACCCAAAAACAAGCAAACAAAACGTAACTACTTATCTTAACGAAATAAAAATTGTTCTCTTCTCAAACTAAACAATATATTATTATATTAGTTATGACTATGACGAAGTTGACAGTACATTGAAATATGATATGGCATTAGAGGAATGTTTATTAGATATCGTAATATGGATTTTGACTAAATATTCCGTTGAACTTAAAATATTCTCTAAGTAATTACTTTATTAATACGATATACATAATACGATTCTTTCGATCCGATCCTCTATGCATGTGTATCGATCCACCAAAGGATCGAATGCTATTGTATCGATACAAAAATCGAATGGATCGTATCCCATTGTATCGATCCACGCAAGTATCGGATCGGATCGAACATCCCTACCTCATTTTGTAACGCAAGCACTTTGAAGATGGTTGCTTCTGTTGTACAAACCTACCTAGTTTAATTAATTGCATTGTAATAGACATTTTTAATGTCCTAACATTAAAGAGGAGAGGAGCTCGGAGTCGGAGAAGCTCGATGGCGCAGTTGTTTAGCGCCTGACCCTGCGGTTGCGGAGGTAAAGCTACTTTTGCTAGGGTTGGTCATGGGATCGGTGACCAAAATTTTAGTACATCGCGCTCCTCCAGCTCCTTCTTGCTTCGGAAGGCAAGTTAATCCGTTAGTCCCGGCTTCATTTGCAGCCACCAGTCCGCATTGGGCCCGCGTTGTAGGTTATGGCGCCTCTTCATCCACCCATAGGGAAGGCCTGTGCCCTATCAGCGAGGACATTAAAAATGGTTGATGTTGAATGTCGCCACTTCTGTCAAGTCAACCGTAATATGGTCACCCATCTTGCTATTGGCCACACAAAAAGTCTGCACAATGTTTAGTTTAATACACAATCGCACTGTATATTAACCTTTTGAGCTCCATGGTCTTCTATAGAAGACAATTTTTTTCGTGCCCTCAACGCCACGTCTTTATTAGAAGACAATTTAAATTAACAATTATCGATATAATAATTAATCCCATCCCTACTTTTTACCATAGAGTCGTTATTTATATTTTATTTATTTCTTGGGAAACACCATAAATTTTTAGATGTAGTTGCAACATACATCAATTTACATTAGCCTAAACAGTTTATACATTTATAGCTTGGCGATAGAAGACAAACCGCTTGTGTTGTTGTGTGTGGTATGTGTTGGCGGCCAAAAGGTTAAACTTATAGCTTCATAACTAAAGTGTGGAGTGCCCCTGGTCGGTCCCAATCAGTTTTTAATGGATAAAAGATAGCATCGCTACAAAATCGGTCTTAACACCAGGCACAAGTCACGCTGCCTGAATTCTTTTTCAATTCAGGTTTACATAAATAATACATCCTATTATAACCCCATCGTTATGTCTTAGATATAATGAATTTTATTAATCCGTCTTCATAAAAACTTAGATATGTTCAATAAAAAAATCTCACTTTATAAAAAATCGGTTTCTGAGCTTCTTAAGACAGAAACATCTTATGTTACTTAAGTTACATCTAAAGTTATTCTGAAAATGTTCTATTTTTGTAGTGGTAATTTTTTTTGTATATATTTTTATGTTTGCGTAAGTTTATAATTATTGTGCATGCTGTGTACGCTAATTTTGGATTATTGTCTTGTCTTATCCTGTGGTATAGTTTATAAGTTCTTGTAATGACTTGACTTTAATCTGTAAGTGTACCTAAAATAAATAAATACATAATGTTATTTCAGAGACACTAAACACTGAAGACCAGATATTCGACCACGATGAAGATCTCCAACTAGAGGACTTCTCTCAGGAGCCGGAACCGTCTTCAGAAGACGACGTGCAATTATCCAAACTTAAACAGAGGAAAGAGAGGAAGAAAGTTACGAAGAGAGGGAAGAGCGCCGAGGAAGAGGTAAAGATCGATCCATACTATTATCATAGTGTAAATAAATTTAATAGTGGTTGTGTGCGTGCCCCCCTCCCCCCCGCGTTTAAATTAAACCAGAATGCCATAAAAGATTGTGAAATGAAATGTGATGATATAATGCAAGCAAGGATTGTAAGAAAGATAATCTGTTATTGGCCTTACGTATTGTAGTATGTAAGTACTTTGCGGCTCTGTTGCGGCTCCACGTAGTGATGTACAAAACTCGAGTCGTCGAGTTCTACTTTTTAAGACTCGACTCGTATTGGCAGGACTCGGTGAGCTTAATAGGCTCATAAGCCCTAGCTTAGCCGTAAAACGAGCTCTCTGAGCCACGCCTCGAGGCTTCAAAAGAGCTCGAACCTATTAAAAGAGCTCGAGCCTTCAAAAAAGCTCGAGTCTTAAAATGAACGCGAGCCTCAGAAAAAGCTTAGAGTTTATGTTTATGACTTTAATATCTCCGTAAATAATAATATTCACAATATTATTACCATACCCCGTTATCGGCGTTGCACGAATGATTCACAGACTAAAAAATCAGAAGCGAAAGACCTTTAGGGCCACCTTTTTGCCTACGTTTTTCTACTCAAAAACCTATTAAAGGTGCGAAAATTTTTAAGTTCTCGTGTTCAATAATGGCGAATGTGAACTATATTTTTAAACAATACCTATAGATAAATAAATTTAATTCTTCCTAAAATCTAAGTGCAGGAAGCGAAGGACGATATTTAATTGGAATCGTGTTTTTAATTAATTAATTAAAAAAATAATTAAGTATAGAGCTCATTTTGCCTTAACAGCGCGGACCGCACTCACGCGCACGCGGTCACCGCGCAGTGTCGGTTTTGACGGATGCCGACAAATGACGCACATAAGCCCGCAGCGCGGCCCGCGCGGTGTCCGCTTTGACGGATGCCGACAAAGGCGTACAGAAGCCGGCCGAACGCCACTCGCGCGCGTACTGTCGTGTCGTCGTGTACTCTATCTACCTAATGTTGTCACACGCGCCGCGGCCTCTCCCCTTTACGGGTCATTTAGTGATCGATTGTTGTCTAAATGCATATAATTTTTATCTTAACCAACAATATGCCTCCGAAAAAAAAATCTCGTCACGAATTTATGGAGTTGTGGATAAAAGATTATCCTGAAGTACAGGTAAACTAAAAAAATGTATTACAGATATATTCTCTCAGAGGTTGAGTGGGATTAGGCAGAATTATCAAATTAATCAAAAATAGACCTGTTGTACTTTGTCTTTGGCTTCGATCATTCGTGCACCGCCGATAACGGGGTATGATTATTACTTACAGAAATATAAAATCGAGCTCACAGAGCCCTAAAAGTCTTCAAAATTAGAACTCAAAAAGATAAATGTCTTTTGTTATAAAGAGCACCGTAGATGCATAACCTATTGTGCTCTAGCTCTACTTAACCTCATTCATCAGCAAAAAGACTCCGAAAAAGACTCAAGCCGTGAAAAAGCCTCAAGATCGACCGAGCTCTCAAAAAGGCTCGAGCCGTGAAAATGGCTCGAAGTCGGCCGAGCTCTGAAAAAGGCTCAAGCTCTGAAAAAGACTCCCGAGTCGTCGAGCTTCATACAAACGAGGTGAGGCCTGTAAAACGACTCCGAGCTCTGACAAAAGGACTCGGAGGACTCGAGTCTTGTACATCACTAGCTCCACGGCGTGCGGCAACAGGCTGCAGCGCGCGGCGTGCGCGGGGCCGCCCACGTGTACTAGTGTCACAGAATAACTAATAGTACAAGTACAGAAGCAGCACGCCGCATAGTAATTTAAATAAATAGCGGCTTTTGATCCGACGCAATAAAGTGCAATTCAGGTCGCGCAATGGCCTGCAGTACAGTTTATATTCACCTAGTAGTTGCCTCTCTTTCTATCGCGTGCTCTTACCTTTTCTAATGACGCAACGTTAAGGTTGTATTCTTTAAAATGAACTGCGTAGCGTATATCATAATGTGAAAAACTATATTTTTTTATTGGTTTTTTGAGTTTGACATCCGTACATGGCACAGTAATGTCGATTCGACATTGTTACTATTATAAAGAGGCAATACCTACGCAGGCAGTAAGATGCCGCGCTTGTACGGCGGCGGGCGTGTGGCGGCCCTTTGCTCGCTTGTTCGTTCGAACGAACGGCTAGCGGTAGGTGCTTATCGCGCGACCTTGAGCGAGTGATGGAGGCCTGGTAGTGTTGCATGCGCGGTGCGTTGCAGATAATCTGTACCGGGCTTATCGTTTAGTCGCAACGCCCACTTCGCTAAATGTCCTTTTTGCATTTGGTCAACTTTCACACAAATAAATAAATATGGCAAAGAAGGTAAACTTTATAGTTTTTTTTTTCTTTTTACATAAATATGGAGAATGTCAACTTAATTTGTTTTAATTCTTTTCTCCGTAATACGTATGTAGTACCTACGTTATACGTGAACGTAAATTATAGTGACGTATTACAAAGAAGATTAATGCAACATGCTGGCCGGCAGGTTTGCAAAGCGTACACAGGAAGTGAAGATCTCGTTGTTCAAGGCCTTTTGCCAATCATTATACTCCTGTAGCCTGTGGGTCAAGCACACGCAATAGTAGATTATACAACAAGTGAAAAAAGAAGGAATTTAGTTCGAGGTACTATGTTGGATCCCGAGAGCAGCGAAGGATTCTAATTCAAAAGTAGAATCCTGAGCGAAACGAGGGATACAAAGGACCGAGATGAAATTTTTTTTCACGAGTTGTGTACTCTACTTTTTACCATAGACTGCGAGAAAACATAATAGCAGTACTTACACCTATAGTACCTATTTATAGTTATCAAATTTTATTATTTAGATAGGTACCTAATCGGTAATTTAACCGTTAGAAAATAGTGAAACTATAAGTTTTCCAATGACATAAAACAACCATGCTATATGAGGGAAATTACATGATCAGTCTGACATCAGTCCATTTCATCAGTTTGTATAGACTTTGAATTTTTACAGACTGAAGATCGTACCAGACTGATGGAATGGACTGATGCAAGACTGAACATCTAATCTCCCTCTAATATAAAGAAAAGAGCCCAAAGATAAGACACTAAAAAGAACCTTATTATATTGGCGAGATATTTTTTTTAGAAAAGAACCCAAAGATAAGACACTAAAAAGAACCTAAATAAAATTGGCGGGATATTTTTTTTTAATTGTATAACTATGGCTTTATCTATGGAATAGCTCCATACTTTCAGCACGTTTTATTTTTTTTTGTACATAATTCACACGATGCGCGCTTGTTCCAAATTCAAATTATTTTTATTCACTCGGTGAATAAAATCGCTTATTATTCACTCTTATCGTTGAATTAAACGCACTTTTTAGAGTGGCGATGGTAAAAAAGACATTTAACGCACTCCGCGTGCAATATAATAATGCCTTCCGTCCCTAATGTTGATGGGTCTTCCCCGATACTGTAGTGCCTCAGGTATGTTTGCGGAGGCTCGAATTGATGACTTTTTCGCCATTATTCGTAAGCGTATTGCCTCTATGCGGCACAGGGTTCGGGGAAGCTCTAACAGCATTAGCGTATCGCCTCTATGCGGCACAGGGTCCGGGGAAGCTCTAACAGCATAAGCGTAGTGCCTCTATGCGGCACAGGGTCCGGGGAAGCTCTAACAGCATAAGCGTATCGCCTCTATGCGGCACAGGGTCCGGGGAAGCTCTAACAGCATAAGCGTACCGCCTCTATGCGGCACAGGGTCCGGGGAAGCTCTAACAGCATAAACGTATTGCCTCTATGCGTCACAGGGTCCGGAGAAGCTCTAACAGCATAAGCGTATCGCCTCTATGCGGCACAGGGTCCGGGGAAGCTCTAACAGCATAAGCGTATCGCCTCTATGCGGCACAGGGTCCGGAGAAGCTCTAACAGCATAATTAAGCGTATTGCCTCTATGTGGCACAGGGTCCGGGGAAGCTCTAACAGCTTAAGCGTATTGCCTCTATGCGGCACAGGGTCCGGAGAAGCTCTAACAGCATAAGCGTATTGCCTCTATGCGGCACAGGGTCCGGAGAAGCTCTAACAGCATAATTAAGCGTATTGCCTCTATGTGGCACAGGGTCCGGGGAAGCTCTAACAGCATAAGCGTATTGCCTCTATGCGGCACAGGGTCCGGGGAAGCTCTAACAGCATAAGCGTATTGCCTCTATGCGGCACATTGTCCGGGGAAGCTCTAACAGCATAAGCGTATCGCCTCTATGCGGCACAGGGTCCGGGGAAGCTCTAACAGCATAAGCGTATTGCCTCTATGCGGCACAGGGTCCGGAGAAGCTCTAACAGCATAAGCGTATTGCCTCTATGCGGCACAGGGTCCGGAGAAGCTCTAACAGCATAATTAAGCGTATTGCCTCTATGTGGCACAGGGTCCGGGGAAGCTCTAACAGCATAAGCGTATTGCCTCTATGCGGCACAGGGTCCGGGGAAGCTCTAACAGCATAAGCGTATTGCCTCTATGCGGCACATTGTCCGGGGAAGCTCTAACAGCATAAGCGTATCGCCTCTATGCGGCACAGGGTCCGGGGAAGCTCTAACAGCATAAGCGTATTGCCTCTATGCGGCACAGGGTCCGGGGAAGCTCTTACAGCATAAGCGTATTGCCTCTATGCGGCACAGGGCCCGGGGAAGCTCTAACAGCATAAGCGTATCGCCTCTATGCGGCACAGGGTCCGGGGAAGCTCTAACAGCATAAGCGTATTGCCTCTATGCGGCACAGGGTCCGGGGAAGCTCTTACAGCATAAGCGTATTGCCTCTATGCGGCACAGGGTCCGGGGAAGCTCTTACAGCATAAGCGTATCGCCTCTATGCGGCACAGGGTCCGGGGAAGCTCTAACAGCATAAGCGTATCGCCTCTATGCGGCACAGGGTCCGGGGAAGCTCTAACAGCATAAGCGTATTGCCTCTATGCGGCACATTGTCCGGGGAAGCTCTAACAGCATAAGCGTATCGCCTCTATGCGGCACAGGGTCCGGGGAAGCTCTTACAGCATAAGCGTATTGCCTCTATGCGGCACAGGGTCCGGGGAGCGATATTAGAAATGCCTGTGGGGTACAGACACTGCCTGCTCTGTACCGCTCTGGGTTTTTCAAATTAATAACGTCGAAAAAGCCTGTGTGTTTCAGAGCACCGCTTGCTCTGTATCACGCGGGGTTTTTCAACAAATAATTTAAAAATATCATCCAAAAAAGCCTGTGGAACACAGACACCTTGCGCTGTGATCCACAGGGATTTTATAAATATAAATACCCCGAGCGATACAGACGCGTAAGGCACTAAGTATCATGAAACTTGGATATTAAACTAAAATATCAAATCTCTCTTATCAAAAAAACTTTTAACTCGTCAAAAAAACATGGGACATAATTTATTTTTGGTAGGTCCTTTTAGAAAGAAATCCCCAAAGAACAGCTGTTTTATCGTAATTTGCAACATTTCTCGAAAACGGCATAGCACAATCAAACTTTTCATTTTACCTACCTTACCTAAAAATGTGTATAATGTGTGTAGGGAATTGAAAATATCCTACCATAAATAATATTAATTGAGAGTTTTACAAAAATTGATATTTTTATAAAAGAAAAGTATTTTGTTAGTTTTTCGCAATTTCTGAGTGCAATAACTAACAGCTGAACGTTATTTCATTTTTTTATTTTGTTTGATAATGTTTGTACCTACAGTCAACAGCACATCAGATTTAGACTATAGGTACTTGACCTTGTGACCGCCTTTATGCCGTACGTTATAAAAGCTGTTTTGCAGTTCAACTGTTTAACTTAACGTGCTGTCTTGTATACCAAGACAGCACGTTAAGTTAAACAGTTGAACTGCAAAACAGCTTTTATAACGTACGTTGTAATATAGGAAATAAAGAATCTTGCTGGCTTTTTCTGTTAACAAGAAAATTATAATCACTGATAATGTGTTTTTTTGTCTTTTTTGTAATATTCTTTATTTAAAACAAAAATATTAATGAAAAAATAATAAATCGAAATGAAAAACACATTAAGTATCACATAAATATTACTTATGTCAGATTAGTGATACAATAAAACATTATTAGGTATTGTTTATTAATTATCCAAGAAACTTGAAAATGCGCTCTATCAAGCTACCACCCGAGACGTTCTTAGGAACCAAAGTCTGCTATATTTTAATCCAGGTTAAAAAAAAACTATCTGTGTGCCTTTCATCCCAATCCATCCCATTTAGCATAGCCTGCCATTTTTATGGGTTTAAGAGAAAAAATATTTTAACATACACAATAAATTAATATTAATAGTAGGATAAACTAAAAAAAAGTACCACTTTAAAAAAATATCGCTAGTAAGACTATAAATCACTATTTTAATATTCTACATAATTTACGGAAACATGAAGAAGGAATACTTTAACCACAACTGTAATTTTCTGAATTGTCTGTGTTCCACAGGCTTTTTACGGTGATATTATTAAATTTTTAGTCGAAAAACCCCGCGCGCTCCAGAGCAAGCGATGCTCTGAAACACACAGGCTTTTTCTAACGTTATTAGTTAGAAAAACCCAGAGCGGTACAGAGCAGGTAGTGTCTGTACCCCACAGGCATTTCTAATATCGCGTCCGGGGAAGCTCTTACAGCATAAGCGTATTGCCTCTATGCGGCACAGGGTCCGGGGAAGCTCTAACAGCATAAGCGTATCGCCTCTATGCGGCACAGGGTCCGGGGAAGCTCTAACAGCATAAGCGTATTGCCTCTATGCGGCACAGGGTCCGGGGAAGCTCTTACAGCATAAGCGTATTGCCTCTATGCGGCACAGGGTCCGGGGAAGCTCTAACAGCATAAGCGTATCGCCTCTATGCGGCACAGGGTCCGGGGAAGCTCTAACAGCATAAGCGTATTGCCTCTATGCGGCACAGGGTCCGGGGAAGCTCTTACAGCATAAGCGTATCGCCTCTATGCGGCACAGGGTCCGGGGAAGCTCTAACAGCATAAGCGTATCGCCTCTATGCGGCACAGGGTCCGGGGAAGCTCTAACAGCATAAGCGTATCGCCTCTATGCGGCACAGGGTCCGGGGAAGCTCTAACAGCATAAGCGTATTGCCTCTATGCGGCACAGGGTCCGGGGAAGCTCTAACAGCATAAGCGTATTGCCTCTATGCGGCACAGGGTCCGGGGAAGCTCTAACAGCATAAGCGTATCGCCTCTATGCGGCACAGGGTCCGGGGAAGCTCTTACAGCATAAGCGTATTGCCTCTATGCGGCACAGGGTCCGGGGAAGCTCTAACAGCATAAGCTTATCGCCTCTATGCGGCACAGGGTCCGGGGAAGCTCTAACAGCATAAGCGTAGTGCTTCTATGCGGCACAGGGTCCGGGGAAGCTCTAACAGCATAAGCGTATCGCCTCTATGCGGCACAGGGTCCGGGGAAGCTCTAACAGCATAAGCGTATCGCCTCTATGCGGCACAGGGTCCGGGGAAGCTCTAACAGCATAAGCGTAGTGCCTCTATACGGCACAGGGTCCGGAGAAGCTCTAACAGCATAAGCGTAGTGCCTCTATGCGGCACTGGGTCCGGGGAAGCTCTAACAGCATAAGCGTAGTGCCTCTATGCGGCACAGGGTCCGGGGAAGCTCTAACAGCATAAGCGTATAGCCTCTATGCGGCACAGGGTCCGGGGAAGCTCTAACAGCATAAGCGTATTGCCTCTATGCGGCACAGGGTCCGGGGAAGCTCTAACAGCATAAGCGTATCGCCTCTATGCGGCACAGGGTCCGGGGAAGCTCTAACAGCATAAGCGTATTGCCTCTATGCGGCACAGGGTCCGGGGAAGCTCTAACAGCATAAACGTATTGCCTCTATGCGTCACAGGGTCCGGAGAAGCTCTAACAGCATAAGCGTATCGCCTCTATGCGGCACAGGGTCCGGGGAAGCTCTAACAGCATAAGCGTATCGCCTCTATGCGGCACAGGGTCCGGGGAAGCTCTAACAGCATAAGCGTATCGCCTCTATGCGGCACAGGGTCCGGGGAAGCTCTAACAGCATAAGCGTATCGCCTCTATGTGGCACAGGGTCCGGGGAAGCTCTAACAGCATAAGCGTATTGCCTCTATGCGGCACAGGGTCCGGGGAAGCTCTAACAGCATAAGCGTATTGCCTCTATGCGGCACAGGGTCCGGGGAAGCTCTAACAGCATAAGCGTATCGCCTCTATGTGGCACAGGGTCCGGGGAAGCTCTAACAGCATAAGCGTATTGCCTCTATGCGGCACAGGGTCCGGGGAAGCTCTAACAACATAAGCGTATTGCCTCTATGCGGCACAGGGTCCGGGGAAGCTCTAACAGCATAAGCGTATTGCCTCTATGCGGCACAGGGTCCGGGGAAGCTCTAACAGCATAAGCGTATTGCCTCTATGCGGCACAGGGTCCGGGGAAGCTCTTACAGCATAAGCGTATTGCCTCTATGCGGCACAGGGTCCGGGGAAGCTCTAACAGCATAAGCGTATTGCCTCTATGCGGCACAGGGTCCGGGGAAGCTCTAACAGCATAAGCGTATCGCCTCTATGCGGCACAGATAATATTTTGGTATATTGTAAAAATCAATATAACAAGTAAAATATATTATGACAACAAATCTGTCACTTCAGTCCGAACCGAGTTATATCATTTCAAAGATCACGAATTTTTTTTTGTAAATTCCGAATATGATAATTTTTTTATTTTTTTGACAATTAATAATGATAATAAAAAGAACGACTACTTGTATTAGATTAAGTGTTTCTTAGATACTTGCCCCTTAAGTTAAGAGGATTACTGCGCTACACTAGCGCCGCCAATGGAAAAAAATCGTAGTGCTTAAATAAAGGCGAAATTGTGAATTGTGTTCTTCTAGTGTATTCCGACGAATAAGATTTGTGGTACTTTTTATCGTTTAAACCATTGACATAGAAAAATTTTCGCTGCGCTCAAGAAGACCAACAAAGCGTGGAAAAGAGAAGTTAACATCATACGGACACGGTGTATGTAAAAAAGAGACAAAGGATCAAGTGACATGTGCCAACATTTTTCACAGTAAGAGCCCCTAGCGTCCCGCCTAGCAAATGAGCAATCACAGTTTGTTTAAAATATTTTTTAATCTTAATTATAATTTAAAATAAAGGTATCGTGGAGCTATGGTGTCTTGTACTTAAGTAATTGTGATGTGACAAAAAGAAACAATCCAAGTAATCACACTTTTCAAAGGTAAATAAGATATTGCCACACATTTCTCTAAAACCAAATTTCGCTACATTTATTCGTTTATCGACAAAGAAAACAGTATGGAACATAGTTTGTGTTGTGTCGTTTTATTATATTTTGTATTCGATCGATATCGCTGATGCGCGTCCTTTAAATGTGTGTGAAAGGATTGTCGTAAACTAGTTCTTAATAAACAGGCAAAGTGTGAGGACGTATTTTATTTTCCAAATTTCAAAATATAGTGAACCTTATCACCATCACATAATGGTCCTTCGAGCCGGATGAAGTGGCCTGCACCTGTGGACAGCTAGTAGTGCGCGAACAATAGAGGACCGCATTCCAGAGATAAGCTTGCAACCCATTCAGATTTGGACACACTGAGAGCACGGAATAAAATTAATTAATTAATTAATATTTTTTTTTCGAGACGAACATAAACAACATTTACAATGTCAATAAATTATGAAGAAATATTGAACTTATTGGAAGAAAAGGCTTCAGTGTTACAGAAGACCCAAGTGAATCTTAAAAAGTGTCCTAAGCAACGTCTCACTAAAGGATATATTGAAATGAGACTTAAATCTATTGATGAAGACTGGCAAACTTTTAAGTCATATCATCAAGCACTCGTGAAATGTACGCCTAAAGAGAAACGTGCCGAATTACCATATTTTGTTAATGACGACTTCTTTATTATTGAAGATTTATATCTATGTATGACGGGAGATTTAAAAGATATGTTGATGACATTTAACAGCCCAAGAGAATCAACTAGTTCCTCAAATTATTCAATGGAACAAGCTACTTTTTCATCTATCAAGCTGCCTAACATACATCTTCCGACATTTAGCGGTCAATATTATGAAGAATGGCCATCATACAACGATCTCTTTACTTCACTCGTGCATCACAATACGACGTTGACAAAAGTACAAAAATTGCACTATTTGAAATCGAGTGTCACTGGAGAAGCGGAAGCCTTACTCAGACATATCCAGGTTACAGACAACAACTACGATCAGGCTTGGGATATTCTCAAGCAAAGATATGGAAGCAAAAGATTAATAATAAATTCTCTATTGAAAAGATTATTTGGCCAAAGAAAGATTATAGCGCCAACAGCAAATCAGATAAGAAGCATATTAGACACGACAACAGAATGCCTGAATAGCCTCAACAACCTACAAGTTGCATCAGATTCATGGGATCCAATGATCATTTACATTGTCATTCAAAAACTCGATGTTGATACACATAAAGCTTGGGAAGACTTTGTTTACAGCCCTGATTCTGACAAATTGCCTACGTGGATACAGCTGAAGAATTTTTTGGAGGCTAGGTTTCGCACGCTTGAGTTAATTGCTCCGCCATCTGCAACAAGAGATAACAAATCAAGAGAAACAAATAGAGAAAAATCGTCATTCCATATTTCTGCTTCGCCTACATCTATGAAAACCTGTAATTTATGTAATGAAAGCCACACACTTTGCCACTGCAAGGAATTCACAAAATTAAACCCTATGGAAAGAAGCGAGTTTGTACGAGAGAAGAACTTATGCTACAATTGTCTGACTTCTGGTCATTCTGTTAAGAGATGTCGACTACGAGTGTCCTGTAAGATATGCAATAGACGCCACCACTCGTTGCTGCACCAGCTGAAACCTACAAATCAATCAGACAATTTACAAACTCACCACAGTCAAGTTAACGAAGGAATTGAAGAAGACCCTAATGAACTTACCCAACCAGACGTTGCAATATCTTCAAATATGGTTACGAAGAAGTCCACAGCATTGCTTGCTACAGCATTGATACCCGTGAGAGATACAAAAGGACAGATAACGGTATTGCGCGCATTAATTGATCAGGGGTCCCAAGCAAGTTTTATAAGTGAGCGAGCGGCACAATCATTAAGAGTCAAGAGAACCGTAGCACGAGGAACCATCACTGGAGTTGGATCGACACAAACAGAAGTCAATCAAGTTATACAATTACAACTTCTGTCCAGATATGATAACAAGTTCCAACTTACCGTGAATACATATGTTATGCCCACTCGTCTAACAAGTAAGTTGCCAGCCATGTCACTCGTAAACTTATCACAAACCTGGCCACAATTGAATAAACTTTTCTTGGCAGATCCAAATTTCAATCAACCAGGAAAAGTAGACTTACTGCTCGGTGTAGAAGTGTATGCTCACATATTGAAGAATAATCTTATCAGAGATCCAGCAAAATCACTATGTGCTCAAGAAACAAGTTTTGGATGGATTCTCTTTGGTGAAGCACAGAGCTGCACTTCAGATGAACCAATAATGGTTATGCATCATCAAGTAGAATTTGATAACTTATTGTACAAACTATGGGAAATAGACAATGATGATAGAAACAAACTCACAAAGGAAGAAGAGACATGTCAAAAGCTATATGAAACTACTGTTAAGCGAAACGTTGAAGGTAGATATATTGTGAAGTTGCCATTAAAGCATGAACCACCTAGGAGCACAGAAGGAAACACAAGAGAGATTGCAATGAAGAGACTACAACAGTTTGAAAAACGATTAGAAAAGAATAACAATTTAAGAACAGATTACAACAAAGCTTTAAATGAATACATTACCTTAGAATACATGGAAGAAGTACCTGAAAGTGAAAAGGAAAATGCATCTGTTTATCTGCCACACCACGCTGTGCTTAAAGAAACAAGTGAGACTACCAAAACCAGAGTGGTATTCAATGCTTCTTCACCCGACACCAACAATATTTCCTTGAATGATGACTTATTAGTCGGACCTCAACTTCAAGAAGATCTAAGATCTCTACTCATAAGATGGCGTCTAGGTAAAGTTGCCTTTATAGCAGATGTCCAGAAAATGTATTTACAAGTTTTAGTGACTAAACAAGACGCTGATTACCAACGGATCTTATGGCGCGATGATCCAAAGTTACCGATTAAGGATTATCGACTGCTCAGACTCACTTTTGGAACAGCTTCTGCACCCTACTTAGCAGTGAGAACCCTTCAGCAGGTGGCAGAAGACGAAGGTAAAGCACATCCAGAAGCAGCTGAAACAATTAAAAATGATTTTTTCATGGATGATTTGATGACTTCACAAGATACTGAAACAAAGGCAATAGAAATAGCTAAAAACATATCAGCAATCGTAGAAAGAGGTGGATTTTGTCTTAAAAAATGGTCGTCAAATAGTATCAAGTTTAGAGAAGAGTTCAGCCCTAAGAACACAAACTCCAACGTAAGGATTAATATGAGTGCGGGAGGAATAGTCAGAACATTAGGTTTATCCTGGAACTTAGATGAGGATACATTGCAATATTTTACTACCTTACCATCGCCACCTAAAAATGTCACTAAGAGAAATATCCTAGCTGAGATACAACACGTATTCGATCCACTTGGCTGGATGACACCCGCAATACTCCCAGCAAAACTTATCTTACAAAAATTGTGGTTGAAAGGAGTTACCTGGGATGAAGCACTCGAACCTGAAATCAAAGAAGAATGGTTAGAGATAAGAAATGATTTAGAAAATTTACACAAAATTAAAGAAAATAGATGGTTGAACACTTCCAAAGATACATTACCTAATGCAACCATTCACGGTTTCTGTGATGCGTCCAACAGGGCCTATGGTGCAGTTGCTTACCTGCGAATACAGATGGAGGATGGACAATATAAGACAGGATTAATTGCAGCTAGATCGCGTGTTGCACCCATAAAACCGGTGTCGCTGCCAAGGCTTGAGCTGTGTGGAGCCGTCTTATTGTCAAAACTTTTAAGACAGATAAGTGAAGCAACCCGCATTCCGCGTGCTCAAATTTACGCTTGGAGTGACTCCACTATAGTATTGTCATGGCTGCGTGGTGACCCTGGAAGGTGGAAAACATTTGTGAGAAATCGTGTGATAACAATTCTTGATAATGTTGGGCACAAATGGTTTCACGTTAAATCACAGGGCGGTCGTTTGCGACATGCCGATATACCACACAACAGTAAACACCCCGTGATTATAACTAACAAAAATTCATTAGCTTCACTTATAGTCTCTGATGCACATAGAAAAACGTTGCATGGTGGAGTGCAATTGACCATGAACTATGTGCGCTCTAAATTTTGGATCACCGGACTGAAGGCTTTGGTATCAACCACGATACATAAATGTTTTATTTGTGCAAGACAAAGAGCTATTTCTCAGAACCAGAAAATGGGTGATTTACCAAAGGCTCGCGTCACACCAGCTCGTCCGTTTTACAAATCAGGCGTTGATTTTGCGGGACTGCTCCAAATTCTGATATCCAGGGGTCGAGGTCACAAATGTACAAAAGGATACATCTGTATATTTATATGTATGGCTACCAAGGCCATACATTTAGAGTTGGTAGGAGACCTAAGTACCGAATCCTTCCTTGGTGCCTTTAAGCGCTTTGTATCCAGAAGAGGTCGCTGTTGTCATCTGTGGAGCGACCGCGGGACGAATTTTGTGGGTGCGAGTAAAGAACTTCAAGATATGTGTAACAACGCCAAAGTAGAAATGCCAATAAATCTGGTACAGTTACTAGCAGAAGATGGGACACAGTGGCATTTCAACCCCCCGTATAGCCCGAATTTCGGAGGACTGTGGGAAGCGGGTGTGAAGTCCGTCAAACACCACCTCAAACGGATATTGACAGCTAATCTCACATTCGAAGAAATGTCAACTACTTTATGTCAAATTGAGGCGTGCCTTAATTCTCGTCCGCTGTGTCCGATTGATGGCTCAAACAAAGATGATCTAAGTGTGCTAACTCCAGGACACTTTCTCGTCGGAGAAGCCCCCGTTACTATTCCTGAGCCCAATTTAAAGGATGTGAACTGGAATCGTTTGTCAAGATGGCAACACACTCAACGACTGTTACAAGACTTTTGGCACAAATGGCAAACAGAGTATTTGACCCGACTACAACAAAGACCCAAATGGTTAAACACTAAAGACGAGTTTGAAGTAGGAGATGTAGTCCTTATTAAGGAAGACCATCTTCCTCCGGGCAAATGGGCGCTGGGTCGAATCACCGAAAAACATCCCGGTGCTGAACCCCTAGTGTAAGTGTTTGTTCCAAATCATAAAACGTCACCAAAAAGTTAATCGAGTTAACGCAAACTTTAAAGTATGTGTGACACATGCGAGTGTAGGTTATATTTCACCACTCGTAAACTTTTACGTTTGCTCACTTATCCGAAAGTTAAGTCATGATTTTTATGTTGTCAGCCTGTCTTCGGATTCGGTTTCGACGAATAATAGACGACCAAATTAGAAGCTATACTTTAAGAGAGTAGTCTTGTATAACGTAATACCTCTTCCTAAAATAGGATAACATTTCTCATCAATGAGCTTAGTGCTTTTTCTTTTTTATTCCCAAGAAAGACGGAGACAAAAGATGCGGCCCTTTACTACCTGCTAGCCATTCTTTCAAGCACAGACAGAGAACACTTTACTAGTTAACTTTCAATGGCTGGTGAGCAGTTGTTTGTTTTGAACATATGATTTCTAAAAACAATAAAGAAACTGCAAAAAATCCATTTCAGATTAATTGTGAGTGCGTTACATTTCGGCGAGCTTCCGTGGTTATTGTTGGAGTCCGTTACGCCAGCAGGAAAGATGCTCCTAGAGGGAAGCGAGTTTGATGAATAATTTGTGCGCAATTCGGTGTAAATGTGCGCCAAATAAAAAATTTGTGGGCCTTATACTTTTGGAATAAAACGGGAAAAACGGATTCTGCTGGGGTAACGGTGCTCCAGCAGGAAGAATCTAAACTAATGATCGGAGAGAAATAAAAGATATATGTGCGGGTAGCTTGATACTAGCAGGAAATGTGCGCCAAATATAAAATTTGTGGGCCTTATAGTTTTGGAGATATTTGATTTCCTGCTGGCGTAACGTTTTGCCAGATCCCAGATCTCGGAAACTACTAAATGTGCGATCTTACAGTAAACACATATAAGTAGCTCCTAATTTGTGCTATTTGTGCGGTAGAAAACATTTCAAAAATATTCACAGATTTTGAAGTAATCAGACATTTTCTGAAAACAGAAAAAAAATTCTAGCGCCTAAACTACCACCTAAATAGAGAAACCAAAAACGGTGTTCTATTCTTCTTAATATTTCTCATTACCATAAAAATTTTGAAAACCGCACATTTACGCGTTTTTGAATAATACCCACATGAAGGTTAGACTGACCATGTCATGACTTTGACGGTCAGCAGGATAAAAATATCAGAGACTATTTAGATTCTGGCCCAAAGAATAATCTGTGCGGTTACTGAAGTACATGCTCTGAAAATTTCAGCTTCAAATTCTTCGTATTAAAGGAAATATCAATTAAAATCCAAAACAACTGTCAGTATTCCGATTAACCGACCAAATTCGATAGACCACCAAAAAGCGACGCGTTCATACATATTGATGACCTCCTTAACTTTGTTGTTGAACAGGTTTGTACACGTCACGTCTACGTACATTTAAGTAAAAAAGTGATTTGAGTGAGTGCTTTTATTTAAATAACGAATGAAGTTATTTCTGTTTCATTTTATTTTTACTTGAATTAAATGAATTTTAACATTATTTTAGTAGAAAAATAAAGGATGTTTTGTAAAAAAAGTAAAAAATTTAAGATGGCGGCCAACTTTTTTTTTGTGGGCCGATTTCGATGAAACTCTGTTTTTGGTACTATTTCGACAAGAAAATAGCAACGCAATGTTAAAAATGTAAAAAATTCAAGATGGCCGCCACCTTTTTTGTTTGCGGGCCGATTTCAATGAAACTCGGTTTTTGCTACTGTTTTGTCAAGAAAACAGAAACGCAATGTTAAAAATGTAAAAAATTCAAGATGGCGGCCAACTTTTTTGTTTGTGGGCCGATTCCGATGAAACTCGGTTTCTGATACTATTTTGACAAGAAAACAACAACGCAATGTTAAAAATGTAAAAATTCAAGATGGCAGCCAACTTTTTTGTTTGCGGGCCGATTTCGATGAAAATTTGGTTTTTGGTAGTATTTTGACAAGAAAACAGCAACGCAATGTTGCAAATTTTAAAAATTTAAGATGGCGGCCAACTTTTTAGTTTGCGGGCCGATTTCGATGAAACTCTGTTTTTGGTACTATTTCGACAAGAAAATAGCAACGCAATGTTAAAAAAGTAATAAATTCAAGATGGCGGCCACCTTTTTTGTTTGTGGGTCGATTTCGATGAAATTCGGTTTTCGCTACTGTTTTGACAAGAAAACAGCAACGCAATGTTAAAAATGTAAAAAATTCAAGATGGCCGCCACCTTTTTTGTTTGCGGGCCGATTTCAATGAAACTCGGTTTTTGCTACTGATTTGTCAAGAAAACAGAAACGCAATGTTAAAAATGTAAAAAATTCAAGATGGCAGCCAACTTTTTTGTTTGTGGGCCGATTTCGATGAAACTCGGTTTCTGATACTATTTTGACAAGAAAACAACAACGCAATGTTAATAAAAATGTAAAAATTCAAGATGGCGGCCAACTTTTTTGTTTGCGGGCCAATTTCGATGAAAATTTGGTTTTTGGTAGTATTTTGACAAGAAAACAGCAACGCAATGTTGCAAATTTTAAAAATTCAAGATGGCGGCCACCTTTTTAGTTTGCGGGCCGATTTCGATGAAACTCGGTTTTTGGTAGTATTTTGACAAGAAAACAGCAACACAATGTTAAAAAAGTAAAAAATTCAAGATGGCGGCCAACTTTTTAGTTTGCGGGCCGATTTCGAGGAAAATTTGGTTTTTGGTAGTATTTTGACAAAAAAACAGCAACGCAATGTTGCAAATTTTAAAAATTCAAGATGGCGGGCAACTTTTTAGTTTGCGGGCCGATTTCGATGAAACTCGGTTTTTGGTAGTATTTTGACAAGAAAACAGCAACGCAATGTTAGAAAGTAAAAAATTCAAGATGGCGGCCAACTTTTTGTTTGTGGGCCGATTTCGATGAAACTCGGTTTTTGTAGTATTTTGGCAAGAAAACATCAACACAATGTTAAAAAAGTAAAAAATTCAAGATGGTTGCCAACTTTTTTGTTTGTGGGCCGATTTCGATGAAATTCGGTTTCTAATACTATTTTCATTATTCATTTATTATCATTATGGCCCGTCCGCTTTATCCATCCACAAGCCAAAAGGAAGGCCTCTTCCCCAGCAGCCAGCGGGGCATTAAAAATGGCTGATATGCATGGTTATTTGTGATGCCGTCTGTATAAAATTTTTACTCATCGGCGGAAAACAATCCTGTCTCAAACTCACTCAGACGAAAGTATTTTTAGTAAGCACGACCATTTATGGCAAACTAGCTTCAGCCCACGACTTCATCCACATTTACATTCGAGAAAATCCCTAGGAAACCTTCAACCAAGATAATAGTATCCTCCTATGTTGTAATCCGGCTTATAAACTATTATTTCATCCAAATCCGTTCAGCCGTTTTGCGTGATTGATTAACAATCATTCAAACAGGCAAACTTTCATATTTATGATAAAGTAGAATAATACGGCCACCTCCGAAGCGCTCGAAATAGGAATTTTTTGCTACATAAAATGGGACTGCTATTTAGCTAAGTCTTAATTTCTCATTTTTTATTTAAGTTATTATTAAGTTTTATACCTCAACTGAAAGCTGAATAAATGGTGATATTTTTAAAATATTATTTGCGCTTAGTTACTGGGATGTTTTTAAAGATATTTGCTGTTGTTTCTAAAAAATCTGACAAAATAAAATTAAATACAAAAAAAGCCGCCATCTTTGATTTTTTATGATTTTTAACATTGCATTGTTATTTTCCTGTCAAAATAGTACCAAAAACCGAATTTCATCGAAATCAGCCCACAAACAAAAAAGATGGCAGCCATCTTTGTTTTTTTTTTTTTTTTAACATTGCGTTGCTGTTTTCTTGTCAAAATACTACTAAAAACCGAGTTTCATCGAAATCAGCCCACAAAAAAAGAAGATGGCCGCCATCTTGGATTTTTATTTCTTTTAACATTGTATTGTTATTTTCTTGTCAAAATAGTACTAGAAACCGAGTTTCGTCGAAATCGGCCCATAAACAAAAAAGATGGCTGCCATCTTGGATTTTTTATTTTTTTTAACATTGCGTTGCTGTTTTCTTGTCAAAATACTACTAAAAACCAAGTTTCATCGAAATCAGCCCACAAAAAAAGAAGATGGCCGCCATCTTGGATTTTTTATTTTTTTTACATTACATTGTTATTTTCTTGTCAAAATAGTACTAGAAACCGAGTTTCGTCGAAATCGGCCCACAAACAAAAAAGATGGCTGCCATCTTGAATTTTTTATTTTTTTATCATTGCTTTGTTATTTTCTTGTCAAAATAGTACCAAAAATCGAGTTTCATCGAAATCGGCCCACAAACAAAGAAGATAGCCGCCATCTTGGATTTTTTGTTTTTTTAACATTGCGTTGCTGTTTTCTCGTCAAAATACTACCAAAAACCGAGTTTCATCGAAATCGGCCCGCAAATTTAAAAACTGGCCGCCATCTTGGATTTTTTATTTTTTTAACATTGCTTTGTTATTTTCTTGTCAAAATAGTACTAGAAACCGAGTTTCGTCGAAATCGGCCCACAAACAAAAAAGATGGCTGCCATCTTGAATTTTTTACATTTTTAACACTGCGTTGCTGTTTTCTTGTCAAAATAGTACCAGAAACCGAGTTTCGTCGAAATCGGCTCTCAAACAAAAAAGATGGTCGCCATCTTGGATTTTTATTTTTTTTAACATTGCTTTACCTATTATTTTCTTGTCAAAAAAGTACCAGAAACCGAGTTTCGTCGAAATCGGTCCACAAACAAAGAACATGGCCGCCATCTTGGATTTTTTATTTTTTTAACATTGCATTGATATTATCTTGTCAAAATAGTATCAAAATCCGAGTTTCATTGAAATATGCCCACAAACAAAAAGATGGCCGCCATCTTGGAACTTATTTTTTCATTATTATTTCCTAATTGAGTACTAATTTAATATTTATTTTATACTTAGTTAGCCCTAAATTAGTAATGATTTACAAATAAAATTTTAGTCCCTTACACTTTTAGTCGTTGCGTCAACTGTCTAGACGAACGGCGGCTTTTGCGCCAACACAAAGGGCGATCGAAGTCCGACTGTAAGAAAAATACTCTCTCGGCTGTGGTATTGGTATGAATACAGGCTCAAACTAACTATTTAAAAGTTAAAACACTATTTACCCACATTTGCTAATAATAAATTATGAACGCGACTGTACAAACAATTTTTCTGCATAATACGACACATTAAAGAAGGTCATCAATATGTATGAACGCGTCGCTTTTTGGTGGTCTATCGAATTTGGTCGGTTAATCGGAATACTGACAGTTGTTTTGGATTTTAATTGATATTTCCTTTAATACGAAGAATTTGAAGCTGAAATTTTCAGAGCATGTACTTCAGTAACCGCACAGATTATTCTTTGGGCCAGGATCTAAATAGTCTCTGATATTTTTATCCTGCTGACCGTCAAAGTCATGACATGGTCAGTCTAACCTTCATGTGGGTATTATTCAAAAACGCGTAAATGTGCGGTTTTCAAAATTTTTATGGTAATGAGAAATATTAAGAAGAATAGAACACCGTTTTTGGTTTCTCTATTTAGGTGGTAGTTTAGGCGCTAGAATTTTTTTTCTGTTTTCAGAAAATGTCTGATTACTTCAAAATCTGTGAATATTTTTGAAATGTTTTCTACCGCACAAATAGCACAAATTAGGAGCTACTTATATGTGTTTACTGTAAGATCGCACATTTAGTAGTTTCCGAGATCTGGGATCTGGCAAAACGTTACGCCAGCAGGAAATCAAATATCTCCAAAACTATAAGGCCCACAAATTTTATATTTGGCGCACATTTCCTGCTAGTATCAAGCTACCCGCACATATATCTTTTATTTCTCTCCGATCATTAGTTTAGATTCTTCCTGCTGGAGCACCGTTACCCCAGCAGAATCCGTTTTTCCCGTTGTATTCCAAAAGCATAAGGCCCACAAATTTTTTATTTGGCGCACATTTACACTGAATTGCGCACAAATTATTCATCAAACTCGCTTCCCTCTAGGAGCATCTTTCCTGCTGGCGTAACGGACTCTTATTGTTGTTAAAGGAGCAGAGTTTCTGCGAGCCTCAGTTTAGGTCTTAAACTAAATCGAAATAATAGTTTATCATAGTCCGCCGAAAGTGAATGAATCCAAGTGCTACGCAATTCAAAATATTGGTGAATTAATGGAACAGTGAGTACCTACCTACCTACTTATAAGTACTTCTTGTTGCACCACCGTAAATACACATAATTGTTTTGTAAGATTGATTGGATCAAAGTAAGGTCTAAAAATTTTGTATTTTGCCTGCGTAGCTGATCACAATCTGTCTTGCATTTCAGTGTTCGCTGACATCCTCAAAAAAAAATCTAGTAGCCATAATAAATTAATACCTAAACACTTCAAAATATCCTTGCAAAACACTGAAACGCTCGATCTCACTAGCGAATCAACAAGTGAGTTACTTAACTACTGCGTTTGCGTTAGTTAACCATTCGACCTGTCAAATTTGTCAATTACACTCACAAAAAGCACCCAAAAACCCATTCGGATAGCAAAACGCGCTCGATGCGTTTAAAAACCGATCGACTTACGTTTTGGTCAAACTCACACTCACGAGAATTGGTTCATCCTCTCGCCGCGTGGCGGCGCTGTACTTTCCCCATACAAATGTTGCTCGAAACGCAAACGCTGTAGTTACGTTTTTTCCTTGTGAAAACTTACACTAGGGGTTCAGATCAAATGTGTCGCGTATACAGTCTAAAATGTCACGGTAAAATAATAAAACGACCAGTGAGTAAACTGTGTGAACTTCCTATTAATGATGATTAATATTATTATTATTAATGTAGGTATTCATGAAATTTCATAAATTGCTATGTTGTTTTGTATTAAAATTTATCTCCTAGTTTAAGTTGTTAAACTTGTTAACAGATAAATATTTTAAGTTCACGAATCCCGCTGAGTGTGTCACCAACTTATGTTCACTTCGATATTTTTTGCATGTTGTTTACTTTAAATGTTGGGCCGTATTGTACGATGTCATTCGATGCGTTGTAAAGAAATGAATTGTAGCAAGTTTTACGATTGTTAATTTTAGTATTTTTGCGAATGTTTAATTATTTTCGTAAAACAATTTGTTTTAAAATGTTAGTGTTGTATAGGTACGTTACTAATACCTATTTGCTTTGTGAAACATGTGTTAAATTAATAGTGAATCAGAAGTTTAGTGTTGTCAATATACCTACTCACCTACCTACCTGTAAGTAATTATGTTCATTTAAAAACTGCGTTTTTGGTGGGCGGTATGTTGTGTCGTTTTATTATATTTTGTATTCGATCGATATCGCTGATGCGCGTCCTTTAAATGTGTGTGAAAGGATTGTCGTAAACTAGTTCTTAATAAACAGGCAAAGTGTGAGGACGTATTTTATTTTCCAAATTTCAAAATATAGTGAACCTTATCACCATCACAGTTTGTTAATTTCATTTTCAATAATATAGTCATATTTTATTAATCTAAGCGAATCACCTGTTTATTGACTTTGTTGTTCTTTGACATTCTATTTTTATGGTTTAAATACCTGTGTGTAGCAAAAAGAAGGCCGCGCAGCGCGATTTTTACTCAGTTTCATCCAATCATCTTTTAATTTTTTTTTTAGTAAGAACAACAGCCGGGCAGCGCGATTTTTAGACAGTTTCATCCAATAATTTTGTTAAGAAAATAAGGCTTTTAACTGATATTGAAACGGCAAGGTTAGTATACTTTAGTTATTTTCATAGTGTAATGTCGTATGGACTGCTATTGTGGGGCTCAGCTGCCAGTATTGAAAATATTTTTGTACTCCATAAAAGAGCTGTTCGCGCCATATACAATCTACGGCGGAGAGATACCTTGAGAGAATTGTTCAAAGAAATAAATATTTTAACTTTGGCAGGCCAATACATTTATGAAAATTTAGTTTATGTAAGGAAACACTATGATTCATTTGCCAAGAACAGCAATATTCACAAGTTTAATACATCAAATAAAGATAAACTTGCCGTTCCAAGATTTAGGCTTGCAAAAACTAGAGGTTCATTTATGGGGAAAGGCATAGCCTTTATTAATAAAGTTCCACAACAAGTGATTGATCTTCCTTTGCATGAATTTAAAAACCATGTTAAAAATTCGCTCATGGGTAAAGGTTATTATAAAGTAGGTAGACGATTATCTTAAAGATCAAAATGCGTGCAAATGATATAACACATAACTTGCTACTATAAGTACTTTATTGAAGTTATATAATAAGTCTATGTTAGTGCCAATAATCCTGTCATCATCATCATCATATCAGCCGCACGACACCCACTGCTGGGTATAGGCCTCCCCTAAGGATCTCCACGACGATCGGTCCCGCGCTGCCTGCATCCACTGGCTTTCCGCGACCTTCACCAGATCGTCGGTCCACCTTGTCGTGGGCCTACCCACGGAGCGTCGTCCGGTGCGCGGTCGCCATTCCAGAACCTTTCTGCCTCAACGGCCATCGGTTCTTCTCGCTATGTGTCCCGCCCATTACCACTTCAGCTGAGCAATCCTTTGAGCGATGTAGTTCTCCTGCGGATCTCCTTGTTTCTGATTCGATCACGTAGGGAAACGCCGAGCATGGCTCTCTCCATTGCACGCTGGGTGACCTTGAGCCTCCTTATGAGACCCATAGTTAGCGACCCTGTCTAATAATCCTGTCACCCTGTTGTAATTATCTGGTAACGATATATTCAAGTTTGTAAATATCGTTACTTATGGCTGTTACAGCTGATAAGTTTCTTGCGCCCGTTCTTCTTGTCAGCTAAAAAAGTCTGGAACGGGTGGTAGGAAAATAAAGACGATACAAAAGTACTTAATAATTAAGTTTATTTGAATAAAGCTTATTTGACTTTGACACCTACGGTTTTATCAATTATCAATAAGTCGAGGGTTACACGCCAGCAGGTCGGTTCTGGCACTTCTCCGGCCGTTGCCGCGGCACGCTCGCTTCGCTCGCTCGGCTCGCGCGCTGGGTTCATGTCAACCTAACATGCTCGTCGCTACGCTCCTCGCACCTACCTCGTGACCAAGTGCCAGAACCGACCTGGTACCGTGTTACCCCCAACTGAACCCCAAACCAACAGTAGGTAAATCTTTCGTTAGTTCAGTCAACTATAGGTGAGTTAATTGTAGTTGAATTACCCGTAGGTGAGTCGTACGTTATGCATTTCGTACATTAGGCCGTGAGCACTTTGGACGCGTTTTCGTACGAATTTTACACGTGCGAATACGTACGCACTCGCACGAACGATCCCGACCTTCCAATTACTATGGGAGTGCACACTGGGTACGAGTTAGTCGTACGTATACGTACGTATACTTCCGACGTCCGAATATAATCCGTACATGTTGGGATTTTAAAACACGTTCGTACGTTAAAGAAGTTAAAAATAGATGTAGAAAAGTTTATTTACTTAATTTACGAAGCCCCCCCTCAAAGCATGTATCGATGAAAAAATTGAAATCCATTCGCGCTATAAACGGTTTGGCAACCCTAGAGACTATGACGAGTTTCAGACTGTGCGTGCCAGATCTAAGAAATTGATTAAAGCTTGTTACGATTCTTACGTCTCTAATGTTGAGGAGTCTTTGAAGGAGTCTTCAAAACTATTCTTTTCTTTTGTTAAAAGTAAACGATCCGGCCCTGCTATCCCTGACACTGTTACGCTCGGCAATAGGTCTGCCACTGGCGGGGAGGCTGCTGCTGAGCTGTTTTCTGAGTTCTTCTCGTCTGTTTTCGAGCCGGACACTAACGGCACTACACCTAAAGTTAAAGAGTCTTGCATATCTTACTCCCTGGGTGAGGTGCTTTTGTCAGAGGAGGAGATTTACAAGAAGTTGTTAGCACTGGACATTAACAAAGGGGCTGGCCCAGATGGCATTCCTCCGTGCTTCATCAGGCAATGTGCGGCTGCTTTGACTGGGCCGCTCTGCATAATATTTAATAAGTCTCTGAAATCAGGTTCATTTCCTAGTGTTTGGAAGGAGGCACATATAGTGCCAATACATAAGGCGATCGTAGCGATGGCGAAGGTGATCCTAGCGATTGCACAAATTACAGGCCAATTAGTATACTGTCGTGTTTTGCCAAAGCCTTTGAATCGTTGGTCTACGCTGTACTGTTTCACCACTTGCTACCATATATTTACCAGCAGCAGCACGGTTTTGTTCCTGGAAAGTCTACTGTCAGTAATTTACTAGAGTATACTAACTTTATTAGTAAGACACTCGGAGACCACGGTCAAGTTGACTCTATTTACACGGACTTTCAAAAGGCGTTTGAGAAAGTCAGTCATAGAATCCTGATTGCCAAGCTTGACTCAATGGGCGTGCATGGATGTTTGTTGCGCTGGTTGAAATCATATCTTTCAAACCGTAGTCAACTGGTGGTTTTGAAGGCCTACCGCTCGCAGCCAGTCCCCGTAACATCAGGGGTTCCGCAAGGCTCCCATTTGGGACCATTGATGTTTGTTGCTTACATTAATGACCTCATTCCAAGACTGAAAAATTGTTCTCTGTTATACGCAGATGATCTAAAAATTTACTGCTGCATAAAGTCTGTTAGAGACTGCATTCAGTTACAGAGAGACATCGATACTGTCAGCGACTGGTGTAGGGCCAACAAAATGAGCCTTAGCACAGGCAAGTGCTCCGTCATATCGTTTACCCTAAAAAATAATCCTGTCCTCTTTGGCTATGCGATCGACGGGATGCCTTTGGAGCGTAAATTTGTGGTGAAAGATCTGGGTGTCATCTTTGATAGCAAATTAAGTTTCAGTAATCACTGCGAGGCAACATCTAAGAAGTGCAGCAAGCTTTCTGGCTTTGTCTTTCGTGTTACAAAGGAGTTTAGATCCCCGAGGAGTCTGCTGCTGCTCTACAAAACACTCATAATGAGCCAGCTCGAGTATGCCTCTGTAGTGTGGTCACCACAATATAATAAATACGTAGATATGCTAGAGTCAATTCAGAGACGTTTCCTCAGGATCCTAACATTAAGGTATGGTAAAAAAAGAGAGCTCACAACGTACGCAGAACGATTACGCTATTTCAACTTAAAGAGTCTCGAGAGCCGACGCAAGGTGCACGACCAAACCTACCTTCACAAAATCGTACACGGATCACTACATACCACTCTGCTATCGGATATTCACCTCAGAATACCTACGAAATCATCAAGGCATGATCGTCCCTTCTTTATTCCATTCTGCGGTACGAAAGTCTCATTCCACAACCCCATATTCAGAATGTGTCGCGAACATAACACTCTGCTTAACCAGTTAGACGATGTGCCTGATATCTACGCTTCCTCGCTCAATAAGTTCAGAAGTTCACTACATAGGCTGGTTTGGTAGACTATTATTGATTTATGTTCAATTTGTATTTGCTCCATTTTATTTTATTTTAATCAATCAAATTTAATTGTACCCATCTTATATTTTTTTTTATCTGTTATAATGTATTAATTTGTTTTTCCTAATTTAATGTTGTAATGTAATATAATCTTAATCAATTTAATTTAATCTAATCAAATCAATTTAATCAATATGCAACTTAATTTATTTTATATAATTTAATTAATTGATGACTTGTCCGATTGATCATGTTGTTCACACATGTTGTTGGAGTTGCAGCCTACCTGCTTACTTTTTTGAAATGTTGTAGTCTATATAATGTATATGCTGTAAATCTGTTTTGTGTGACAAATAAATAAATAAATAAATAAAAAAGATGTTTGTAGGGTCAGTCAGACTGATTCAAGCTATCATTTTTTTCCATAAAAAGATTTAAATTACCAAATCATGTCTTTTTAAATATTATATTTCACGCATCCATTGGGTTCTACGACAGTGACGATGCTGCCGCAGTCTCCGAGTCATAACAAAATTATCTTGAAAATACAGGTTTAAATTATTCATCGCGATCAAACCAAAGATGACTTCACGAATGCGATATCTGTACCTATTTGACGGAGAAAAACGTATTCAGTGTGCGCACTCAATTTTTACGACCACGATCATACGTTTAGTTACGTACGATGCAAATTCGTATCCAAAGTGCTCACGGCCTTAGTTATAACAAAAATAAGAGAAACGTTCTTTAGTTATTCTAAACAATAGGGTCTTTTGGCCGTAGTTATCTTGAAAATAGTTGAGATAAAATTAGTTATTATGATATGTAACCCCCTAAAGTCTTTGTATTAAGACTCACTTTACGAGCAAGTGTGTTGAAAATATCTTAACAAAACAGATTAAAAAAGGTTTTATAATTTGAACTCGCAAAGAGTAAAATTTCGATAGTTGACCAAGTGCCAAGTGGACCAAATGCGAAATGACTGAATGTGACTAAACAGTCTTAATGTACCTTTCACAACTAGCTATTGTAAAACGATTATTTATAGAAAAAAAAAACTTCACAGGTGCTGCACTTGCCCAAAACGGAAATAATAAAAAGTCAAACACTCTTAAAAATAACCGATAAGGGTGAGGAAAATAAGACACAGGCCGAAGATAATGGGAAAATACCTGGCTTTAAACTACGCAGTAGAAAAATTAAAACTATTAAAACAATAATACCAAACAATGAAACAACTATTTCCAATATTAATAGTGACATTAAGAATTCTGAAATTGTAACAAATGGCAATGAGCAGGTTACAGCTCCAAATATAATTTTTATATGCGATGTATGCAAAAAAGAATATCTCTGCAAAAGCCTCTTAGAAAATCATATTAAGAAATGGCACACAATTAAAATTGATAGTAAACCAAACTCGCTAACTGATTCAAATACAAACTATCAAAATAGTAAAAATACTATTTGTTTTAATGGCAAGGATCTACTGAATAATATGAATGTGACTGAAAATAAATTTAGCAAAAATAAGTACAAACATAAGGATAGCATTCGTAGCGATGAGACGCATTACCAATGTAGTTATTGTTCGAAATATTTTTCTGATAACAGTACTTTAACTACACATGTAAGAATTCATACAGGAGAGAAACCATACAAATGTAGTTATTGTGTAAAATGTTTTACTCAACGTAGTAATTTAGTTAGCCATGTAAGAATTCATACAGGAGAGAAACCATACAAATGTAGTTATTGTGTGAAATATTTTACTCGACGTAGTAATTTAGATAGACATGAAAGAATTCATACAGGAGAGATGTTATACAACTGTAGTTATTGTTCGAAATGTTTTTCTGATAATAGTAATTTAGCTGCACATGTAAGAATTCATACTGGAGAGCAACCATACAAATGTAGTTATTGTATAAAATGTTTTACTAAAAGCAGTGCTTTATCTGCACATGTAAGAATTCATACAGGAGAGAAACCATACAGATGTTGTTACTGTACGAAAAGTTTTACAAACAGCAGTAATTTGGCTCATCATGTAAGAACTCATACAGGAGAGAAACCACACAAATGTAGTTACTGTACAAAATGTTTTACTACGAGCAGTAAGTTAACTAGACATATAAGAATTCATACAGGAGAGAAAGCATACAAATGTAGTTATTGTAAGAAAAGTTTTAGTAACAGCAATGTTTTAACTACACATATAAGAAATCATACAAGAGAGAAAACATACAATTGTAGTTATTGTATGAAATGTTTTACTACGAGCAGTAATTTGGCTAAACATATACGAATTCATACAGGAGAGAAATAATGCAAATGTGGTTATTGTACGAAATAGTTTACTCAAAGTAGTAGTTAGCTGTACATGTAAGAATTCATACAGGAGAGAAACCACACAAATGTATGTAGTTAATTTTCGGAAAAGTTTTATTAACAGCAATGATTTAACTACACCCGTAAGAACTCATACAGGAGAGAAACCATACAAATGTAGTTATTGTACGATTTTTTTTATTAGCTTAACATATCTATAACAATTCATACAAGAGAGAAATATAGTCCAATCAATAAAGGAGTTCTAGAATGCATGAGAGGGGACCTAACCGATTTCTTCTGAAACTTGTTTAGAGCACTTAGGAAGTAAACATACTAAAAGTCCTGACGTCTCGGAGGTGTGCCGGAGGGGGGAGGGAGGGGAGAAGGTACCACTTTTGGGTTTTTTGCAAATATCTCAAAAACGGTGCGTCATAGGATATCGATAGTGGGCTTTTTTTACCCCATTTACCCCCTAAAGGGTTGAGTTTCGGAAAACCACGAAACACGTGTTTGCTTATTTGTTTTTAGAAGTACTCATACGAAGTTTCAAGTTGAAATGTCTATTTAATTTTTTTCTTCCATACAAACTTTGTACCCCCATTTTAACCCTTTAGGGGTGGAATTTCTAAAAATCCTTTCTTAATGGGTGTCTACCAGTGGCGAGGGGTGAAATTATGGCGAAGGTAAGCCGCTCTACAAAAATGATAAAAAATGTTATGATCTGCATAGTCGATCATTGGGGTGGGATTTCCAAAGGTAAGCCGATGGGAATCGGCTTGTATGGACCCTTCGCCACTGGTGTCTACTATATACAATGTATCTATGTGCAAAATTTCAAGTCTCTAGGTTCAATGGTTTAGGCTTTCCATACAAACTTTTTAACCCCGTTTCAACCCTTTAGGGGTGGAATTTCCTAAAATCCCTTCTTAGTGGGTGTTTTCATTGTATAAAGTATCTATGTGCAAAATTTCAAGTCTCTAGGTTCAGTGGTTTGGGCTGGGCAATAGTCTGTCAGTCACCCCTTCACTTTTATATAAGAGATTTTTTTTGCAATGTTCACTTTTCCGGAGCGAGTGGCTCGGAAACGGTTGGGAATTCGGCAAACGTGATTAGGATCAAAGTTGTAGACAATTTTATGGGCTTTAATTTAGTAGAAGAACTCTTTTTCGTATGACGCACCGTTTTTGAGATATTTGCGAAAAACCCAAAAGTGGTACCTTCTCCCCCCCCGGACTTTTAGTATGTTTACTTTCTAAGCACCCTGAACAAGTTTCAGAAGAAATCGCTTAGGTCCCCTCTCATGTACTCTACACCCCCTTTTGGATCACTTATTGACTGAACTAATAATACAAATGTAGTTATTGTACGAAATATTTTACTCAAGCAGTATTTGGCTGCACATGTAAGAATGGGTCTATATTAGAATGACTAGCTTCTGCCCGCGATTTCGTCCGCGTGGATATTAGAGAAAATCCTTAGGGAACCTTCAACCAGGATCCGTCCAGCCATTTTTACGCGATTAGGCCGATTTTGCCGCGTGTGGCGGGCCTCGCACGAGGCTTCCCGTACCCGTTCCGTTCGGAAACGGAGTTCCAGTTCCTGTTCCGGTTCCCGTGCCCGTTCCCGTTCCCGTTCCCGTTCCTGTTCCCGTGCCCTTGCCCGTTCCCGTCCCGTCCCCGTCCCGTTCCCGTTCCGTGCCGTCTCCCATTACCGTCCCGTTCCCGTCATGTTTACTCACTCAAAATAAATGTCATTTTTGCAATCGTCATCCCAGAAAACCCCGATAACGACATCCATATCTATTTATAGGTTTTTTTACCCATTTTCACCCCCATTTCATTGAAATAGGGGTTGAAATACTAACAAAAACAATATACGTTGCGTTAGATTTCCATCCATAAGCCTAAATTATAAATTTAGCGATTTTTACTTCGAAAATAAAGGATTTTCTTCAATACACAACTTCATCCCCCTTTTGACCCCTTCGGGGTAGAATTTTGAAAAACGCTGAGACCCGTATTTATTAATTTTCAATCGTCAGCCTGAACACAAAATTTGAAGATTCTAGCTTCAAAACTGAGGGACTTTCATACAAATTTTCATCCCTTATTTCATCCACTTAGGGATGGAATTTTCAAAAATCCTTCCTTAGTGGATGCCTACACTGTATAAAGTATCTGTGTGCAAAATTTCAAGTCCCTAGGTCCAGCGGTTTGGGCTGTGCGTTGATAGATCAGTCAGTTATTCAGTTTACGATTTTATATATTAAGATAGTAGATTAAATTTATATTTATTTATATTTCAATCTTTCACAGCTATCATTACAGGATAATCCCAATTCGACATTATACAGCTTCGGAAAATCCTGCATAAGAGAACATAGCAATGTGCAAATTGCCTATATAATTTTATTGCTCTTATAGTTTGTCAAGGAGTCAGGTCGTTCTGGTTTGTTCCCGTACATAAGTAATTAAAAAAGTTTAAGATTCTTATGGTAAGTCAATGTATTGATTCTAGTAGATTGAGTTAAAAGGGTTTGAAGAAAATGCCAAGCTCAATGCAATATGTGCTTTATCACGTACGACATAAGGTTCGCGTACGTCGCGATGACGTCATAAGGGTCCCCAAAAAACAGTATTTTAGCTCTTATGTATGACTTCTCAGGTTTAAGGGATATCGTAAAAATGTTTTTACAGTTAATCTTGTGGTGGCATAAGCTTTCTAATTAGCCACTAAACAAAATCGTTACTGATCCTCATTATTCTGTTGTAGTAGTAGTTGTTCTTTATGATCTTAGGAATCTACTCCTGCGCTGCGACGTTGGCTTATTGCAAGAACTCATTTATTTTACTTAGAGAATTTATTTGTTTTATATTTCTACTAGCCTTTGCCCGCGACTTCGTTCGCGTAGGCATTTGAGAAAATCTTTAGGATCTTTACGTTCCACACTGTAAGAAAACCGCAATCTAGCAGGATTTAATTCAAAATATCATCTTGTCCCATCTATTATTTATTGGTGTCTATTTATTCCTTATGAACTCCTTAATACGATGGCATATTTTTTTTGTTGTGGGTCGGTTAACAAAAATATTAGAAATGTTTATATCAATAGCAAAACTGAGTCAATCTTAATGTGCTTTTTTCATTGTAAATTCTGTGAGTTGCGGCTACGATAAGTGATTATTAAGTAATTACTGTGTTTTACTTTATTTACTGTAGTGTTTAAGTTTACTACGTATGTACAAATACTTTTTATCCGATTTATAAGCGTTAATGTGTGTTATAATCAACGCTTTCTCATATCACAAAAGTAAGAGATTTTTTTTTTTACTTTTAAATTAATTGGACCCGAAAACATGTTATACAAGGTGTTTGGTAAAAGCCTTATAAAGCCGAATAGGGTAGATATAGGGACCATCCAACTGAACAACTTTTACTATGGAACCAACTCTGAAATCGCGAAAAAAAAATCAGCTGTTTCATACAAAAATTTATAACGAAAATTTCAAAATGTATGAAACAGCTGATTTTTTTTTCGCGATTTCAGAGTTGGTCCCATAGTAAAAGTTGTTCAGTTTGATGGTCCCTATCTACCCTATTCGGCTTTATAAGGCTTTTACCAAACACCTTGTATAGTATTATATTGGCAGTATAATACCATCATTATAAAGCTTACAGTCTTAGCTAACACATGTTATTCACAGATTTTGCGCATTTTTGCGGCACCCATACATTTTTTTTTTATTTTCAGCATGGCTGTTGAAATAACGAAATGGCTTTTTTTTAAATTTGATCATTTATCATTGGTCATTTGGTTATCTGTCATGTATCATTGGAACATACCAATAAAAAAATAGGAATAAAATAGAGCAAGAAGTGTTGTAACTGCTTTCCCTAACCACAACTGATTAATATTTTTTTATTTTTATTTTTGAATCTTGTAAATAAACAAAAATCATTTTTAAAACTTAATAAACACTTGTTATAACTTATTTCAATCATATTTTTAGGATTCATGACATTTAGAATTAAATCCCGCTAGATTGTGATTTCCTTACAGTGTGTTCCCATGGTACCGTCCTCTTCCCCTTCAGAATTGGGTAAGGACTTCCCGAGATATTAGTATCCCGCAGTGGCGAAGGGTCCATACAAGCCGATTCCCATCGGCTTACCTTTGGCAATCCCGCTCCAATGATCCACTATGCAGATCATAACATTTTTCATCATTTTTGTAGAGCGGCTTACCTTCGCTATAATTTCACGCCTCGCCACTGGTATCCCGTTCCCCCTTCCCCTCACCGTCACCGCCACCCTCACTGTCACCGTCGCCGTCACCCTTTCCATCCCCCTTATTATTTTTGATCGTCAGCCTAAACACAATATTCTAGCTTTGAAACGGAGGAACTTTCATACAAACTTTCATTCATTCATTCAAAATTTCATCCCCTTAGGGAGTGAATAGTAAGATAGGGGATGCGAAATGAACCAAATGCGAAAAAGACGTTTTTTCAGCAAGTGGACCAAATGCGCCTAAACGGTTGCAGACCACCGCCTTACGTACGCGTACTTCGCATTTAGTCCACTTCGGCCATTTCGCATTTGGTCCACTTCGCCAAACGTCCATTTCGCATTTGGTCAACTTTCACATAATTGAATATGGGAGCAGGTAAACATTAAAGTTTTTAACACGTTTGTCCACAAAAGACAATGCAGCAACTTATTGGCCCATTTTTTAAAAGTAGGGTACAGAAATGAAACTTCGTTCCAAGTATAGATTTTATTATTAGAGTTGACTTTTACTATAGCACAAAAAAATATCCCGGTGAAAAAAGTTAATTTTAATAAATAGGGCCACTGAACATTGGAAAGTTGCATGTTGCAAATGTGAAAAGGACTAAATGCGAAGTGGATCAAAGCGAATAAGACCAGTCGCGAAATAGAAGCGTTATTGTAAATTTATCATTCAAAAAATACTTTACAGGTGCTGCACTTACCCAAGAAACGTAAATTGGATATTAAAACTGAAAAGAAAATACAAAAACGTGAAGCTCCCTTGAAAAAGACCGATAAGGGTGAGGAAAATAAGGCACAGAACGAAGATAATAGAAAAATACCTGACTTTAGAATATGCAGTAAAAAAATTAAAACTCCTATTAAAACAGTAACACCGAACAATGAAACAACCACTTCTAATATCAGAAGTGACATAAAGAATTCTAAAATTGAAGCAAATAGCAATGAACTAGTTACAGCTCCAAATTATATTTTTATATGCGATGTATGCAAAAGAGAATATCTCTGCAAAAGTGTCTTAGAGAATCATATTAAGAAATGGCACTTAATAAAAACCGATAGTAAAACAAACTCGCTAACTAATTCAAATACATACTATCAAAATAGTAATACTACCAATATTTTGAAAGGCAAGGATGTACTGAAAAATAAGAATGTGACGAAAAATAAGCTTAGCAAAAGTAAGAACAAACACAAAGATAGTATTTGTAGCGATGAGACGCAACATAAATGTAATTATTGTTCGAAATGTTTTTCTAGAAAAAGTAATTTAGCTACACATATAAGAATTCATACAGGAGAGAAACCATACAAATGTAGTTATTGTACAAAATGTTTTACTACTAAAGGTGCTTTAGATGGACATGTTAGAATTCATACAGGAGAGAAGCCATACAAATGTAGTTATTGTATAAAATGTTTTACTAATAGGTGTGATTTAGCTACACATATAAGAATTCATACAGGAGAGAAACCATACAAATGTAGTTATTGTACAAAATGTTTTACTATTAAAGGTGCTTTAGATGCACATGTTAGAATTCATACAGGAGAGAAACCATACAAATGTAGTTATTGTATAAAATGTTTCACTAAAAGCTGTGCGTTAGCTACACATATAAGAATTCATACAGGAGAGAAACCATACAGATGTAGTTATTGTACAAAAGGTTTTTCTTGTAACAGTAATTTAGCTAAACATATACGAATTCATACAAGAGAGAAACCATACAAATGTAGTTATTGTACAAAATGTTTTACTACTAAAGGTGCTTTAGATGGACATGTTAGAATTCATACAGGAGAGAAGCCATACAAATGTAGTTATTGTATAAAATGTTTTACTAATAGGTGTGATTTAGCTACACATATAAGAATTCATACAGGAGAGAAGCCATACAAATGTAGTTATTGTATAAAATGTTTTACTAATAGGTGTGATTTAGCTACACATATAAGAATTCATACAGGAGAGAAACCATACAAATGTAGGTATTGTACAAAAGGTTTTTCTTGTTACAGTAATTTAGCTAATCATATACGAATTCATACAAGAGAGAAACCATACAAATGTAGTTATTGTACAAAATGTTTTACTACTAAAGGTGTTTTAGATGCACATGTTAGAATTCATACAGGGGAGAAACCATACAAATGTAGTTATTGTACAAAATGTTTTACTCAGCGTAATCAGTTAGATAATCATGTAAGAGATCATACAAGAGAGAAAAATAAATAAAGTAACAGTGAATCAGTTATAATCAGTATTTCTTATACGGTTATTTTATTTTTGCTGTTTGTTTTCAATCTATCATATAAGACAAAATACCTTTAACTTTTGGAACATCACAATTCACAATAGGGGGATAAACAAAAATTATGAAAAGATTTTTATGTTTTTTGTTTGTCTCGCTTGAACTTTGATAGAAGTCTTTACTTATAAATAAAGCCAGGCGTTTAGGCGCATTCGGAGAACTGCATGAACTGAACTGCTATTCACATAAAATAGCTGAAGCATTGTTTCTGTGATGTAGACTAACAAAAGTTGGCACGTGTTCGGAAAAGGAACTAATTTAGTGCCTTATTTTAAAGGTCAGTTTCCAATGACATGTTTATTTAACAAGGAAAGTGGCGCTACCATTTGGATGCCAGCTTTCGTTATAATGGCGTGTGCTGGGTCAACATTACGGCGTTTTGTGATCGAGGGATTTCGGCAGGGTGAACCTTCTGAACACTTAGATAATTTATGAAGGGGAGCCATTTTGGTTTTAGTTTTCCATACAAAAATGGTAAAAAGGAACCCTTATGGTATCATATGAAAAAGCGCTGTTTGAACATTCTCAAACATTTTTATTGTTTTTAGGCCGAATAGTTTTCGACTTTTGATGAAAAATGTACAAAAAATCGGAGATAAGGGGATCTCCGAATTTTGCATTAAGAAAATCTGATATTATTATATAGCAGTAGATGTTCTTTATGATGTTAGGAATCTACTTCTCCGACGACGTTGGCTTATTGCAAGAACTAATTTAAAATACTAGTGTTTAATTTATTCTTTTTACAAGCTTTTGCCCGCGTCTTCGTCCGCGACTCCGCGTAAACATTTTAGTACCCACACCACCCACTTTGGTTCGTGAACCTCCGCGCTCCGCGAACGTGCACTATAAATTTGGTTTTCAAAACACTTGCTCGTAAAGTGAGCCCTACCTAATACATCGCATTTAGGGCCATAAACCGAGCTATAATAACAAACGCGTGCAATAATATATAAAACACTAGTTGGTTATAGAATTAACCCTACAAAGTTAAATTAGTACTTTACTGTGTGCGAGTAAACAGAGCATTCCCAAATTTAACCGGGTAATACAGTTATTTTTTTTAGTAACAACAAAGAGGTTTTATGCCGCTGAAAATTCATACCTACACATTTTTGGAATAAATAAATGTGTAAGTCGTTAATTAAGTCAAACAAATATTCATTATTATCGAATTATTCATAATAAATATTTTGTTATAAAATATTAAAATATTTGCATTTTATCACATAAAATTATAATTTTGAACTAGGCTGTATGCTCACTCACCCTTTTGTTCGCAAAATATTGTTGCATTGGGCGTGTGAAAAGAACAAAAAAAAACCTGGGCGCCTTTTCCCGTCATAATTATCTTTGTTTTTGGCATATTTGTTGCTGTGTTGTGTGGTAAATTACTTTGTTTTTTCCTCGCAAATGTGTTGAAAAACGTCGTATGAAACTCGTGAGCTTTTGCTTATTGCACACTCGGCTGAGTTACTATACTAACCAATGTTATAAAATAACTTTTTTCTCATTACGATACAGGGCAAATCCAAATAGAGGGCAGTGCCGTGATATTAAAAAAAAACGATATTCTCACATACTTTTCATGATTAAAATGTACTCTATGGTGATCGATGACTTAGCGTAGCGATTAGTCTTCTGGAATGCACTCATCTCATTATTTTTTTCTAAAGCGCTGATTACATATGCCAATATAGCGTCCTTACTGGGGATCGAATTTCAGATTGAAAACGTAGCCCCGAATTGGATCCTAAATAGTCGGGGATTTTAAGGGTTGCTTCCGTAGCCAAGGCTGTATAGGTAAGGCCCTCTGCTGCCTTAAGCGGGATCCCGCCGCGGGTACACGGCGCGGGAATATAGATTGCTGGTTTTTGACGGAGAGATGCTTGCGCAGTGCATGAGTAAGCTCTATGACGCCCCGCGCGCGTGTCCCGCTCAAGGCAGCGGAGGGCCTAAGGCAAATATTGGTCATGCAGTCAAGTCAGTAATATTTTTTCTTTAGTTTGCATTTATGCGGGTGTAACACATTATAAGTAGCCCCTAGCTGGATGATCAAGCATGGCTTGTCAATAATTTACATTGCATTACCACCGCCACTACCATTTTGGTGCGTGGCCTACCATTGATAGGCCACGGTAATCACGTGATATCTATGTGTCTTGTCAAGCATCGCTTCTAGATGATCAAAATGTGATTGACACGCCGCCGCAGCAATGTAAATGATTAACAAGAAGTTTTGATCGTTTAGGGGGTGCATTAGAGAGGGCTTTTTTCTCTTGTTAGATCATGTAGGCAACACTTTGCACACTAAAACTAATTACGTAATAATTATTACTACCTCATTTAAATGTTTATTAATTTATTTATTATTGTAAAACTTAGTAGATATCCTACGCTTAAGCCTATTGATGTGCCGGGTGAGAATATTCTCGGCAATATTGAGAATATTCCCGGCAATATTGAGAATATTCTGAATATTGCCGGGAATATTCTTCTCAGCTGGCATATCAATACTTAAGCCTAAGTTTCGTAAATTATGAAGAGAATATCTAAAAGTACTGTAAATTTATTGTTTAATCTATGTATAATAATGTTATTGTCAAGTACTGGTGGCAACCCTAATCAGTGAAATCAGATACTATTTTTTTTCTTTATTTGTTTTGGAGCTTTTGTTTTAAAACATGGCAGCTCCATCGAGCCAAATCACTAGTTTTCACTTAACAATAGCAATACTTAAAAACTAAGTTGTGTAGCTTGTTGGCAGTACTCCACCAAACTACACAAGTATAAAGCGGCCTCGGAATCGGTTGCTCAAAATATTCTGAATAATCCCAATATCCAGCATATTTATATTAAAGGACATCATGCACATGAGACCCAAAAGTGTATAAACATAATTCTGTTATCTATAAACACTTTATGTTACTAGAATCATAAAACAGCAGCAACATTATTTTTTAACTCCTTCATTTAGCTTTAATTAATTATTGAAAAAAAACAAAAGCATATCAATGAAACGGACATCTTTGTCAGCGATTGCACAAGTCTCCCCTGAGTATATTTGTTCTGTGGCGCAAGTGATTGCGCATTAAAAAATAAAGAATGTCTGCCGGCTGTCAGTCAACTGTCAAAAGTGTTTTGTTACGTGCGACATATGCACACATTTTCCGTTTGATCTGGTTCCGACTCGTATATTGTGGTGCTAATCTATATCACTAATGTTACGTGCACACTACCGTGATATAGCAATAATTATGGCCATAATTTTCCTTATTCCTGTACTCATAAGGTTCATCAATGGTCATAATTGTTGGCATATCACGGTAGTGTGGCCCTAGCACAACGCAGCTAACGAAACGAGTTGTCGTGGTGGTGTTGCTATTTAGTGTGTCGGGGTTACCAAAAAAAACTTTCAAACATAAATAACTCTTAAAACATAAATCTTCGTAAAAATCTGAATATTTTCTATGAATTACTAATTACATGCCTACATTTTGGAAAATACAGAAATGTTATACATTCTTTGGTTTTTTCTATGGGACTCTGCCTGATGTCCTTTACTTATAAATAAGTCTCTTTGGGTTCGGTTCCGCTCACATTCCATCAAAAGGTGATGCACATCGTCAATTACTTTTGACGACCTCCGTGGTCGAGTGGTTCGCACGCCGGTTTTCAAGGCGTCACCATCTCTTGAGGTCCCGGGTTCGATCCCCGGCTGGGTCAATGTAGAAAATGAACTTTTCAATATTGTCTCAGGTCTGGGTGTGTGTTATACCACCGTTGTTTCTGATTTCCATAACACAAGTGCTATAGCTACTTACTTTGGGATTGGAGCAATGTATGTGATGTTGTCAAATATTTATTTATTTATTTATTTATTTAATTAGATACTAATTGGGGCCCTGTGATCGCTACATCCAATTTAGCTTTCTAGATTGGATCCCTAGTTAGAATGTAATTTAAGTTTTAATAGTATCACACGAGTGTTTTAATACCTAGTTATGTACAGTTTAATACACTACTTCTTCGTATGAGAGTATCATACAATTTGTGATTGAACCGATTGAACCTACAAAATAAAATATCAATGATAAAAAGAGTATACCTAAGTAGTTTCTCGGTAGATCGGCAGTACCTACTTACCTAGGTTAAGTAAGACGTTTTTCTGTCGCCGGATCTAAAATATCGGGTGGAGTCAAATTAACTGTGTTGTTAGTGAGTGAAAATTTGACTGTGTGTGTGATACTATTAAAACACAAACTCATGTTTTAATACCCCTCATTATGCATCAGTTTCATAAACTACTATTATTTCCTTCAACAGTGCGCGACAGCGTGTACGTGTGCGAACACCTCTGTGAACCTACCCACTAGTTGTCTAATTTCAAAATCTATCACAGTCGCTTTCATTTGACTGAACGAACATTAATACTTTTTTTTGGAACAAATAAAAACTTATCAAAGAAATGCAGCAATGTGTAACATCCATCTGTCAAATAAGACCGATTGCGATAGATTTTGAGATTAGACAAATTAAAGACAAATTAGATTTGTGGTTTGCACACGTACACACTATGGCCAATGTGAAAAAAACCACTGTTCCGGGTTCGCGGCGCGCGGAGGCTCGCGAACTTAAGTTGGGTACCCACCCTAAGAAAATTTATAGAATCGTTAAAATGCTGGTAGAAGACATACCAATAATCCCGTCCCCTTCCCCTTACCGTCAGCGTTCCCGTCACCGTCACACACTAAAACATTCAACGCAGACGAAGTCGCGGTCGCTAGTAATATTTGAATGCGAAAGTGACGGATTTGCATGAACTTTCGCACTCGGATAGTTTATAACCCTGGTTAAAACCTTAGACCAAATAAAAAAGTAAAGACGGAGTTTTCCGCAGGGAATGATAACGTTATTTCTTACTTTTTTTACCGTTAATTTTAACATTAACGTTATGTCAATAAATAACGTTAATTTAGATAACGTTACATTAAAATTAAGGTTATTTCAGTAAATAACGTTAATTTAGATAACGTTACATTGAAATTAACGTTATTTCAGTAAATAACGTTAATTTTAACGTTATTTCTTACTTTTATACCGTTCAACTTTAAAATTAACGTTATTCCAATTAATAACGTATTTTTCAGCGATAATTTTACCATTACTATTATACCGGCAAAGTTTCACGCTATATTTATAATATTTTTAACGTTATTTTTACTGGTAAATTGACCGATGAAATGTTATAACGGTTTTTTTATCGTTATTTTTTAACGGTATTTCAATCCCTGGTTTTCCGACAAAGCGGTGAGGCAACTACGCAAAACTACGCCTTGGCTGTGTACTTACAGAGTTCACGCACACACGTGTAACGAAACAACGTCTTGGCTTTCCATATAAAATCCTGCCGCCCGGGCCCGGCCTCCGCCCGCCCCCTTGTACGCACACATGTACCATCAAAAACCGGCCTCACTTCGTTGTTCTCAACCACTGCGCAACGCTCCATCTTCCTTTTTTTATCTGTGCTTAAAACATAGGATACCTAATTTTATTCTGGTCAAAGGTTCCCTAGGGTCACAGTTTAGATGGTAAAGCTGTGCCAGGGTCTACGCGGACGAAGTCACGAGAGGCCGCTAGTTAAAATTTAATAAACAAAGTTAATGACTTCTGTTGAAGTTAAGGAATCGTTTCTGAAAGCATATCATTTAAAATTATGGCAAATATTAAAAATATTGTTTTATACTAAATGTTAAAGAGTTTTATCCAACGGTTACAAGTGATGTAAATTGAGCATTTGCTTAAAAAGTATTATTATTTAATGATTTTTTGCATTTACTAGAAAGCAACGTTAACTAATTTTTTCATATCGATAAAAATCACAATTGCTAGGTTAGTGAGTTTCGGAAAACCCAAAAGTATTAAAATGGTATAAAAGTATTAAATTATAAAAGTTAGAAGACAATTTTTTTGTATTACAAAAAACTCATCCAGATGCAATTGGTTGGTATTTTTAAGTGTTCTTGATGATTATTAGCAGTTAATGAGTTCTTGCAATAAGCCGACGTTATACTAGTAGTGTTGCATCGCATGTTGCGTAGCAGATGTCTGTCCCGGGATTAGTTGTTTAGTCGCATCGGAGGTGGTCTGTAACAAACGCCGCAGCGACGCCTCCAGCGGCCAGTGTCAACAGGCGCCGGACGCGGCCTGCAGCGTCGCCGCGATGGTCACTCGGAAGTTCTTAGATTTTCGAATGAGCTCAATGTGAATGGACGTGAGTGATTAAAATTATGGATGAACAATTTTAGAGTGATCTCTTACACGCGTCAGGCGCAAAACCACTCTAGTGCATTTCATCCATAGTAAGCATTCGTAGCCCGCGTACAATGGCGTACATCGTCACAGTGGCAGCGGAGGCGACCTACGGCGTTTGTTGTAGACCATCGCGCCTTACGAAGATACGCCCATTTCGCATAATTTGGTCCACTTCGTCCATTTCGCAGAACGTCCATTTCGCATTTAGTCAACTTTCACAAAAATATGGGAGAAGGTAAATAACTGTTTTTCTTTTTCTTTTTACATAAATGTAATATATTATTTAATGCAATTTATTGAAAAGAACACTAACGTCAGTCACCGGGTGCGTGGCTGGCCCGACTAAAGCTGAGCGGGTTGTACTTTTTCGGCCCCGTGTTGCATTTTTTTAAGCAATATTAGTTTGTAATTACACTTCCATAGATTTTAGTTCGCTGTTTGTCCACAAAAGACAATGCAAGTTACTGTCTCAATTTTTTTTAAAGAATGGTACGTACAAGAATAAATCTTATTTTCAAGTAGGTATAGATTTATGATTAGATTTCACTTACTATGGCAATAAAAAATCTATCGCGTAGGAAAAAAAATTGTAAATTTGGCCACAGGTCAAGAAAAAAGTTGCGTGTCCCAACCCAAATGAGAAAAGAACTAAATGTGAATTGGTCTATTCTCGAAATAGACGTGTTTCTGTAAAGTGGACCAAATGTGACTAAACAGGCTAAGTGTGCCTTTCACTACTAGCTATTGTTAATCTATCATTTACAAAATACTTTACAGGTGCTGCACTTACCCATGAAACGTAAGTTGGATATTGCATCTAAAAAGGAAATTTTAAAAAGTCAAGCACCCTTGAAAATAACCGATAAGGGTGAGGAAAATAAGGCACAGAACGAAGATAGTAGAAAAATACCTGACTTTAAAGTACGCAGTACAAAATGTAAAACTCATATTAAAACAATAATACCGAACAATGAAACGACGACTTACAATATTAATAGTGACATAAAGAATTCTAAAATTGAAGCAAATCGCAATGATGGGGTTACAGCTCCAAATAATATTTTTATATGTGATGTATGCAAAAAAGAATATCTCTGCCAAAGCTTTTTAGAAAATCACTTTAAAAAATGGCACATGATTGATATTGATAGTAAACTAAACTCGCTAACTGATTCAAATACAAACTATCAAGATAGTAAAAATACTAATCATTTGAAAGGAAAGGATGTACTGAAAAATAACAATGTGACAGAAAATAAAGTTAGCAAAAATAAGAACAAACATAAGGATAGTATTTGTAGCGATGGGACGCAATACATATGTAATTATTGTACAAACAGTTTTAATAATAGCAGCGCTTTTGCTAAACATTTAAGATTTCATACAGGAGAGACACCATACAAATGTAGTTATTGTACGAAATGTTTTCCTCGACGTAGTAATTTAGATAGACATGTAAGAATTCATACGGGAGAGAAACCATACCAATGTAGTTATTGTTCGAAATTTTTTTCTGATAACAGAAATTTAGATACACATGTAAGAATTCATACAGGAGAGAAACCATACCATTGTAGTTATTGTACGAAAAGTTTTACTAAAAGCAGTGATTTAGCTACACATGTAAGAATGCATAACGGAGAGAAACCATACAAATGTAGTTATTGTACGAAATGTTTTTATAAAAGCAGTCATTTAGCTACACATGTAAGAACTCATAAAGGGGAGAAACCATACAAATGTACTTATTGTACGAAATGTTTTACTCAACGTTCTAATTTAGGTACACATGTAAGAATTCATACAGGAGAGAAACCATACAAATGTAGCTATTGTATGAAAAGTTTTACTCAACAGAGTAAGTTAGCTATACATGTTAGAATTCATACAGAAGAAAAACCATACGAATGTAGTTATTGTACAAAATGTTTTACGAGAAGCGATCATTTAGCTAAACATGTAAGAATTCATACAGGAGAGAAACCACACAAATGTCGTTATTGTGTGAAAAGTTTTACTCAGCATAGTCATTTAGATACTCATGTAAGAATTATTCATTCAGGAGAGAATGAGGAAATGCCATAATAGTATGTATGATAAATTAATTTAGCAGTTAATTTTTGAGATAAGATATCAGACAATAATCAGGTGTGCGTTACCTCAGCAAAAAGTTGTGCTTTAGCGAGATGAGACCTTATCAGATAATTAGTGTGTCATGAGGAGAAATTTGTATACTAATAGCAAAATTTGTGTGAATTGTAGTTTTTAAGATATTTGAGAAAAATAGATTTTGCTGGGGTCACGTTTTAAACATTACCCTGGCAAAAAAAGTTGTTTCAGCCTGGAACCAAATACAAGCTTTTTCATTTTCATTTATTTATAAAAGTTTACATGCTGACTTACAGTAAGGCCCAAATCACTAGCAAGTTAAATATTAGGTAGTACATTGCAAATAAAAAAAATTAACATTACTTACATACACTTACACATTATTTCATGCACACTAAATTATTAAATTGAAAGCAAAGATGTCAATATGAAGATGTCAATTTAAAATTGAATACAAATTGTCAGAATAAATAAAGTAAGATACATATGTCGAATTCAAAAGTTTAAATTAATTGTCAATTAAATGTCAATACATACTCTACAAAATGTCAAAATTTAGTCATAGGAAAATTGCAAATGTCAAAATATTATACATCCATGTCAACAATTCATCAAGTCATTATTGATTAAATATTAAATTACTAATATATAATAAAGCCTTATTATACAAGGTGTTTGGTAAAAGCCTTATAAAGCCGAATATGGTAGATAGGGACCATCAAATTGAACAACTTTTACTATGGGACAAACTCCGAAATCGCGAAAAAAAAAAATCAGCTGTTTCATACAAAAAATAATAACGAAAATATCAAAATGTATGGAACAGCTGATTTTTTTTTCGCGATTTCGGAGTTGGTCCCATAGTAAAAGTTTCCCGACTTCAATAGACGTGTTTTAATTAATCGATTTGAACATTATTTCTTGCTTTTTATAGAGCTGTTTTTTAAGATTTTTGAAGGAGGTTGTGCTTTTTTTAAAAAGCTTTTTTATTTCAAACTTTTTTGTGGTAGGTATGTAAGTGATGATTTTATAAAATAAAACGTTATAATGTTTCACATTTTTCAATGGTATACCCCGAGTAACTCAATTTCCACATGAGTTCCGTTGGGCCTTCGCAGTTCAACCCTAGTCCAGCACGTCCTTGACAATAAATAGGTACTTAACTTGTTTTTGATTGTCATAATCCTACCAATATTTCAATCACTGTACAGTTCCTATTTAATTTTGAGGAGTTCCTTTGTGTATCTTCAAAATCCAAAGTCTAATACCAATGAAATTAATATGGTATCATCTTTAAGGTGTCTTCTTTCAAACAAAAAAAGAATCAACTAAATCGGTTCATAAACAAAAAAGTAATGGTTGAAAATCCGCCTGAATTCATATAAAATGGTAACAAAAACGACAGTTTTTTCAAGATTACTTGAAAACTACTGAACCGATTTCAAAATTTCAAAAAATGGGACCAACTTGGAAACAAATATCATGTTATAACGTTTGAATCATTTCAATCGGTTCAGCCGTCTTCGAGTAATCGGTGTACATACATATATAAAAAAAAAATATACGCGACGAATAGATAACCTCCTCCTTTTCAAATTTTTGAAGTCGGTTAAAAAATAGCCGTGGCAGACACTTATTACGTCAAGAATTTTAGGCTTTGTAACTTTACACGATTTAGCAAAAACAAGGTTAAGACAGCAATTCTTGAATAAGCCGACCAAATTGTAAAGGTCACTAAAAAGCGACCGCACCATACGTACGGGTTATCTTCGCAAATTAGCAGCAATATCGTGTTTATTAATATCAAAGAATACACTTACGCGATTAATAGTAGTTTTAAAGAATGTAATGATTCACGAAAGTTATCAGTTTGAAGGCACTCAACCATAAATAAAGGTAAATAATTATCTAAACCTAAGTAGGTAATAATCTCGGTAAGCAATTTACAGTGTGATTTATTTGTCAGCATCAATATTTAAATTTATAGTAATTTGTTGCTTCTATTTGATCAAACCAAATGTTTTATTTTAATACCAAACATACTCATGTCAATCCAGTGACCACTATGTTTGACAGGTAAACACATTTACTCGTAAGTTTTTACGAAATATATATGGAAAAAATGCGATGTAGCTCCCATCGCATTTTTTCCATATATATTTCTCACCGTTTAAACCTTCCCCTGGAATACGACAAACATTTTAAAACCAAAATCGGCCTAGCCAATCTTGAGTTTTCGCGAGACTAACGTACATTTTATATTTAAAGATAATCCGACCAGCAAACTTTTGTACGCAACTGTACTAACAAAAGATCCATAACATCCCGTTCATATAAGATGGTTACGCTTATGTATGGCGCGGTCGCTTTTACGTGACCTCTACAATTTAGGCGGCTTATTAGAGAATTGTCATATTCTTGTTTTTGTTAAAACTTTTATGATAGGCGTAATTGAAAGCTGAAATTACCAGGAAGGAATGTTAATGAATTACTTAAATTTGTTTAATGTATGCCATGTATCTTAATGTTATGGAAACTGTGAATACGATCGCTAAAGTACGACCGGTCTAAAATTTATCAAATTTGTTTATATCTTTATATCGTGTAAAGTTACAAAGCCTAAAATTCTTGACGTAATAAGTGTCTACCACGGCTATTTTTTCCAGCTGTTTTTTTTATTATAAGTGTACCAGTTCACTTGCAAATTCGTTTTTTCTGTTTTTCGAAACCATTTAATTACGTTGGTTTGCGACAACCAAATCAAAAACTAACGTTTAAACAAATTCAAACAAATTAAGGTCTCTCAGTGGTATTTTTTTCAAACTTCTGCGTTGAACCGTTTTCGAGATCTGGGAAATCCCAAAACGTTACCCCAGCAAAAACTTAAATAACTTAAGAACCATAACACACACAATTTTTGCTATTTGCTAACATTTACTATGAAACAAAATCTATCTATTCATGTATTTGGTTCCAGGCTGAAACAACTTTTTTTGCCAGGGTAATGTTTAAAACGTGACCCCAGCAAAATCTATTTTTCTCAAATATCTTAAAAACTACTATTCACACAAATTTTGCTATTAGTAAACAAATTTCTCCTCATGATACACTAATTATCTGATAAGCAAAACTTTCAAACTTTTTGCTGGGGTAACGCACACCGATAACCAGTGTTGTTTACTTTTGGGAGGTAAAAGAAGGGATACTTATCACAGAGCAATACCTACCTGCATAAGATATAAAATTAATGCATTTAAATTGTCAATGATTTATTGGGCAAAGATCTGTACAAGCATTTGATAGCATTTTTTGTGAAGGGAATCAAGTTACTTAGATTAACCTCTTTATACATATTTGAAGCTGTATTATTTTTAGGAGAAGGAATCCAAACCTGTTTCTTAAGATACGAAGCTTAAGACGATGTGATTGTCTCGCTAACAGACCAAACATTGTAACTAGTGAGTCCGTTACGCCAGCAGGAAAGATGCTCCTAGAGGGAAGCGAGTTTGATGAATAATTTGTGCGCAATTCAGTGTAAATGTGCGCCAAATAAAAAATTTGTGGGCCTTATACTTTTGGAATAAAACGGGAAAAACGGATTCTGCTGGGGTAACGGTGCTCCAGCAGGAAGAATCTAAACTAATGATCGGAGAGAAATAAAAGATATATGTGCTGGTAGCTTGATACTAGCAGGAAATGTGCGCCAAATATAAAATTTGTGGGCCTTATAGTTTTGGAGATATTTGATTTCCTGCTGGCGTAACGTTTTGCCAGATCCCAGATCTCGGAAACTACTAAATGTGCGATCTTACAGTAAACACATATAAGTAGCTCCTAATTTGTGCTATTTGTGCGGTAGAAAACATTTCAAAAATATTCACAGATTTTGAAGTAATCAGACATTTTCTGAAAACAGAAAAAAAATTCTAGCGCCTAAACTACCACCTAAATAGAGAAACCAAAAACGGTGTTCTATTCTTCTTATTATTTCTCATTACCATAAAAATTTTGAAAACCGCACATTTACGCGTTTTTGAATAATACCCACATGAAGGTTAGACTGACCATGTCATGACTTTGACGGTCAGCAGGATAAAAATATCAGAGACTATTTAGATCCTGGCCCAAAGAATAATCTGTGCGGTTACTGAAGTACATGCTCTGAAAATTTCAGCTTCAAATTCTTCGTATTAAAGGAAATATCAATTAAAATCCAAAACAACTGTCAGTATTCCGATTAACCGACCAAATTCGATAGACCACCAAAAAGCGACGCGTTCATACATATTGATGACCTTCTTTATTGTGTCGTATTATGCAGAAAAATTGTTTGTACAGTCGCGTTCATAACTTCTTATTGGCAAATGTGGGTAAATAGTGTTTTAACTTTTAAATAGTTAGTTTGAGCCTGTATTCATACCAATACCACAGCCGAGAGAGTATTTTTCTTACAGTCGGACTTCAATCGCCCATTGTGCTGGCGCAAAAGCCGCCGTTCGTCTAGACAGTTTGACGCAACGACTAAAAGTGTAAGGGACTAAAATTTTATTTGTAAATCATTACTAATTTAGGGCTAACTAAGTATAAAATAAATATTAAATTAGTACTCAATTAGGAAATAATAATGAAAAAATAAGTTCCAAGATGGCGGCCATCTTTTTTGTTTGTGGGCATATTTCGATGAAACTCGGTTTTTGATACTATTTTGACAAGATAATATCAATGCAATGTTAAAAAAATAAAAAATCCAAGATGGCGGCCATCTTCTTTGTTTGTGGACCGATTTCGACGAAACTCGGTTTCTGGTACTTTTTTGACAAGAAAATAATAGGTAAAGCAATGTTAAAAAAAATAAAAATCCAAGATGGCGACCATCTTTTTTGTTTGTGAGCCGATTTCGACGAAACTCGGTTTCTGGTACTATTTTGACAAAAAAATAACAAAGCACTGTTAAAAAAATAAAAAATCCAAGATGGCGGCCAGTTTTTAAGTTTGCGGGCCGATTTCGATGAAACTCGGTTTTTGGTAGTATTTTGATGAGAAAACAGCAACGCAATGTTAAAAAAACAAAAAATCCAAGATGGCGGCTATCTTCTTTGTTTGTGGGCCGATTTCGATGAAACTCGATTTTTGGTACTATTTTGACAAGAAAATAACAAAGCAATGATAAAAAAATAAAAAATTCAAGATGGCAGCCATTTTTTTTGTTTGTGGGCCGATTTCGACGAAACTCGGTTTCTAGTACTATTTTGACAAGAAAATAACAATGCAATGTTAAAAAAATTAAAAATCCAAGATGGCGGCCATCTTCTTTTTTTGTGGGCTGATTTCGATGAAACTTTGTTTTTAGTAGTATTTTGAGAAGAAAACAGCAACGCAATGTTAAAAAAAAACCAAGATGGCAGCCATCTTTTTTGTTTGTGGGCCGATTTCGACGAAACTCGGTTTCTGGTACTATTTTGACAAAAGTTTGCGGGCCGATTTCGATGAAACTCGGTTTTTGGTAGTATTTTGACAGGAAAATAACAATGCAATGTTAAAAATTATAAAAAATCAAAGATGGCGGCTTTTTTTGTATTTAATTTTATTTTTTCAGATTTTTTGGAAACAATAGCAAATATCTTTAAAAACATCCCAGTAACTAAGCGCAAATAATATTTTAAAAACATCACCATTTATTCAGCTTTCAGTTGAGGTATAAAACTTAATAATAACTTAAATAAAAAATGAGAAATTAAGTCTTAGCTAAATAGCAGTCCCATTTTATGTAGCAAAAAATTCCTATTTCAAGCGCTTCGGAGGTGGCCGTATTATTCTACTTAATCATAAATATGAAAGTTTGCCTGTTTGAATGATTGTTAATCAATCACGCAAAACGGCTGAACGGATTTGGATGAAATGATAGTTTATAAGCCGGATTACAACATAGGAGGATACTATTATCTTGGTTTAAGGTTTCCTAGAGATTTTCTCGAATGTAAATGTGGATGAAGTCGTGGGCTGAAGCTAGTTTGCCATAAATGGTCGTGCTTACTAAAAATACTTTCGTCTGAGTGAGTTTGAGACAGGATTGTTTTCCGCCGATGAGTTAAAATTTTATACAGACGGCATCACAAATAACCATGCATATCAGCCATTTTTAATGCCCCGCTGGCTGCTGGGGAAGAGGCCTTCCTTTTGGCTTGTGGATGGATAAAGCGGACGGGCCATAATGATAATAAATGAATAATGAAAATATTATCGGAAACCGAGTTTCATCGAAATCGGCCCACAAACAAAAAAGTTGGCCGCCATCTTGAATTTTTTACATTTTTAACATTGCGTTTCTGTTTTCTTGACAAAACAGTAGCAAAAACCGAGTTTCATTGAAATCGGCCCGCAAACAAAAAAGTTGGCCGCCGTCTTGAATTTTTTACTTTTTTAACATTGTATTGCTGTTTTCTTGTCAAAATACTACCAAAAACCGAGTTTCATCGAAATCGGCCCGCAAACTAAAAAGTTGGCCGCCATCTTGAATTTTTAAAATTTGCAACATTGCGTTGCTGTTTTCTTGTCAAAATACTACCAAAAACCAAATTTTCATCAAAATCGGCCCGCAAACAAAAAGTTGGCCGCCATCTTGAATTTTTACATTTTTAACATTGCGTTGTTGTTTTCTTGTCAAAATAGTATCAGAAACCGAGTTTCATCGAAATCGGCCTACAAACAAAAAAGTTGGCCGCCATCTTGAATTTTTTACATTTTTAACATTGCGTTTCTGTTTTCTTGACAAAACAGTAGCAAAAACCGAGTTTCATTGAAATCGAACCCACAAACAAAAAAAGGTGGCTGCCATCTTGAATTTATTACTTTTTTTATCATTGCGTTGCTGTTTTATTGACAAAACAGTAGCAGAAACCGAGTTTCATTGAAATCGGCCCGCAAACAAAAAAGTTGGCCGCCGTCTTGAATTTTTTACTTTTTTAACATTGTGTTGCTGTTTTCTTGTCAAAATACTACCAAAAACCGAGTTTCATCGAAATCGGCCCGCAAACTAAAAAGTTGGCCGCCATCTTGAATTTTTTACTTTTTTAACATGGTGTTGCTGTTTTCTTGTCAAAATACTACCAAAAACCGAGTATCATCGAAATCGGCCCGCAAACTAAAAAGTTGGCCGCCATCTTGAATTTTTTACTTTTTTAACATTGTGTTGCTGTTTTCTTGTCAAAATACTACCAAAAACCGAGTTTCATCGAAATCGGCCCGCAAACTAAAAAGTTGGCCGCCATCTTGAATTTTTTACTTTTTTATCATTGCGTTGCTGTTTTATTGACAAAACAGTACCAAAAACCGAGTTTCATCGAAATCGGCCCGCAAACTAAAAAGTTGGCCGCCATCTTGAATTTTTTACTTTTTTAACATGGTGTTGCTGTTTTCTTATCAAAATACTACCAAAAACCGAGTTTCATCGAAATCAGCCCGCAAACTAAAAAGTTGGCCGCCATCTTGAATTTTTTACTTTTTTAACATTGTGTTGCTGTTTTCTTGTCAAAATACTACCAAAAACCGAGTTTCATCGAAATCGGCCCGCAAACTAAAAAGTTGGCCGCCATCTTGAATTTTTAAAATTTGCAACATTGCGTTGCTGTTTTCTTGTCAAAATACTACCAAAAACCAAATTTTCATCGAAATCGGCCCGCAAACAAAAAAGTTGGCCGCCATCTTGAATTTTTGCATTTTTAACATTGCGTTGTTGTTTTCTTGTCAAAATAGTATAAGAAACCGAGTTTCATCGAAATCGGCCCACAAACAAAAAAGTCGGCCGCCATCATGAATTTTTTACATTTTTAACATTGCGTTTCTGTTTTCTTGACAAAACAGTAGCAAAAACCGAGTTTCATTGAAATCGGCCCGCAAACAAAAAAGGTGGCGGCCATCTTGAATTTTTTACATTTTTAACATTGCGTTGCTGTTTTCTTGTCAAAACAGTAGCGAAAAACGAGTTTCATCGAAATCGACCCACAAACAAAAAATATGGCCGCCATCTTGAATTTATTACTTTTTTAACATTGCGTTGCTATTTTCTTGTCGAAATAGTACCAAAAACAGAGTTTCATCGAAATCGGCCCACAAAAAAAAAGTTGGCCGCCATCTTAAATTTTTTACTTTTTTTACAAAACATCCTTTATTTTTCTACTAAAATAATGTTAAAATTCATTTAATTCAAGTAAAAATGAAATGAAACAGAAATAACTTCATTCGTTATTTAAATAAAAGCGCTCACTCAAATCACTTTTTTACTTAAATGTACGTAGACGTGACGTGTACAAACCTGTTCAACAACAAAGTTAAGGAGGTCATCAATATGTATGAACGCGTCGCTTTTTGGTGGTCTATCGAATTTGGTCGGTTAATCGGAATACTGACATTTATTTTGGATTTTAATTGATATAATTTGAAGCTGAAATTTTCAGAGCATGTACTTCAGTAACCGCACAGATTATTCTTTGGGCCAGGATCTAAATAGTCTCTGATATTTTTATCCTGCTGACCGTCAAAGTCATGACATGGTCAGTCTAACCTTCATGTGGGTATTATTCAAAAACGCGTAAATGTGCGGTTTTCAAAATTTTTATGGTAATGAGAAATAATAAGAAGAATAGAACACCGTTTTTGGTTTCTCTATTTAGGTGGTAGTTTAGGCGCTAGAATTTTTTTTCTGTTTTCAGAAAATGTCTGATTACTTCAAAATCTGTGAATATTTTTGAAATGTTTTCTACCGCACAAATAGCACAAATTAGGAGCTACTTATATGTGTTTACTGTAAGATCGCACATTTAGTAGTTTCCGAGATCTGGGATCTGGCAAAACGTTACGCCAGCAGGAAATCAAATATCTCCAAAACTATAAGGCCCACAAATTTTATATTTGGCGCACATTTCCTGCTAGTATCAAGCTACCCGCACATATATCTTTTATTTCTCTCCGATCATTAGTTTAGATTCTTCCTGCTGGAGCACCGTTACCCCAGCAGAATCCGTTTTTCCCGTTTTATTCCAAAAGTATAAGGCCCACAAATTTTTTATTTGGCGCACATTTACACTGAATTGCACACAAATTATTCATCAAACTCGCTTCCCTCTAGGAGCATCTTTCCTGCTGGCGTAACGGACTCGTAACTAGTCTATTAGTAATAGTGTATAATGATACCTAAAATTTATAACAGAGTGCTACCTGATATTCGGAAATGTAATGATTTTTAGACATTTAAAAGGAAATTATTTGACTACCTTATGGAGGAGACATTTTACACAATGACCGTTTTAAGTGTTACAACAAAGCAAATGACCTCAGTTGATCTTTTAAATATATTGTAATGTGACATTCCTGTACCTAATAAATTTCATTTTTAATTTAGATTTTATCAATTAATGGGGAATGTCCGAAAAAAATCAAATTGGCTGAATATTTTTCTATAGGTAGAAATAAGCCCCCTTAGTAATAGAAAAAGTTTCAGAATTTTTGGTTGAGTGAAAAATATTTAAAAAATTGAAGTATCTTCGACTTCACAAATATACAAAAGTAACAGCATAATGGAAATTATACCTTTGACACAACCTGCCACAACCATAACATGGTATTAAAAAAAAAGTTTCAAAAATGACAAATGTCAAAATGTCAAAACTTTTTATTTTTTATTCATGTTGTTGTTGTGGCAGGTGGTGGCATAGGCATATCTCCATTCTGCTGTTACTTTTACACATTTGTATAGTCGAAAAGACTTTAAATTTTTTTAAATTTTTACTCAACGGAAAATTCTGAAACTTTTTTCTATTACTAAGGGAGCTAAGTCCTACCTATAAAAAATTTTCAGCCAATTTGATTTTTTCAGACATTCCCCATTGTGTCAATATTTTTAATTAACTTTAGAATCACTATGTACCATTGCATGCTAACAAATGCAGGCCTATAACTTAATTTTGCCATTTATGTACTAAGTACATTCATGAAAAATAAAATTATTATGATTATGATTAAAAAAGGATTTTAATGTTTTTACTCAAAAATGCATGTAATATGGTCATTATTTTGACAACCTTGGTTGCTGCGCTCCTCCGATGGTGACGCAACAAAGTTGTATGGGATTTCATTATTGTCGAGTTTTAGCCACCACCAATTTTCTTTGAGAATCCATTATTGTCGAGTTTTGTTTCAAACATAGTTAGGTGAAAAAAGTACATTGTACAACCCGCGCAGATAAAGAATGTGATCAAAAAGGGCGTCGTTCATATTCACTTCTCGCTCGCACATTAAACGCCACACCTATCGCTCTCTCAGTCACACTCGTTGTGGTAAGCGCCGTGAGCCGCCATTTTCAAACCCATTCTTTATTTGCGCGGGTGTTGTATTGTTGTAGATGATGTTATTGTACTTTTTTTACTTTTTTACTTTTTTACTATTTTTCCTTTTTGTCATTTTTGTTATTTTTTACCTTTTGACTTTTTTTTGGTTTTTTGACTTCCCTGCCTTTTTTACTTTTTTGTCATTTAATAAATTTTCAACATTTTTGTCATTTTGGTAATTTTTGTCATTTTGATGCTAACCGCGCTGTGACGGCCTGGACCTGCGCTAAGCTACGCTATCGGCCATCATCATCGCGCTGCCAGCAATGCAGTCATTATTGACCGCGTCAGTAATGTACTATTGTTTGTCTCGCTCGGATAAAAGTTTAACTATATAAAGCCATATTAGAACTGTAATGCATTTACATAATGTAGGTACCTACTATTGAATGTGAATATAAAATAAAAATAAAATAGCTAAAGCATTGTTTCTGTGATGTAGTGTGTCTAATGAAAGCTGGTACGTGGCTGGATAAGGAGCTAATTTTGCGCCTTAATATAAGGGTCAGTTTCCAATGACATGTTAATTTAACAGGGAAAGTGGCGCCACCATACGGATGCCAGCTTCCGTTATAGTGGCGTGTGGTTGGTTACACGGACGGCGTATGGTGATCGAGGGATATCCTTTGGCAGGGTGAACCTTCTGAACGCTTTGATAATTTTGAGTAGGGGAGCCATCTTGGTTTTAGGGTTCCGTGCCAAAATGGTAGGAAGGTGTGTCTATCACAGCATTCACAGCTGGATATCTCGAGAACTAATAATGCTATCAACTTGGGAATATAGTTTAAGTTGACGCTTGCTCAACTAACTATTTTGCAAATAGTTGGGCAAACGTAAAAAGAAAGTTTCAAAGAAAAAAATTGCAATGTATAAAAACTTAACCTTGACTTAGTTTCTAATAGATAATTATTTTGTGATGTAAATGTAGCTATGTAAGTAAGTATAAAAGTTGTTAGGACTGTTCACCTACTATGTGTACTTTGGTGTGTGTGTGTAATATATAAAAGTATATTTTAATGCTTACCAGTGGCGTAGCTATCATAGGGCCAGGGGGGTGATTTTGTAATTCTGTTGCAATCAACTCTGACAGAAATCGCAGTTACATCGCTGCTTTAGTAAGAACCAATGTGACAACTATATTAACTAAAGCAGCAATGCAACCGCGCTTTCAATCGATTTCAATCGAGAATTGTTAGCAACAGACTTACGTGATCAAGGGTCAGGTGGTGCAGTGCACCAGGGCCCCGGAGCTGAGGGGGCCCTCAAACCTCAGCTTTGAAAAAAAAAAGTTTTTTTTTTTTTTTTAAATAAAAAAAAATCTTGTGTGCAGGCTCGACTCGAGACTTGAGGCTCGAGCCTGCTCACAAGATTTTTTTATTTTTTTTATTTTTTTTTTCAAATCAACAATTATAGAACTCCTTATTCAACATTTCCAACACATGCGCCAAGCGTCCTCGATAGGCATGTGCTGTTTGTTATCGTTAGTTCGGTTATTTGGTAGTTTTGATGAGTAGACCCGTAGCACATTGGATCAGCGATAAGCTCACGTGCTTGACGGTAGTGAGATCAATTCGCCAATTCCACCCATCAACTTTTTAATGAAACTTTCATTCGCTCTTGCCTTGCATGAGTTCTCATTTATGATATTTGTGGCGATGTTTTCAACTTTCTGGGGTCTGGGACGTACTACAATAGTTGACGCTAGGTGTGTGAAAGATCTTTCAGTAAACCGAAGATTATAAAAAAATATTTAAGAAACAGCATTCGACAAGATCGCCTCCGACATTTATCGTTAATTGCAATAGAAAATGAGGCGGCATCAAACTTGGATTTGAGTGAAATTATAGACGAATTCGCAAAAATTAAAGCGCGCAAGAGATTGTGAATTGGGCGGGGAATTCTGTTAAAAATAGTTTTTTCCATTAATTAATCTCATCTGTATAATAAATATTATATATTGTCATGTGCGTCGTTGTTTATTTATTCCCTTTTTCTTCTATTAAACACATGGAGATTCTAATAGAGACGACGTATGGATTTAGCCTACTAGGGATAAGTTCACTTACTGTTTTCTATTCTTATTCTTATCAATAATTTTGAAGGCCAATATAAGTTCAAACTACGCGGAAAGAGGGGAGGAGGAGGGCCCGATTCTTTCCCTATGCACCAGGGCCCTTGTCCCCCTAGCTACGCCACTGATGCTTACCTTTAGTTCTTATAAATAAAACTGTTAAAACGACAATGTTGTTTATTTTTACAGCGACCTATTTTAATAAAGTCAGGCATTACTTGGCGGCAGTCCATTATAATGCAAAAAATATATCTAGCAAATACACAACGTGACGTGTTTGTTTCGCCTCTATACGGAGTATCAGAGGCAGGGGCGTAGCGTGCCTTGGCGGGGCCCCGTATAAAAATTTGTTTGGGAGCCCTTAGGAAGTGTAAAGATTTCTCACAAAAGAAAAAAAATGATTGCATAAAATTAAAAGAAATATTTATTAATCATAAAATAAGATTTTGTTCGAGAGGACCACTCATGGGCAAGTTGCTTATCGAACGTCAAGTTGCTAGACTTGACGGTACCAAGATTAGTGGGCTGGGCGCTCTTTACCCATTCTTTACCCCTATACAAGGAGGTTCATATTGTAAGGAGTGAGTACTCTACAAAAATTCTCACTATGCGTTTAAAAGAAATTCAACTTTATTCTCTTTGACATTGAGTTGAAATTCTATCGACGACATTGACTGAAGACTCTACTGTGTGAATGAAACATCACCAAGTAGATGAGGATGTCTCGTTCGCACAATTGCCATTGCTAAACAATAATACCACGATGGTAGGGAAAAAAAATGTACGTTACCAATCACGTAGTGTATCGAAGTTAAGGATTCAGAGTGGAATATTGAAAATATACTACTTAAATATTAATTTAGAATAACACATCGTAATTGTAACATAAAACAGAACTTACTCTTTTGATTTAATTAGATTTCTACAATAATGCTAATCAGCATTATTGTAGTTGTATAAATTCAAGTGTCAATCCTGGCAACTCCGATCCGATTTTGACTTTGGCGCCGAATTTCAATTTTAGAATTTCAATATTCAGGAAATATTCCTTTACAAAACAAGGGTGACCATAAATTCTACACCATTTCAGATTTCCCGGAAGTCGCAGGCGAGGGGTAAAGTTAATAATTAATAATCAAATTCATGTTTATGCGCCGATTTCGATGAAACTCGGTTTATGGTACTATTTCGAAAAGAAAATAATAACGCAGTGTTGAAAATATAAAAAAATCCAAGATGGCAGCCAACTTTTAAGTTTGTAGGCCGATTTTGATGAAACTCGGTTTTTGGGACTATTTTGACAAGAAAATAACAAAGTAATTTTTAAAGTATGTAAAATTCAAAATGGCGGCCAACTTTTTTGTTTGTGGGCCAATTTCGATGAAACTCGGTTTTTGGCACTATTTTGATAAGAAAATAACAACGCATTTTTTAAATATTAAACAATTCAAAATGGCGGCCAACTTTTTTCTTTATGGGCCGATTTCAATGAAACTCGGTTTTTGGCACTATTTTGATAAGAAAATAACAAAACATTTTTTAAATATTAAAAAATTCAAGATGACGGCTATCTTTTTTGTTTGTGGGCTGATTTCGATGAAACTCGGTTTTTGGCACTATTTTGATAAGAAAATAACAACGCATTTTTTAAATATTAAAAAAGTCAAGATGGCGGCCAACTTTTTTGTTTGTAGGCCGATTTCAATGAAACTCCGGTTTTGTTACTATTTTGACACGAAAACAGCAACACAATATTAAAAGTATTAAAAATCCAAGGTGGCGGCCAAATTCTTTTCTTGTTCTTCTTTTTTTTTAACCCAGTATAATGAAACTACAGTAATAAAGGTAAACCACTTTTACTTTCTTCACTGGAATACACCATGAATATTATTAACTAGGCTTTAGCAACGATACGTTAGCAGTTTTCCATAACTACTTCGCTCCTCGACGGTTGAACAGTGACTGAGCCCGCAACCGACCGACTTTCGTCGACCGTTCTGCCGCCTATCCCCACCGCTTACCTCCCCATTCCACTACAAATGGCGGGAAAATATGGCGGGTAACGGCGGAGCTAAGCGGCGGTGTTGCCAGGCTATTAAACTAAAATACTACTATTATCCTTTCAATTTGATTCAAAATCATAACAATAAAATTGATTAATTACTATCAAACGACAAAACGTCACATTCGTCCATCCTGACCTCGTGCATGTCCTCGTGCACGGTCAACTCAACAATATTATAGGTTATAATTGTCAACTCAATACTTTCATAATAATATCGTCACATTCGGCCGGTTGTATGTTAACTAATACCGCATTCTATTAAACAAACTTATTGGGTTTAACGTATTGTTACATTTTTTTTATTTGAGAATTCTCATTTACTTAATTGTTATAATTAATTTTGTGAATTAATGAATGCTAAAAAGAGAGAATCTACTGAATCTGCCACCATTTCAAAAATGGGAGGCCCCTCCAAGAAAGAAATGGCGAAAGAAAACTTGGAGAGGGTTGTCGACCTCCGTCTTTTATATTTAATAATTTATTTACAAGAGGAACTAACTGTTGTAACTTATCGTGCCTAGTATGATCATCAGATCATTAAGCTATAACATTTTTAAAAGCCAGTAAGATTGTGACACAAATATTAACTCTTAAATATCTTAAAATTATTACATTTTTTTTACCACAATAAGTAATCAAATTATTTATGAAAGTACAACATTTCTTATTAGTTCTTTCTACTAAATTATAAATTTTATTCAAATATTTAATAAGAGAAAAGTACAAAAAGTAAATATAACAGTCGACAGCCTCTTTACCATGAAAGGGTAAACAAATTCAATTACAAATTGTCGACTTTTGACAGATAACGTGACGTGCTGTCGACTACCTAACTGAAATTATCAATGATATCAACTTATTAAACCCACAATAGGTATACAATTTCAATTTACTACACCCGCTAGCTATGTAAAACGCAAGGTAATCGTTTAATTATTAAAGTTGCGTTGCAACAATCATTATGAGAATGTATTATTTTTATTTATTTCACAATTCACACCATGAGCTAGGTACTTATAATATTTAATTTAGCTAGACTAGAACTACCTATTTTAACAGGTTCTGAATAAGATTTAAATATATTTGATAAATCAATGCATAGGAATTTGGGTCCGTTTCTATGTTCAACCAGATAATTGCAGCTGAAACCTATTAGCCGTCGCAGCCTGTTGTCATCGTGTCACAAAAACTAGGATCGACCAATAACGCAACAGTCGTTTCTACCATCCAGTCACGCGTCGCACATCGCGCCGTCGTCACCTTAGCGACATATAACGAATCGGCATCTTGTCTGATGCAATTGTTTCTGAAATATATAAAACATAAACGACAGTAACCGTCCCTAAATCATAGGACAAACGTCAACAAAATAAAACATCAGAGTCAAAAGGAAATATATTTGAATCTATTCATGAGAACTGTTTCTTTATGAGATAAGAAAAATATTATGTGACATTACACATTCACATACTTATATACATAATCATATCTAGTTGCATAGTTATTAAACATATTAATTTATCATGAAAATTTATTCATTTTATTCCACAATTTGTGGTTCTCTTGCATTTTATTATGTAATGTCAATATAATAAGTCTATGTGTAATGCGCTCAGTTTTAGTAATTGCTAATGTAATTAGTAGATGCAATAAATAATTATGAATATGAATGTCATTACTCGCGGGGCCTCCGTTTGCCACTATGTGGACACGGCCTGTCAAGACGTTATATTCAAACCAAAGCTATAACTGAGGACAGATATGGCCCATAGACGCGACACACTTGGCCGCTTACTAAGTACTAGTACCACACGTAAGGACACTTGGCCCATAGACGCAACATACCTAGTCTGGCCCATAGATGCGATACACTTGCCGCTTACTAAGTACCACACTTAAGAACACACTTGGCCCATAGACGCAACATACCTAGTCGCCTAAACACCACACTTAAGGACAAATCTATATATATAAAATTCAAAGTCCTGACTGAGTGAGATATCAACGCACAGCCCAAACCGCTGAACCTAGAGACTTGAAATTTTGCACACAGATACTTTATACAGTGTAGGCATCCACTAAGGAAGGATTTTTGAAAATTCCATCCCTAAGGGGATGAAATAAGGGATGAAAGTTTGTATGAAAGTCCCTCAGTTTTGAAGCTAGGATCTTCAAATTTTGTGTTTAGGCTGATGATTGAAAATAAATAAATACGTGTCTCAGCGTTTTTCAAAATTCTACCCCCAAAGGGGTGAAAAGGGGGATGAAGTTGTGTTTAGAAGATAATCCTTCATTTTTGAAGTAGAAATCGCTAGATTTGTAATTTAGGCTTATGGATGGAAATCTAACGCAACGCATATTGTATTGGTATAATTTCAACCCCCATGGTGATGAAATGGGGGTGCAATGGGGTAAATAAACCTAAAAATCGATATGGATGTCGTTATTGGGGTTTTCTGGGATGAAGATTGCGAAAATGACATTTATTTTGAAGTCCAACACGGTCGACATGATTTAACCCCTAAAGGGGTGAAAATTGGATTTAAATTTGGTATTGAAAACAATATAAAATAGACATTACAACTTAAAACTTCGTAGGAGCATGTCTTAAAATAAATAGGCAAACATATATTTTGTGGTTTTGAAAATCAACCCCTTAGGGGGTAAATGGGCTAAGTAAACGTAGAAATCGATATGGATGTCGTTCTTGAGGTTTTATGGGATGGTGATTGCGAAAATGACATTAATTTTGAAGTCCAATTTAACCGCTAAAGGGGTGAAAATGGGGTACAAATTATATATGGAAAAATAATATAAAATAGACATTACATAGTTTACAGCTTAAAAATTCGTAGGAGCATGTCTAAAAATAAATAGGCAAACACATATTTTCTTATTTTGAAAATCATCCGTTAGGGGGTAAATGGGGTAAGTAAACATGAAAGCCGATGTGGATGTCGTTCTTGAGGTTTTATGGGATGAGGAATGCGAAAATGACATTTGTTTTGAAGTCCAACACGGTGGACATGATTCAGCCCAAGGGGACGGGGACGGACACGGGAACAGGAACGGGAACGGGGGCGGGGACGGAAACGGGAAAGAGTAAAGAAACGGGAACGTGATACTCTTAATATCTCTGGACCTAATTCTGATTATTGTAATAAACTAGCTTCCGCCCGCGACTTCGTCCGCGTGGATATTAGAGAAAATCCTTAGGGAACCTTCAACCAGGATCCGACCAACCGTTTTATACGCGATTACGCGGGTCCCCACCAAGCGCGCAGCCTCGTGCGAGGCCTGTCACACGTCGCAAATGTTTTGCCTCGCGAGGCAGCGCGCTTGGTGGGGACCCGCCTAATCGCGTATAAAACGGTTGGTCGGATCCTGGTTGAAGGTTCCCTAAGGATTTTCTCTAATATCCACGCGGACGAAGTCGCGGGCGGAAGCTAGTGGTTCATATAATAGTAGCTTACGCACTGCTAGGTACCTAATATTGTAAGACTTATTTTCTCAAACATAAATATAATTTATTCAAATTAACCATAGCTACATTAGCATCCAATTGCAATAATATATTATAAACCAAGAGATAACCAAGTAAAATGAAGTTGTGTCTTAAAGAAGAACGCGGACTAAAGTCAACTTATTTTTTTGATAGATCTTCGTTCGTAATTGACTTCTGATTGTTTGTGAAAGTTCTCCAATATTCAAGGGCCTGTGCACTAAGCTAAACAACAACAACTTAAATAATCGTTTGCAGATGACGATTCAAATATGAAATTGAAATCGCATTATGTAGTCACATAAACATGTAATATAAGCATATAACAACCTAGCCCTGTAAACCGCTAGCGCTTCTAGCCAAACCGCAGGCGCATCTAGCCAAATCTCAGGCGCATCTAGCCAAAACATAGGCGCATCTATCTAGCCAAACCATAGGCGCATCTAGCCAAACCATAGGCGCATCTAGCCAAACCATAGGCGCATCTAGCCAAACTGATGGCACATCTAACCAAATCATAGGCGCATCTAGCCCTGTAAACTGATGGCACATCTAGCCAAACTGGATTTGCATCTAAATAATAAACAAATCATTTATTTCCCAGAATATGGTAGTATACATTGATGACATTATAATATAACAAAATCTGTATAATTATCCTGCCTTTGTTAGGCGTAGAAATCTGTCATTAGCTAGGTGATTATAGAATTTAAATTTGAAAATCGATAATCATTAATTTTTACAACTACTTTTCATTACCCATCATTCCAATAAATAATTTAAAATCCCCATAAAATAAATGTTAAACCTTAATGTCAAATATGACATTATTAATTATAATAATTGCCTGCCAGTACAATGTTAATTTAAATTAAAGCAATAAGATATTAATTAAGACTAGCCAAACCATAGGCGAATCTAGCCCTGTAACCTGATGGCGCATCAAGCCAACCGAAGGCACATCTAGTCAAACTGAAGGCGCATCTTGCCAAACCGAAGGCGCATTTAGCCAAAACAAAGGCACATCTAGCCAAACTGATGGCGCATCTAGCCAAACTGAAGGCGCATCTAGCCAAACTGAAGGCGCATCTAGCCTTATAAGCCGCAGGCGCATCTAGCCAAACCGCAGGCTTATCTAATCATATAAAATGTTGGCGCATCCAACGTTATATAAAATTACGGCGCATCTAAACTTATAAAATGAAGGCGCATTAAAACTTATGAAATGAAGGCACTAGCCTTGTGATTGTGAAACGAAGGCGCATCTAATCTTATAAAATAAAGTCGCATTAAACCTTATAAAATGTAGGCGCATCTAACCCTATAAAATGAAGGCGCATCTAGCCAAACTGAAGGCGCATCTTGCCAAACCGAAGGCGCATCTAGCCAAAACAAAGGCACATCTAGCCAAACTGATGGCGCATCTAGCCAAACTGAAGGCGCATCTAGCCAAACTGAAGGCGCATCTAGCCAAACTGAAGGCGCATCTAGCCTTATAAGCCGCAGGCGCATCTAGCCAAACCGCAGGCTTATCTAATCATATAAAATGTTGGCGCATCTAACGTTATATAAAATTACGGCGCATCTAAACTTATAAAATGAAGGCGCATTTAAACTTATGAAATGAAGGCACTAGCCTTGTGATTGTGAAACGAAGGCGCATCTAATCTTATAAAATAAAGTCGCATTAAACCTTATAAAATGTAGGCGCATCTAACCCTATAAAATGAAGGCGCATCTAGCCAAACTGAAGGCGCATCTAGCCTTATAAGCCGCAGGCGCATCTAGCCAAACCACAGGCTTATCTAATCAAGGTCTAGGTCAAGATCTAGGTCAAGACCAACACAAGCTGAGCTATCTCCTTTTGTCGTGGATTGTATTATTTCAACTCATGTATCCATGTAAACAAAAATACAATAAATTATTTTTATTATTTATTATTAATCATATAAAATGTTGGCGCATCCAACCTTATATAAAATGACGGCGCATCTAAACTTATAAAACGAAGGCGCATTTTAACTTATGAAATGAAGGCACATCTAAACTTATAAAATGAAGGCACATCTAAACTTATAAAATGAAGGCACATCTAGCCTTGTGATTGTGAAACGAAGGTGCATCTAATCTTATAAAATGAAGGCGAATCTAATCCTATAAAATGAAGGCGCATCTAACCTTGTAAAATAAAGGCGTATCTAACCTCGTAATGAAAGCACATCAAACCTTATAAAATTTCATTCATATAAATCTCATTTTTTTTTATCATTCTAGTATCAAGAGTTATACCTTATTATAAGTCGAAGGCGCGTTTAGCCTTACACGTTGAACGTGTGCCTAGCTTTGAAAGTAAGTTGTACATTTTCATTCATATCAATTTTTTTTTTTATAATAGAAAACCATCAGTTAATAAAAAAGGCGCATCTCACCTTGTAAAATAAAGGCTTACCTAACCTTATAAAATAAAAGCACATCTAAACTTAATAAACTTCACCCTTATAAATTCTCAAACCTCTTCATACAGGTACCTTACTTTAAGTCGAAGGCGCGTTTAGCCTTGTCCTAGCTCTACAAACTGAATGTGCATCTAGCCTCGAAAGTCAATGTTATAATAAATTTTCATTCATATAAATATCTTGTATAATTACATAGGGATGGGTGAAATATTTAGACTAAGTTTCATTTTAGTTTGAAATATTTCATAAATTTCATATAAGTAAATTCAAATCTAATTTCATTGAAATTTTCACTGAGCCCATCCCTATGTATTATAGCAAACCAAAAGTTAAACCCTTTTGTAAGCCAAAGACGTGTTTAACCTTGTAAACCGTAGCCACCTAAGGGCCTAGGCCTTGTAAACCAAGTTGTAGCACAGTCTGATACCCTAATGAAATAAAGATTAATGACCTTAACTTCTAAGTACTTTTGAACGTTTATTTCTTATCACTCATTTAAGACCTTTTCAGCTGAGAAAAAGGACAGGCGCAATAAATTTATCAACTGCATCAGAAATCGGGACTAGGAGTGACGGTATTTACAAATATTATGTACATCTTTAATGTAGGTACTTAATTAATACAACATAAATAAATCTTATCTTGTAAACTAAAAGCACGTCTAGCCTTGTAAACCGAAGGCACGTCTAGCCTTGTAAACCGAAGGCGCATTTAGCCTTGTAAACTGAAGGTACGTCTAGCCTTTTAAGCCATAGGCGCGTCTAGCCTATCAAACCGAAGGCGCGTCTAGCCTTTTAAACCGAAGGCGCATCTAGCCTTGTAAACCGAAGGCGCGTCTAGCCTTTCAAACCGAAGGCCCATCTAGCCTTGTAAACCGAAGGCGCATCTAGCCTTTTAAGCCATAGGCGCGTCTAGCCTATCAAACCGAAGGCGCGTCTAGCCTTTTAAACCGAAGGCGCATCTAGCCTTTTAAACCGAAGGCGCGTCTAGCCTTTCAAACCGAAGGCCCATCTAGCCTTGTAAACCGAAGGCGCATCTAGCCTTGTAAACCGAAGGCGCGTCTAACCTTTCAAACCGAAGGCGCGTCTAGCCTTTTAAACCGAAGGCGCGTTTAGCCTTTTAAACCGAAGGCACGTCTAGCCTTGTAAACCGAAGGCGCGTCTAACCTCGTCTCAAAAATTTATAGAAAACAAATATGCCTAGAATAGAAATACCTAAGAGCCGGTTCTCTTTAAATAAAATTTCAAAGTAGCGAAATATTTTCTACCAACAACGATTAGTTTTAAACGCGTTATATTTTTTACAAAACTAAAAAATTTGGACAAATAATGTGCTTCAAAGTAAACTTAAATCATTCATTTAGGAACACATAAATCAAAATTATAATCTTTTACTAGTAAACATACTGCGCATCACCATGGAAAAAATAAAAAAATAAACGTAGCTCGTACACCAGATCTTTCGTATTATTTTATTCATAAAGATAAGTAGACACAGTTTTTTAACTGTAAGATCACTTCTCTGAAATCACGTTAATTAGTGAAATCGGCAATTTTTGTGAACGACCTCTTAATAGAATAAGAATTAACTTCTTGAATTATAATAAAACTCTTTAAGGGTCCATCATAGGAAAACATGGTTTGCGGGGGTCATACCCTTATATAGAAAGCGTAAAGATGTAGCCACAAAAACAAACAAAAAGAAAACACGACAAGCTAAAGAGATTTTCTAGTAGCTAGAAGTATCAAATTGCGTATGAACCTCACAGACAATTGCAAGAAAAATAAGGATATCATCAAAAGCGCTTGCGTAGGTTCACATTTTTGGCGCAAATAATAGCGGAAACGTACTGAATTCTACATCAAAATACACTTTAACATACTGTGAAGTAGCTCCATTAACCTTTATATAAAAAAAAAGATAATTGTGATAAAGGTGATAAAAAAAACACAGAAAAAGTACAGAAGTGAGGCTACCCTCCATATTCTTTACACGAAAAGTAAAAGACAGGCAAATGCTTACGCGTAACCGAGCTTTAAACTACGACTATAGCGTCATGTCATGGTACTACTAAAACCCTTTTGAAGATCGACATAACTTGGTGCCAATTCTACATAAAGTAGTATCACGTTATCCGTTTTATTCTCCGTATCCGTACATCCCCAGGGTAGTGTCAAGGTCGACTACTAACGACAATTACAATGGTATGAAATATAAAAAAAAATAACTTAATAACCTCTGCGGAACACATTGTCCGAAATAAAAATACGCAGTAAGATAGATAGGTACTTAAAATATACACAGTTCTTATTTTCATAATTCATTATGTAATGCATACCCAGAGTTTAAATCACGAAAGTTACAGTTGGGCAGTTAAGATAAAAAACTTTCATTTCATGACCTCGCTTTACAATCATGGACATTATTATTCCAATATCACCGCACTATTTCAACATGCTGACGACGCTGAGTGTAGTTTTGTGTGCATGTGCAGTGTATGCACGACCGAAGTGTAGCCTCGGCCACGTGCAATGATTGTCGAGTGTGTATGCACGATCGAAGTGTAGCCTCGACCACGTGCAATGACTGAGTTGTGTATGCACGGCCGAAGTGTAGCCTCGGCCACGTGCAATGAGTGCGAGTTGTGTATGCATGGCAGTGCAAATTGTAAAAGTAAGAATTCTCTTTCAATGCAATAAAATTTGAAACTACCCAACTGAATTTCGTAATTTTAGCTCGGTGTAAAACGTTAAAAATCGTGAGCGTACATACCTTGGTTCTTCCACTGCTGATTTATAATGAAACTACAGTAATAAAGGTAAACCACTTTTACTTTCTTCACTGGAATACACCATGAATATTATTAACTAGGCTATAGCAACGATACGTAAGCAGTTTTCCATAACTACTTCGCTCCTCGACGGTTGAACAGTGGCTGAGCCCGCAACCGACTTTCGTCGACTGTTCTGCCGCCTATCCCCACCGCTTACCTCCCCATTCCACTACAAATGGCGGGAAACGGCGGAGCTAAGCGGCGGTGTTGCCAGGCTATTAAACTAAAATACTACTATTATCCTTTCAATTTGATTCAAAATCATAACAATAAAATTGATTAATTACTATCAAACGACAAAACTTCACACCAGTTATATTAAAATCAACCCAAAAACAAAATTGGCAGCCATTCTGACCTTTTGTTACAGTCTATTATTTACATTCCATTATTATTTTCTTGTCAAAATAGTACCAAAACCGAGTTTCGTAGAAATCGGTACTCAAACAAAACAGTTAAGCGCCATTTTGGATTTTAAATATTTAAAAAAATTGCGTTGTTATTTTCTTGCCTAAATAGAACCAAAAAACGAGTTTCATCGAATTCGGCCTACAAACAAAAAAGTAGGCCGCCATTTTGATTCTTTTTATATTTTCAAAATTTCATTGTTATTTTTTGTCAAAATATTACTAAAAACCGATTTTCATCGAAATCAAGCCTAAAATAAAAAAGGTTGGCCGCCATCTCGTTTTTTTATTTTTATCATTGTGTCGTTGAAAATCGCTTGCACCCATTTTTGTAATTTCACTAGTAAAAAATTGGTGCAAGTATTACCCTTAGACCTTATTGATATATTTACCAAAATAACAGTTTTTAATGGAAGAGAATAATTTATAAACGTCAATAAAGTCGAAAATCGTTTGTACCTGTTTTTTTTAACTACAGATCACTAGACAATGTTTTTCTACCTTCACTTGTTTTTCCAACATTCATTTGATTTCCGAAATACACGCACATTGTATTTCTAACAAAATTGGAATAAACTTTATAGTTATGTCATTATTTACACTTGAATTTTTGTAGATATTGGTTGATAAACCATATTTATAAATAAAAACAAGAAAGCAACCTAGTAAAACGTAATGAAAAAACGTGAAGATTTATTTTTAGTAAATTGTTATTTTATTTAAAGTATACCACCTCCTATCGGAGCACTCGTCAAGACGAATCAATCGAGCTCAAACTCGATGGGGTTGCATGATTTTATTACAAAGTTTCAATGGCCTTCCTCCGGCTCCTTCATCTGCCCCTTGGATATTATTCCCCAACAGAGTACTTGCCAAGACGATTCTAACGAGTCCAAACACGATGGGGTTGTATGGTTTCATCATAGTGTTCCTGGGGCCGTACCAGCTAACGAATCGATTATCGAAAAGTCTGCTGGGTTTCAAATTAAAACAAATAAATCGAGCCACAATTGGGCTAAAATGGCAAACCCCAATTCATGATGTCACACGAACATCGATATCTTCCAAATTACGTCAACAGAAAGTACAAGACGAAATTCCTTATTTTGTTTTTTTCTGTTTTAAGTTGAAACTCGATAGACTTTTCGATAATCGATTCGTTAGCTGGTACGGCCCCTGTGGCGATCTTCCGGCTCCATCGTCAGATCAGCTCAATGATACCATAATATTACATAACCTTCTAGTTCTGACCTGTGTTCAAAGTTTCAAGTCTCTTGTTCATCGGGAAGTTAGTATAAAATCGTGGCAAAAGTATTAATTGTAAATAAAGAACTACGTACTTAAGTTTATATTAAACAGTTTAAAGTAATAAGTATGTCTCCAACCAACCATACAGTTTGGTCACCCTATGGAAGAAAGAGATACAATTATCTACTTGACCTCTCTGTCGGCTCGTTTTGGGGCGAAGAGCTCAATCTGGTTTATACCGAAGGGATTTGCTACATCTATGCCCCTATATTACTCTACTCTGTACTCACTCTGTCTATGAGTGGTACGAAAAAAAAGAAAGTCCGAAGAAAAAATCTTCAAATAAATAATAAATAAATCAGTCTATTGCAACTCGTGAAGAAAAAAAGTTTCTATGAAACGGGGCAGAACTTTAATGGCCGCTATATTTATCTCACTCTTTTTCTTCTTTGTCTCTTTCTTCCATCTGTCAGTTGTACATTGCATATCATAGACTACAAATGGCGGGATATTTTGAAAAGTTGTGTGATAACTGAAGATTATAAATAAAGATTTTTGTCTTATTTTTGTTGATTTTTCAGTAGTTTCATCTAAATTTGGTGTTTAAGTCGGTATTGTAATGAAATACTTATAGGAAGTGTGAAATATGTGGCATGAAGACCAAAAATAAGGATGGACAAAAAGATTTTTTATGGCAAGATTTCCTCTTGATGAAGCTTGGTATGAATGAAACTAAAGAAATTCAATAAATCTTGATTTATATTAAGCATAAAATCAGTATAAAAGCAAAGATTTTATAAAAGCCCTGTAATAAAATTACCAATGGTTTACCTAGTAGATAGTGTTGTGTGATCATCACTGATCATTTATCGATATTTTTGTATGAGCAAACAGTGGGTAAAATTTAATGCCAATGTGTATTCGGCATAGGTATGTACCAATTGAAAAATTTTATAAAAATAAATTTATTTGCAGGAAACATTTTACTGATAAGGACTTTAAAAAGAAAAAAACACAACTTAAAAAGCATGCAGTTCCTACAATACGGCCTAAACGGCTTTCTGCCCCACCTTTGTCTGAAGTTTTACCTAGCTGAATTTCCTTGATGTTCATGCAGGTGCGTATTCTCTTGTAACTCAATAGCGTTTGGTCGTTCTAACGTTAAAAACTATATAATATTTATTTTTATATTATCTAAATTAAATTATATGTATTTTAGCTTTAAAACCATTGCCAGTGTGTGAGACTCCCAAAGTGGGAATTACGGTGGCAATTCCAGCTACTCAATCAAGTAAAATTTTCATTTTTATGAGTATTTATGATATTTATCTTGACTCAGCCTCAGCAATCGATAGATCGAGACTAGGTTTCCGAAACGAGTTTATGTCACAAATAGCAGCCACCCGCGACTTCGTCTGCGTGGAAAATTTTTTTGCTATCCCTCGGGAGTAATACTTTGTTTGGGATAAAAGGTACCCTATGTCCTTCTCTGTACCCTTGACAACGTGTATGCAAAATATCATGATGATTGGTTGAGTAGTTAAGACGTGAAGGCGTAACAAACAAACAAACGGACTTTCGCATTTAGGCTGGCCCCAGACCTACCGGTTCCGTTTCTTTGATTTGCTGTGCTACCTTGCTTGAAAGACCGCCGGCCAATCAGGGTAATTTCAATCTATCGCATTTTGGGACTAGACCAAATTGGCAAGATAGCCATTAGCTTGGTTTTATCAAATGTCATCGCCTGGATTGCGAAGTAGGAAGCTTTTAGGAGATATGCCACCCTGAACATGGACTCCGATCGTTGAAAATAACTCGATCGCTTATTTATACAAGATGTTTGGTAAAGCCTTATAAAACTGAATATGGTAGATAGGGACCATAATAAAACTGAACAACTTTTATTATGGGACCAAATCTGAAATCGCGAAAAAAAATGATCTGTTTCATACATTTTGATAATTTCGTTATTAATTTTTGTATAAAACAGCAGTTTTTTTTAAAACGAAAACTAAAACTTCTCATCGCACCCCAGACGACGATATTTGATAACACCAAACTAATGGCTATCTTGCCAATGTGGTCAGGTCAAAATATGCGATAGATTGAAAATGAGCCTCTTGGCCGGCGGTCCATGGTAGAACAGCAAAGCAAAGAAACGGAACCGGTAGGTCTGGGGCCAGCCTAAATATTAGTAAGGATTTGTAAGGATTCCCGGTCCTGTGCGGTCTCTTGCCTGTTAACTGCTTTACAAGTATATAGGTACTTATACATACGAGTATAATAATAATAGTCGCCTTTAATTGTTTTGGAATATATTTCTATTTCTTTTTATTAAACCAAATAATAGGTATTAGTTAATTAGTATATCTATTTTATGTTTTTAGTTAGCGACAATCAATTATCGGATGTTAACACAGAAAATAATTATTGGAAAGATGGTAAATGCATTCTACTAGGTATCTAATTACCTATTAATATCTAATCATTAACACTAACAAATTATATTTGTTTGTTGCAAGATATGTTTGATGCAAAATGTAATATTTTAAATGCAGTGATGCAAAATATCGGATGCAGGGTTGTATGCAGATGATTGCAAAGAAAAGAAATGCAGGAGTTGTTGTCACGGAATCTAACCGAATAATATTTAATAAAAATACATTATGTCATAAAGTGCAGATTGAATCCGGTAGTAGGAAGTGAGAGAGAGCACGTCAAGGTTACCCGTTTTTGCTGCGTCTGCTACAATTTACAAATATACCTAATAAGCAGAATTTTATCTAATAACAAAATAAATTACATGTACGTGCATCGTACATACTGCCACCGAGAAAACAAAAGAAAAGTAAAACAATGCAATAAAGTCTAAAACTAACCTAGGGCAATAAAATATAACTTAACGTAACACACATGTATTTTTTGATCGGCTATTGTAAAAAGTTACCGGGTATAAAGTAAATGTAAACATGATACGTAAAACTTAATAACGAAAATATACAATTGTAAAAAAGCTGTAAAATGTCACACACTTAAACACAGTCTTAATGTTCCTAAAGGTTAAAATCTTGGTTCATTAGTGTCAAATGTCACGGTGTTCACTGAGGGTCGGGCCCTATCACACTCACTTGGTAACTTATTCACTATTTTATGTTTTTTGTTGTCATATTGCACTACACTATAGATATCCTCACTTGTGCTTGGCTTCGCGTTCTCACAATGAGTCTTCCCCCTTCTCGAATTACCACTCTTTCCGATTTTGACCTTCCAACAGTATACAGTGATAATTAAAAGCAAAACGCCTATGCCTATAATCACATAAATCATAATATAATGATGCATATCGTGCAAGGTTAGTGGCTCTACAGTGGATTGATCTTTTAACTTCTGGATATCGCTATGTACCTAGTTGGTTACTAAGTTCTGTAACTATGGAAAACATGAATAATACTAAATTTACAAATAATGCTACAATGAATTATATACCAAATGAAAGCACAAATATTTAAGATTATCATGTATTAAAATTATTCGAAATGACCGCCTCTGGCATGAATACACGCCTTTAGACGACGAGGCCAGTCATCGATGGCAGCACGAACTACCACCATATCCAATTCTGCGACTGCCTTGAGAATAGCGCGCTTAAGAGAGTCGAGATTCATGTGGGGCTTAGCACATGCTTTCTCCTCAATAAGTTGCCATATGGCATAATCCAGAGGATTTAAGTCTGGGCTGGAGGATGGCCATTCTTCCTGCGCGATAAAATCAATTTTGTTAGCCCGAAACCATGCTTGTGTAGATTTTGCTTTGTGCGCAGGGGCAGAGTCCTGCTGGAAGACCCATGGCTGGTTTTGAAATAAAGTGTGGCTTAAGGGTTTGACAACAGGTTCCAGAACGGTATCTTGATAGACTCTAGCGCCAGTTTTCACACCTTTTTCACAGAAATGAACCTTACTTAGCCCTGAATAGGACACCCCCAGCCAAATCATCACTGATGAGGGGTGGTGACCTTGTTGGACCCTCGGAGCAATCATGCTGGCTTCTTTACTATTCTTAGCGTATACTCTATAATTTTGACGGTTAAAATTTTCTTCGACTGTGAAGATTTTTTCATCAGTAAACAAGATTTTTCGATGGCCGTTTTGTGCGTACTGCTTTAGTAGAGCGCGACTTCGTGCTAACCTCATAGCCTTCAATCGTGCGTTTAGCAGATGGCCCTTTCGTCTACGGTAAGCGTGAAGCCCAAGGTCATCATTGATAATTTTTTTAAGGGAACTTCTCTTCACAGTCATCTGTATAACTTTAACTTTTGCTTCCGGACGGGATTTCTCGTGATTCTCGCCTTCACTGCCTTGATCACAGCTGGTGTCCGAACGGTGCGTGGTCTTCCTGATCTTTTTCGGTCATCGACGGTCAAGGTATTACTGTACCTATGGATAGTGCGATAAATAAATTGCTTGTTGATTTTCAACTTTTGTAGCAACTTGAAAATCATATTCGGTGGCTGCCCACATTTGTGCAGAGCAATTACAGCGACACGATTCTCCTTCAACCCCCATTCCATGGTGAAATAAACAAAATATGATATACGTGTGGTATGGAATTATCTATATATATAAAATTCAAAGTCCTGACTGAGTGAGATATCAACGCACAGCCCAAACCGCTGAACCTAGAGACTTGAAATTTTGCACACAGATACTTTATACAGTGTAGGCATCCACTAAGGAAGGATTTTTGAAAATTCCATCCCTAAGGGGATGAAATAAGGGATGAAAGTTTGTATGAAAGTCCCTCAGTTTTGAAGCTAGGATCTTCAAATTTTGTGTTTAGGCTGATGATTGAAAATAAATAAATACGTGTCTCAGCGTTTTTCAAAATTCTACCCCCAAAGGGGTGAAAAGGGGGATGAAGTTGTGTTTAGAAGATAATCCTTCATTTTTGAAGTAGAAATCGCTAGATTTGTAATTTAGGCTTATGGATGGAAATCTAACGCAACGCATATTGTATTGGTATAATTTCAACCCCCATGGTGATGAAATGGGGGTGCAATGGGGTAAATAAACCTAAAAATCGATATGGATGTCGTTATTGGGGTTTTCTGGGATGAAGATTGCGAAAATGACATTTATTTTGAAGTCCAACACGGTCGACATGATTTAACCCCTAAAGGGGTGAAAATTGGATTTAAATTTGGTATTGAAAACAATATAAAATAGACATTACAACTTAAAACTTCGTAGGAGCATGTCTTAAAATAAATAGGCAAACATATATTTTGTGGTTTTGAAAATCAACCCCTTAGGGGGTAAATGGGCTAAGTAAACGTAGAAATCGATATGGATGTCGTTCTTGAGGTTTTATGGGATGGTGATTGCGAAAATGACATTAATTTTGAAGTCCAATTTAACCGCTAAAGGGGTGAAAATGGGGTACAAATTATATATGGAAAAATAATATAAAATAGACATTACATAGTTTACAGCTTAAAAATTCGTAGGAGCATGTCTAAAAATAAATAGGCAAACACATATTTTCTTATTTTGAAAATCATCCGTTAGGGGGTAAATGGGGTAAGTAAACATGAAAGCCGATGTGGATGTCGTTCTTGAGGTTTTATGGGATGAGGAATGCGAAAATGACATTTGTTTTGAAGTCCAACACGGTGGACATGATTCAGCCCAAGGGGACGGGGACGGACACGGGAACAGGAACGGGAACGGGGGCGGGGACGGAAACGGGAAAGAGTAAAGAAACGGGAACGTGATACTCTTAATATCTCTGGACCTAATTCTGATTATTGTAATAAACTAGCTTCCGCCCGCGACTTCGTCCGCGTGGATATTAGAGAAAATCCTTAGGGAACCTTCAACCAGGATCCGACCAACCGTTTTATACGCGATTACGCGGGTCCCCACCAAGCGCGCAGCCTCGTGCGAGGCCTGTCACACGTCGCAAATGTTTTGCCTCGCGAGGCAGCGCGCTTGGTGGGGACCCGCCTAATCGCGTATAAAACGGTTGGTCGGATCCTGGTTGAAGGTTCCCTAAGGATTTTCTCTAATATCCACGCGGACGAAGTCGCGGGCGGAAGCTAGTAGCTTATAAAACTGTCAATAATATGTCATTTTTATTTTTTCTTTTCATTTGTTTTAATGGCCAGTAATCGATAAAGAAACTCAGTAACAGAACTTTTGACCAACCTGTGTAGTTTCCTAAATTGTGTTTCATGTGTCTCCGGGAATATTGACAAATTCTGGACATTAACTGATGTATTAATAATCTCGTTAAGAGGTGAAATTTCTGGAATTAGCAGGCTTGGTGCTTCAATTGTAATTTTATCGCTATATTGCATATTAGCATACACCATAAAGGTGTCTCCTTTCAGTACACACCCTTTCTGTAACGTTATCAATCCCATGTGACGTAGTGTCTGTGACGTCAAGGTCGTAGGACATATGATGCGGACAATGCACTCGCTGCAACAATAATAAAACCAGGTGTTTATTTTATGTAACTTGACCCAGTTATCGCTGCATATCGTAGTTTCTGCGTAGCAAAATAATTCGTGTTTGTCACGGTAATTAATTAATTGTATATCGCAAATAGACTTCTGTCGAGTTATGTCATATACTGGGTGATTGAACTTGCACATCATATTCTGTTGACTAATTGCTTGACATTCATAAATATCAGTTTGCTCTAGTGGCACAAAAGTGTCTCGGTGTATATTTATAGCGATAAAGGTTGTTGCAGGAATAATGTTTATAACCTTAGTTTGGCCAATGCGTTGTGGGATGTTGATTAATTTCATTAGTTCATAAGGCTCGTCATTCAACAACGGTACTTTTACTTCCATTATTAAATAGTTTTGTGTGATGCGACTATGAACTCTAAGTAGTTTATAAACGTCTTTTATATTGCCTTGGGTCTCAGGTAGCGCTAAGTGTCGAGCTATTTTATCTAGTTCTTGTTGTAATTGACCAGGCGATATTAAATGCACATCGATATGACCTTGATACAGGTTAGTCAGTGTGTTTATTAAAGTTTGCTGCATGAATTTAAGATTAGTCAATATGCTTTCGGCGGCCATAATAGATGTCAAAACATAAAATGAGGTTTCATCTTTCGATTTTTGAGCTAAATATTCTCTGTCAAGTGTTGCAAGGTGTTTACTTATCATATCCAGGTGTTTTATCTATTTATTTATTTATTAGGTACACTTACAGCAATACATATCAAACATTAACATTATTAGCAATTTCAAAAAAGAACACTTATTATATGCTTGCCACTTATGAGTGTACACAACATTGAATACAAAGTTTAATGAAAGTAGCAAAAAAATAATCTTATATAAATAATGCAACATGAACTCTCAACTCACTACAAGTTAGGTAACAAAAAAATAAAAATTACAGTTAAAAAAAAAGGAAAAAATCTAAACGAATCTAATAAACTAAAACAATATTGAGATAGGTGTCTAGTCTAGTAGTATCATACCATGACTTCCAGCAGTTTACGTTTGAACTGTGTTTGGGAATCGTTGAAGACGTCAATATATGATAATTTTGCATTCATGTCATTGTACGTTGAGCAAATTCTGGACAGGGGATGGTGCAAACCCAAATTAGTTCTGTGTCTAGGTAGATTGAACAGTTTAGTCAGGGGACGTCGGGGATAATTGTAGGGAACCGAAATTTGAATCATGCCAAGAATATTTGCACATTTAATTTTATTATTTAGAATTTTGTGTAGAAACACTAAATCCGCTACAGCTCGCCGATATCGCAGGGTTGACATTTTGAAAAAAGACAGTCTCTGGTTATATGGTCGTTTGTGGGTAATACCGGGTGAGATAAACGCGAGGTGGCGAGTAAAGGCGCGTTGGATACTCTCTATACGTTGTGATGGAGTAGTATAGACTGGATTCCAAGCAATGCTAGCGTATTCCAAATGGCTACGAACTAGACAGTTATACAGAATTGATCTTAGCTGCAGTGATTTGAACCCCTTTAAATTTCGTTTAAGAAAACCTAACATTCGAGCGGCCTTCTTAATTACACTGTCAATATGTGATGAAAAATTGAGCCTACTGTCCAACACCACCCCAAGATCTCGAATTTCATTCACCTTTGCTAACACTAAACCGTCGATAGAATAAGCAGTTTCAAGAGGTCTAACTTTTCTTGTAAAGCTGATATGGAAACACTTTTCTGCATTTAGGGTCATTCCATTCTCACAACACCATGCTTTAATGCTGTCGAGATCAGTCTGCAAGAGATCAGCTTCAGATGCATTTTCAACACTTCTGTAAATTTTTAAATCGTCCGCGAATAATGAAACTTTACTGTGTTGAACTCGAGCTGCAATGTCATTAATAAATATAAGAAACAGAATAGGACCTAGATGGGACCCCTGTGGAACTCCAGAGATAGCAAAATAAACGTCAGACTCAAATCCGTTTACCACAACCATCTGAGGTCTTTTTGAGAGGTACGACTGAAACCAGTCAAGCAAGGAACCACCCACACCGCTTTTTTTTAGTTTTGTTAGTAGGGTTTTGTGGCCGACTTTATCGAAAGCGCTACTAAAATCGGTGTAGATGGTATCGACTTGCTGACCTCTGTCAACGTCGCGTGCTATTGTGTTTTATCATGGTTTGCTCGTTTCTCTGCACAATGTTGCTTTCAGCTTCTAAAATGCTTGTCTGGTTTTTGATTAATGTTAATAAGTGATTTTCATTTCGTTGAATAGCTGTAATGTCGGTCTCATATTTTGCAGCGAATCTTTCATCGAGTACCCCAAATAAGTTATTGGCCATGTATCCGATTCCGTCTACTAGTCCCCTTCTTACTCTGTTCTGCATCAAATGTTGAGAAGTTAATAAGCTGTTATGATAATGTAACTCTTTCATGTTCTGATCTAGTTGGTTTAGTAACATTTGGAATTGCATGACCCAATTTTCTCGCTGAAAGTCTTTAATATGCGTTACGTATTGATCAAGTACTACGATGTTATGCCAATAACTTGTCATATTATAGTAAAATATTAATTTCCATTCTTCTTTGATCTCTTGCAGTTCTCCGACCTTATCAAAATAAAGTGATTGATTGTTATTCACCGAAGTGAGAGTAAAACCAGAGTGATTTTGTTGTATCGAGGGTGTCAATAGTCCAATAAATAATAGTAATGTATGACAAAATAAACTTTTCCACGTCATATTTTTTCCTCGATTTCTTTTACGCGTGTATGTCTGTTCGTCATTTGCAGGTTTTTCTGTTTCGAGAAGACGCACTAATTTAGTTATGGGCCTTTTAAGTTCTCCCTTGGCGGTTTTCAATGTAACCACACGTGAATGACCGTCCCGTCCAGGATGTAATTGTATAACTCTGCCGAGTGCCCATTTTCCTGCTGGCGAATGTTCGTCCTTGATGCACACAATGTCATTTAATTGAGGGTCTGTTTTGGATTGCTGCCATTTTGACCTAGCTTGAAGTTGCTGTAAATATTCGCTAGACCATTTGTCCCAAAAATCTTTACCCATTTTTTGTACAAGTTGCCATCTCTTTCTAAAATCGATTCTGCAGTCGTCTGGCTCAGGGATAGTCAGAAGTTCTGTCCCAGTGAGGAAGTGACCAGGCGTCAAACATTCAATGTCATCAATGCTTTCTGTCAAATTGCACAATGGTCGCGAGTTAAGGCATGCTTCAATTTGGCATAGCAGCGTAGAAAACTCTTCATAGGTTAGCTTTTGTTCTCCTATCACCCGCTTCAAATGAAATTTCATACTTTTAACCGCCGCCTCCCAAAGTCCTCCAGCACTGGGCCAGGCAGGCACGTTGAAATGCCATGTGATTCCCATCTCCCCGATTTTATTCAGGAAAGGGGTGTCAATTGTGTCTAAGATGGCCTTGTACTGTTGTCGTAGTACGCGGTTGGCTCCCACGAAATTTGTGCCATTATCACTGTACATGTCACGTGGCTTTCCTCGTCTTGCACAAAATCTTTTAAACGCCGCTAGGAACGCTGCTGTACTCATTTCCGTGACCAGCTCGAGATGGACGGCTTTGGTTGCTAAACAAACAAAAACAGCGATGTAAGCTAGGAGCGTTTTTATCCCCCGACCTTTGTTGGCCTTGATTTCGACGTGGCCTGAAAAATCGCACGCTGTATGTGTGAAGGGTCTAGAAACTGTCACCCGAGGCGTGGGGAGGTCAGCCATTATTTGGTTTTGTGGTTTTGCATTAAAACGGCGGCACGTGACACATTTGTGAATCACCCTTTTTACTGCACGATAACCTCCTACAATCCAATACTTCTGTCGCAAATGTGCTAATGTAAGTTTAGGCCCCCCATGAAGAAGTTGTAGATGAGCCCGCTCAATAATCATGTCAGTCAATCGGTGATTACGGGGCAAAAGCATTGGTTGTTTGGTGTCTTCCTTTAAGTTTGCATTCCTCAATCTCCCCCCTACTCGCAAAATGTTGTCGTTATCAAGAAAGGGGTTTAAACTTAGGAGGTGACTTTTTGTACTGATGCACTTGTTTTGTTCAATTCTTTGTATCTCGTCCTTGAACTCGCGTAACTGTATTTGTTTTACAATAAACTTTTCTGCAGCATGTAATTCTTGCAGTGTCAGATAGTCTCCGCGACTCAATCGATGAGTCACACGTAGTAGCCAGGCTACGATTCTAATAACGTGACTCATACTACTATGTTTATAAATTAATTCAATTACAATTGACGACGATTGCAATAATTGTGTTATGCATGTTTGTTTTTGCTTTAATTCATAATCAGTGTCAGTAATGAATTTCTTTTGGTTCAAAGACTTGTCAAAAGTTTTTAGCCAATCCGGACCTTGCCACCAAAGAGTATGGTTTAGAAGTTGTGTGCACGTCAACCCTCGCGTGGCACAATCGGCGGCATTTTCTTCGGATTTGACATGACCCCACTGCATATTCGGGATGTCGTCACGAATCTGTCGTACTCGATTGCTGATAAAGGTTTTCCATGTGTTAGGATCTCGTTTTAACCATGCAAGGACTATCATTGAGTCGGTCCACGCGAAGATGTCACAATTTAAATTTTCCCTTGTAAAAGCACGTATTATCGTTTTCATGAGTCTTGTAAGCAGAACTGCCGCGCAAAGTTCTTTACGTGGCAAGGATAGTTTGGTACTAACTGGCGCTAATCTTGACTTCGCCGCGATGACTCGAATCATACTGTCACCATCTTCCGTCAAAGTGCGTAAATAAATAATGCATGCATACGCTTTCTCAGACGCATCACAAAACCCATGTAATTGCACGAATCTTGAAGTATCTCCCAAGTGTCGCGGTATTTCCACCAGTCGAATGTCATCAATGTCTTTGCAAAATTGTTGCCACTTGGTTTGTATATCTTCGGATACCACGTCATCCCAGTCGCACTCTGAGAGCCAGCATTGTTGGAATAATAATTTCGCTTTTAGTGTTACCGGAGTGAGCCATCCAAGCGGATCGAAAATTTTTGAAATTTCCGAGAGCAACACGCGTTTTGTCACCTTAGTGCAGCTTATGTTAATTTTATTTGAAAACGCAAAGTAATCTGTTTGTGGGTTCCATTGCAATCCAAGCGCTTTTGTTGTGCCTTCGTTTTTAAAGTGTAGGGTTGTCTGACTCAACTCATTGTCACAGATGTTACGTAATAATTCTGGATTATTGCTCGTCCACTTCCGTAATGTCAATCCTGCACCCCGGAGCATGTCAATAAGCTGTTGCTGCATTGTTTTGGCGATTTCCAAATTATCACTACCACATAATACATCATCCACGTACATGTCATGGTTTATGACGTCACTGGCTAGGGGGTATTTATCCTGATCGTCTAGCGCTAACTGTTTCAAAGTTCGTAATGCAAGGAATGGGGCCGCTTTTACTCCGAATGTCACGGTGCATAAATGGAATTGACGGACTTGTTCATCTCTGTTGTCCCTCCAAATAATTTTTTGCAATTGTTGATCTTCCTCGCTGACCTTGATCATTCTATACATCTTCTCACAATCAGCGGTAAAGACGTATTTATGCAATCTCCATCGCATTAACAATGTCAACAGATCCTGGTGCAGTTTCGGTCCACATTCCATGAGGTCGTTTAAACTAAAACCCGATCCAGTTTTTTGTGATGCATTAAAAACTACTCTTAACTTCGTAGTCACTGAATCCTGTTTCAAAACACCATGATGGGGCAAATAACAAGTCGGTTCACGATCCTTGGGGCTCGGTTTCATGTGACCCATTTCCAAATATTCTGTCATGAATTTTTTGTAATTGTATGAAAACTCTGTATTTTTATTTAATTTCCCTTCCAGTTGCCTAAACTGTGCTAACGCTAGATGTTTTGATCTACCCAGTTGGCTCTCGAACCCTGATTTCATGGGGTATCGAACCTCATATCGTCCATCTGGTAACCGTTTCGTTGTTGCAGTGTAATATTCCTCACAGTATTGTTCCTGTGACGTCATGGAGCCAGAGGGCTTGTCCTGAATATCCTCTACCTCCCAGTATCGTGCAAAATCTTCGCTATTATTCGTGACCACGTGACAGTTAAATGTTTTGACGTTGCCCGACATGATCCAACCTAATTGTGTCTGCTGCGCTATTGGTTGGTTTGGACGCCCTTTTATTAGACCACACAACAGTATTTCCGAAAACACGTGTGCATCAAAAAGAATATCTATGGGCCTCGAAACGTTATACTCGGGATCGGCTAATGTAATGTTTTTAACGTGCTCTGTGTCGTTAACTGCAAATGACGTATTCGGTAAATTACTAACAACGCGTGTCATAATTAATGCATCAGTTTCAAATTGATAGTCGGTGCAGACTGATTTGCAACTCAAGTGTATTTTACCTTTACTTCTATTTGACAAAGTACCAACACCTGATATACTTGCATCTACTTTTTCCCTCTGTAAACCTAATCTTTGGGCTGCATTCTCTGTCAGCAACGTAACCTGAGACGCTTGATCGACTAAGGCCAGGGGCGTAGCTACCGCCGTATCAGCCGTATCAATTATACGGGGCCCCCGGGCCACGGGGGCCCCCAACGTGCGTAATCAAAATTAATAAAAACTTTTTTTTTATGGAAAACGTAAAAAAGTAATTTTTTCCCGCGTTAAGAGCCCGTACCTATTTTTGAGTGATTTTGAGTTGTCTGTTGGAGCTGATTGGAGACAAACTAAATCAGTAACAATGTGTTATGATATTTTAAATTGAAGATTATTTCAATATCTAAAAAGTGGCCGAGACAATTTATTAATTTTCGCTGTATTAGTTTGTTTAATTGCAAATAACCTGAGACATGTTTCAATATTTTTTGGTGCGCGACGTTCGTGTCTTTGCTTTTTACACGGAATTTAAAATATGAAGCAGTTTATAAAATATACAACAATAAAGACACTGAAAAATCCTAAAAAGTGGCCGAGGAGTTTTTAGTAGTTTTATTCAGAAATTCAAAGAAAAACTTAGTTAAAATGGCCTTACTTTGAAGAAATTATAAGCGAATACGGCGTCGGATTTCTAGCACATACAACAGAGTTAAAAATAAATAAAAAATACAGATATAAGAAGATTGATTCATGCTTAAAAATTTACAATTAAAAAAATACATAATATATCTTTTATGAAATTAATAGAAAATTTTAAAGTTCTCCGAAATCTCAATTATATACGGGAGCGCAAACGATGTTACGGCAGACCGCGCGCCGCGCTTTCGGGAGTAGAACGTGTCGCTTTGCTCCGTCAGACTCACGCACACATACAACGTTACAAACGTGTGTCGATCGCGTGCATCATAGAGTACATTATTGCGTGCATAGGACAGTAGATCACGCTCCATAGGCGGAATTATAGCGCGACCGATACTTTTTGATCTTGTATTTTTATTTTGGTACAATATTCATTTATATGTCATTATTTAGCTAGATAGCATTAATTTTACTAATGAAAACGCAGATTATGCTGAATCTTGCCAGAAACCAGACATAACTTCCGAAGAATATGAAGCAGCCAAGATGATGATTTAGTTATCTCAGCATCCATAATGAATTCCAGAAAAATATACCTCATGTGTCATACATTTTTCCAGTTAGTGAAAAAAAATATTTAAAAATACAAAAAAACCGACTTCAAAAGCCTATGCTACCTCTAAAAAGCAAGAAATAATATTGAAATCACTAGATATGCATTATCATTGTAACAAAACACAATGATTTGAATATTATTTCTTGCTTTTTAGAGGTAGCGTGGCTTTTGAAGTTGGTTTTTTGTTTTTTAAAACATTTTTTTTATTTTTAGTGTAAGTACCTTCTGTATTAGATATATTATCTAGGTAGAAAAATCGGTTTGGCCAAACGTGAGATAATCGCGGACAAACATGCATACGGGTCAAACTGAGAACCATATTTTTTTGAAGTCGGTTAAAATACTAAAACCTCCTAAGTGTAATAAATACTTTTCTGAAAACCGCATCAAAATCGGTTCAGCGAAACCAGCCAAACGCGAGATAATCGTGAACAAAGACATACATACAGGTCAAACTGAGAAAGTCCTTTTTTGTTTGTTTTGAAGTCGGTTAAAAATTATCTTTTATCCCACTCTTATCTCAAATATTTTTTCTTAACTTTGTAATTTTTTTGTTTTTTTTATTTTCAGGCAACATACTTGAAGAATTTAAAATTACAAATTTCTGATAGAAATGCTATTGAAAAAGAAACTATATTGCAGGCTGAAAGTGCTTTATGGCTCGAGTTACGTCGTTGTCTAGTTACAGCATCGAATTTTGGCAAAATTTGCAAAAGGAGCTAGGACATAAGCTCTGCTCCGCTTGTAAAAACGATGTTATACGGTTACTCATTGGATCATGTGCCTGCTATACAGCATGGCAAAATCAATGAGTCGCCTGCGCTGAATCAGCTTGCTCGTCAAGAAAATATTTCTATAAAACGGTGCGGCCTGTTTATAGATCAAGAATATTTTTTTCTTGGAGCTTCACTGGACGGAACTTATGATATAGACAATGGGATAATCTTATACCTTTAAACGAGCAATTCTTGTATATATATAAATATATTCCTGTGATCTCGGAAACGACTCTAACGATTTCGCAGAAATTTGTTATATGGGGGTTTTCGGGGGTAAACAATCGATCTAGATTAGCATTCTGTTTGGTAAAACGCGCGTTTTCGCGTTTTCATGCGTTTTTTTCGACGCAGAATATGGTCGCTAATTTTGCCCGCGGCCGGCCAATGTCCGTTTGGTTCAGTGGGTTAGGACGCGGACCACAAGAAACGAGTGTTTTGAGTTCGAATCCCGCTCGGTGACTAACTTTTTTATATGTTCAAGTTTTATATATTTTTAATTAAAAATTAAAAGTTTTTAGACAAGTTTAAAAAATGTAGTTAATGTTGCTTTCGAGTTTTTATTTTATTGAGACTAATGAAGCAATAGTGCAAAATAAAAAAAATACCGATACAAATGTTAAAAACAGTTTTTCGGATACGTTTTATGACGCCATCTCTCGCATAATGCCATAAAAACTAACTACTACGCCTCGCGGAATTATTATGAAATTAACTACATCTTATTACAAAGCTTACGAGCTATAGACAATAGATAGCGTTACTGACAAGTGCTGTAAGGTTGAGATTACGAATATCGAAAAAACATCACATACATTGCGTGACATTGCTATCCCAAATTACCTAGCTAAAGCACTTTTGTTATCACCTAAACACTACGATATTACAATATATAGTAATAACCCCTTTATTCTCATAAGGACAGATTGTCAAAAAACTGACACACACACAAATTACACAAGGTACAGCTGCACACACAAATTAATAGATTTTCAAAAAGAATTCTCAAAAGTTTTATAAGCCGTGTTAATGATTTCAAAATTTTTAAGTAGGAAGCTTGCGCATGCGTACAGACAGAAATGCGCTATTTATGAGAATAAAGGTAATAACCGAGCTTGCTCGGTTCACCCAGGTACTTGAAATTAAATGCTCTAAATCCGCATATGGAATGAGTCCGAATGCAGCAATACACGAAAAGCTCATAACAATATGGAAATTGAAAAAAATAAAAAAAGATGACAAAAAAAAGATAAACCAGAATATGAAATAGTCCCGAATAAAACCCACAATTGGTATTACCAAGTACAGGGTCAGTTACACATAACATAACCAAGAAAAGATTTTGCCTGTTTGGTGTTTGGACTGGCCCTGATTATGCAATTAAAACTGTGTTAATTGAATGAGATGACGATTTCTGGAATACCAAAATAAAAGACAGATTGGAAAATTTTTATTACACTTGCTTACTTCCAGAAATCGTCGACTCACGAAAAAGTCGATCGATGGAACTAAGAGACATAAGTTTTTAAAATAAATATACATTATAATAGTAAAGAAAAATAACATATTTTTATAAATTCCCTGTAACAATTTTAAAAGTAGGTACCTATGCTATTATTATAGTTTTATTTAAATTCAAATTGAAAACACTGTTTCATAATTTGTTTTGATAACATTCCATTTAAAAATTTTACTGATACACAATAACTAAAAACTTATTTATACAATGGGGATGGAAACTGAGGAACTAATGGCGCCACAAGCGGTTGTACCAAAACATTAGATTGGTTGTTTCAAATATCAAATGTCATTTGTGGCATATTTTAACCAATCAAAGTATTGATAGCGGTTAGACCTCCGCAGGCGCCATCTGCGATTAGCTTTGCGTTGCCAACCCCATTGTCACAAAAAACTATAAAAAGGATCAAAATTGGTCGGTCAAACTATACGCTGCCGTCCGCCGCCGACCCGACGTCGCTGTCTCGACTCGAGTGCTCGACTACACGATCACGTGTTCAAGCGCTAAAATACCTACTTTCGTCCAGCGCAATTTTATGGACGGAGTCTTAAGCGTGCGAATAAATCAGTTGACCGAAAAATAGGCAAGGAGAGTATACAACGTGTAACAGAAAGGGGGTATCAACCCGCAGGGAAGCAGGGTTGCTACCCGTCCCGATTTTGCCGGGACAGTCCCGATTTCGATCATATTGTCCCGCGTCCCGACGATCCATCAGTTTTCTTCGTTGGTTTTCTCCCGATTTTTGATGTTACACGCGATCAAAATCAAAGTGTTGACTAAAAATGAGTTCAAATGTTTAAAAGATTAAAGGACAACAAGTTAAATGCCTTATTTTGCGTTGTATCCCTTAAATTTTTTATTCCCATATGACGCTTAAATGATCTAATGTGAGAAATCGTTGCTCTGCTGATTAAATGAAAGCAGAATTGCAAAAGGCATGTCTTGTTCGCAATTCGTAAGTAAATATTAAAAATGACGCGAAATTAATGAGAGGCCCGTAGTAATACAAAATATGCATGGAAACATAGTCAAAATAAAAATAAAACATTAAATTAAATGTCTCTATTTTCCCTACAGCTAGGCAAGTTCTCATATTTTATTTACCTCTTACTTTGCTGAGCCGCCGCCCGTTTGCTTCCATAGATTTTGAGTATTTTAATTACAAACAGCCACATACATTCAATATTTCCTTCATTTATCAGTTACCAGTCTCTACAGTAGTTTTACTGCCAAGACCAAAAAGTTTTTCGCGGCTCGCGCTCCGCGCTCGCCGCCGCCCTTGTCCCGACTTTTTTGTTTTAAAAGGTGGCAACCTTGTTAGGAGGTCAATGTACTCGTGAAACTGAACACCTACCAACAGAAAAAAAAATTAAACTTTCCATACAAAATGTTGGCGGCAAATTCAAATTTTCTATGGAAAGTCCACAATTTTTTTGATTTGATTTTTATTTCTGTTTTTTTCTGGAAGGTGTTCAGATTCACGATTACATTGACCTCCTTTCGGGTTGATACCCCCTTTCTGTTACACGTTGTATATTTAATTTGGATTGTTTGTAAAAATTTTGGAAAAAGTGACAGATAGATAATTATGATGAATAAATACAGGGTAATTTTGCGACCCCTTTACAAAATCAAATAATAGTTCAAGGAAGTAATTAAAAAAAATTAGGTGAGATAATAATAATTTTTTTTTTTTAAATTCACAGTTTTCAACCACTTTTTATATCCTAAAAATCTAGGCACGCACGCTCACCGTCACGAACGGGACGCGAGCGGGGGAAGGCGAGTGGCGGGAGGGGGGCTCGCGCGGGTCGACCGTGCGACGCGCAAACGGTGACAACAATTTCAATTTGTGTAGGGAAAAGTTTGGGGTAAAAATGTAAAAAAAATATTTTTGTTTTACTTCATAAATTGATTGTACTGCTGTTATAGAATGACCTGACAAAGTTTGAAAAGGGGTCCAAAAATGACCCTGTATTTCTTTTAATTTTATGCTAACATTTTTTTCTTTTGTGAGAAATCTTTACCCTTCCTAAGGGCCCCCAAACAATTTTTTATACGGGGCCCCGCCAAGGCACGCTACGCCCCTGACTAAGGCACGCAACGTCAAATATTCTCCTCGAACCGTTGCTACCTGAACTAATGTAGTTGGTAATAATATTTCGTCATCATTGTTTGATACATAATTGTTTTGCATAGGTTTGTCATAAGGTGACTTCGGCGTTGTCAATGATGTCATAGGCGGCCGTTCTACGTTGCTGAGAGCGTTATGTAACAACGTGTTATGCGGCAAATTGCATTCTTTGCACCTTTTGTCTGAGCCACAAAAACCTTTGTTATGCACGTATAAACAATTCTTGCATATGTTGTTTTTAGTTAGAACGTGCAATTTTTCTCTATTTGTCATGTCAATAAACTTGGCACATTTGAACAGTGCGTGATCATTCTTGCATAATGGACACGTTATTATTCCTAAACTAAAGTTGCACGTAGGTTGACGCCCGTGACCTTGCTGTCTGATAGGGTGTCGAACTGTCGAGTTGTAATTTTTATCATAAGAACGCGACGCATTAAATTGTGGTTTCGTTGGCTTATGAGATGAATTATTACCGTTTTCAGGCCTTTTTCGTTGCAATGGCTCTAATGCAATAAATTTACTTTCCAAGAATTGCATAAACTGGTCAAACTTAGGCAACTCCCGTGCATTGGATCTTGATTGCATATAATCCGAATAGGTTTCGGAATCGAGCTTTTCACATAAAATATGTACCAACATCGGATCCCAAGTCGATGTATCTACATTCAAATTATGTATAGCGTGAATAGTCTCCATTGATGTGTCATACAACCGTTTTAGTTCGTAAGATGTTTGATTTTGCACATTAGGTTGTCGCATAAATATTTGAAAGTTCTTAGTGAATAAAAGTTGCTTATTATTATACCTATGACATAATAAATCCCAACACGTATCATAATTCTCTGGTGCAACATGCAAATGTTGGACGAGCTTTTCCGCCTCGCCCCGCAACCTTCCCTTCAAATGTTGCATCTTTTGTTTTTTTGTAAGAGCTGGATTATTATGTATAGTTTCCGAGTACAAATCCATGAATGTAGGCCACACGGTATAATTGCCGCCAAACAAAGGAATTTCATATTTTGGCACAGATTGTTGTTGACACACTGACGCATTTAATTTAATATTTAATTGCCTTTTCACCTGCTCATATTTTGTTTCAAGCTCATTAAAAGTTTTATAGTATTCAGAGTCCATTCCAAGCAAAATACCATCGATGTGAAAATGTAAATTGTCTATCGGTTTCCAGCGAGACTCTAAACACTTCAGTTTGTCATAAATTTCCCACTTTTCCGTAATTTCATCCACTCTAATCGAGTCCACTAACCTGCTAAATGCTCTAAAGTAGGCACGCTGCAAATCGCTTTTTTGTTGTAAGTCTCCCGCTTTACCGTCTTGACTTACAAACTGTGTGCTGTCAAACCTGGTTTGCTGCAACTGCTCAAGAAGTCCGGAACTGGTAGTTGGTCTCGCTTCCTCCACCACAATTGGAACCTCCTTCTGCTCCGCCTTCCACGATAATAAGTCAAAGCGTGTACCTTCATACCATTTCTGGATTACCCCGATGATGCCTTCAGCATAATATTGATGAGTTTTCTGCTCCGCCTTCATCAGTTCTCCGTCGTTTTGTTGACATTCAGCCCATAAGTTATCTAAAGCCTCCAATCTTTTTTCAATATACTCTTTGGACTTGCGACTGGCCGAATCCTTCTTAAAATTTGCATGGATTCTCTTAATCTCCTCAAAGATGTGTTTTTGACGCTCAAATAAGCCCTCCATTGCAATGCAAGAAAATATGGAAAGATCTTACTTGAATTACTGGACCTCTTCCCTTGTGGATGTGCAGCTCTGGATCACCGGACTCGCGTCGATGCAGGTTCAACAGGATGCAACGTCGATGCGCGGACGCGGTCAGGTTCACTCGCGATGTCACTGGTTAATACCCAGGACTTCGAAACAACTCTTTCCCGAAATATTAACTTAACGCGAAAAAATTGAATCTAAAGCCCTTTATCGAAGGACCAAAATGTTTGTTGCAAGATATGTTTGATGCAAAATGTAATATTTTAAATGCAGTGATGCAAAATATCGGATGCAGGGTTGTATGCAGATGATTGCAAAGAAAAGAAATGCAGGAGTTGTTGTCACGGAATCTAACCGAATAATATTTAATAAAAATACATTATGTCATAAAGTGCAGATTGAATCCGGTAGTAGGAAGTGAGAGAGAGCACGTCAAGGTTACCCGTTTTTGCTGCGTCTGCTACAATTTACAAATATACCTAATAAGCAGAATTTTATCTAATAACAAAATAAATTACATGTACGTGCATCGTACAATATTATTTTATTATTTCAGATTCCAGATCAAGATGGCGCAGATGGCGGCTGCATGACGCCATTCGATAGTGTAAAAACATTTTTAATTACTACAATATGGTTATCAAATGAAAGGCCTTGATAAGCACATTCCAAAACTTTGTAATATTAAACTAAATTTATAAAATAAATAGGTATAATGCCAACTTGTTTCGTGCAATTAAAGATTTTTGTGTTGTATTGTATTGTTTCATTTTATTTAATAATTTAGTTTTAGTAATTGGTTTCATTTATTCTTCCCTATTTTGTTATATGCGATCAAAATAAATGGAATCAATTACTAAAACAAAATGAAAAAAAATGCTGATATAGGGAGTGGTCCCCCCAGGTACCTACAGACGTCATCGATATCGATATTTTTCGTACAGCGTACAGGGGCCTTACTATGAGCTCTTATAGCAGGACTTATACTGAATGGCATTACTTTTTCGTACCATGACCTCGATTTAGCAGGCCTGCGGAGGGCCTGCTTTAATACACGCTCTTAAACCGTTCACCATTTTTTATGTATGGACGAAGCGTACCACGACGCTCCGTTTGACAGTTTGGGAGCTGTTTTATAGCGTCTGTAATGTCAAATAAAGCAATTCATAAAAAGTTCCTACGTGATCAGCTTTTTCAAAATTGTTTAGTGTATTTAGATAAGTTTGGCGTGAGAATTTTAAGATTTGTGAATTTCTTTTAATGTTTATTATTTAACAGTGAATTATGTAACTTGATAAAGGCAACGCGACGACTTCCTTGTTGTTGAATATCACTAAAATAAAAAGAAATGATGAGAGATGAGACCCCATAAATAAGTACCTACTATCCCCTTCAATTGGTAATGCGCCTGGCGGTCATGATTTTAACTTCAAAAACGAAAAACAATTGCATTTTTTTTAATACCTAGACCCTTTCTTATTGAAAATAAGAATTAAATAATTAATACACTATTATTACCTATTAAAATTTTCCTGTTTTTTGTCATTTTTAGCTGCGGATGACGTTGATGTGTATGTTAATTTGACAAGGTTCCAGCGCATTACCAATTGACGCGGATAGTAAATTGCATTACATTTTATGTTATTATGAATAATAATAATCAAATAAAGAAGAAAATGATTTATTTTATATCGATGTAAGTAATTAACAAACTAATGGTGTGAAATGATATTGAAAATAAAAAAAACCGAAATAATATAACTTTAATTTGTTTTATTAACTTGCGACATTTTATTACTATCCCCGTCAATTGGTAATGCGCTGGAACCTTGTCAAATTAACATACACATCATCGTCATCCGCAACTAAAAATGACAAAAAACAGTAAAATTCTAATAGGTAATATAATATATTAATTATTGAATTCTTATTTTCACTAAGAAAGGGTCTAGGTATATCAAAAATTTACAAATTGTTTTTCGTTTTTGAGGTTAAGAACATGGCTGCCAGGCGCATTACCAATTGGCGGGGATAATAAGCGATAAATTGGGTGCATTCTGCCAGACAAATATCTGAGTCATCGAACGCCATAAAGTACATTTTAACCATGAAAAGTAAATGAATATTATAAACAATACTTTCCATGGTTAACAAATTTATGGCGATCGATGACTCAGAGATTTGTCTTACAGAATGCACCCATCGATTTGTATAGGCTAGCTCGTTTTCGCATCGTCTACAAAGCATTAGTGCTCTGTGACAAAGCATACCAGAGGTAAGCCCCCTGGGGGCTTACCATCAGCAAATAAGAAACCATCCTTAAGCCGTTCAGTTCAGAAGCAGGCCCTAAACAAAATTGCTTAAATCGGTACCATGACCGTCTTTTAGGTGAACGGCTTAAAGATTGTTTTGACTCAAGGTGAACGGTTAGTTTGTCTCTGGTATGCTTTGTCACAGATCACTAATGCTTTGTAGAAGATGCGAAAACGAGCTATCCTATACAAATCGATGGATGCATTCTGTAAGACAAATCTCTGAGTCATCGATCGCCATAAATTTGTTAACCATGGAAAGTAATTTGTTTAGAATATTCATTTACTTTTCATGGTTAAAATGTACTTTATGGCGTTCGATGACTCAGAGATTTGTTTGGCAGAATGCACCCAATTTATCGCTTATTATCCCCGTCAATTGGTAATGCACCTGGCGGCCATGTTTTTAACCTCAAAAACGGAAAACAATTTGTAAATTTTTGATATACCTAGACCCTATCTTACTGAAAATATTAATTCAATAAATAAGAATTTTCTTATTTCATGGCATTTTTAGTTGCGGATCACGTCGATGTGGATGTTAATGTGACAAGGTTCTTGCGAATTACCAATTGGCGGGGATAGTATATCTCTGTCTGCCGCGACGTTCTAAAATTGAGGAAAAATAAAATAACGGTCACTTACAAGTTTTTTTTAATGAGAACATTGCAAATAAAGTATCACAACTTCATATTTATTTTTAAGTGCGATTTACTAGGTGCGTGCTCTAATAAAATGTCGCAAGTCAATAAAACAAATTAAAGTTATATTATTTCAGTTTTTTTTATTTTCAATATCATTTCACACCATTAGTTTGTTAATTACATCGATATAAAATAAATCATTTTCTTCTTTATTTGATTATTATTATTCATAATAACATAAAATATAATGCAATTTAGGTACTTATTTATAGGGTCTCATCTCTCATCATTTCTTTTTATTTTAGTGATATTTAACAACAAGGAAGTCGTCGCGTTGCCTTTATCAAGTTACATAATTCACTGTTAAATAATAAACATTAAAAGAAATTCACAAATCTTAAAATTATCACACCAAACTTATCTAAATACACTAAACAATTTTGAAAAAGCTGATCACGTAGGAACTTTTTATGAATTGCTTAATTTGACATTACAGACGCTATAAAACAGCTCCTAAACTGTCAAACCGTGCGTCGTGGTACGCTTCGTCCATACATAAAAAATGGTGAACGGTTTAAGAGCGTGTATTAAAGCAGGCCCTCCGCAGGCCTGCTAAATCGAGGTCATGGTACGAAAAAGTAATGCCATTCAGTATAAGTCCTGCTATAAGAGCTCATAGTAAGGCCCCAGGGCATCACTATGTTTTTCATATCATGTTGGTAGTATTGGTCTTCATCGCTTGACCATGCTTGAATGTTGGCAGCGATCGAAGAACCCTGTTTTGACATTTGGTGTGTCAATAATTTTGTTTGAAGTCCCGTCTCTTAAATAATACGTAGTGATTTTACATTCTCTTTGAAATAAATAACATACCACAGCTCTAAATATTAATTGTTTAATGTTCAAAATGAAAGAAATCGATATTAATATAGAAGGATAATAATGTGATATGTGTCGGCTGCTTGAATTACAACAGGAAAATGTTCTATCACGAAGATATCAAGGAATGCTTCTCCACATTGGCTGATATTGATGTAAGAAACAGTTTAATTACTTTAATCTGCCTCTCGTTTATTAAGATCGCTTAAAACTGTACTCCAATACAGTTGCTTTACGTATTTTCTATAATAATTCTGCAGAAAATCGAACGTAAACAAGAAAACAAACGCTTAAAAACACCATTGTTTTTGTTTCAAGTTTTTTCTTATTGTGGTTGAGTTGTGCAATGAATTGAATCATAATAGGTAGGTATTGGATTCTTCAATCAATGATATGCAGTTATGATGAATCAATAAGTGCCAGCTCTTGTTGATTGAATACAAGAATTAATTCATTAAACCCCACGCGGCTACCGGTTGCCGGACAACTATGACATATCAATTGTGTCTCATTTCCCGGGGGTTGATTGACGAGTTAAGTTACCTATTTTACACTATTAATATTAAATAACTAGTGGCCGCCCGTGACTTTGTTCGCGTAGACTGTGGAGAAACTGAGACCAAGATAATAATTAGACTATGTTAATCCAGGGGGCTAATTGTCTAAATTCAAAATCTATCACAATCACTCTCATCGGACAGATGGATGTGACACATTGCCACAGAATAACTAATAGTACAAAGTACAGAAGCAACACGCCGCATAGTAATTTAAATAAGTAGCGACTTTTGCTCTGACACAATAAAGTGCAATTCAGGTCGCGCAATGGCCTGCAGAACAGTTTATATTCACCTTGTAGTTGCCTCTCTTTCTATCGCGTGCTCTTACCTTTTCTAATGACGCAACGTTAAGGTTGTCTTCTTTTAAATGAACTGCGTAGCGTATATCATAATGTGAAAAACGACAATTCTTTATTGGTTTTTTGTTTTTGACATCCGTACACGGCACAGTAATGTCGATTCGACATTGTTACTATTATAAAGAGGAAATATCTACGCAGGCAGTAAGATGCTGCGCTTGTACGGCGGCGGGCGTGTGGCGGCCCTTTGCTCTCTTGTTAGTTCGCACGAACGGCTAGCGGTAGGTGCTTATCGCGCGACCTTGAGCGAGTGAAGGAGGCCTGACATTGCTACATTTCTTTGATAGGTTTTTATTTGTGCCAATGATTCACATCCTGAAAGCAATTGCTTTAGATTTTGAAATTAGACAATAGAGAGGCAGGTCCTAATCTGTCTCTACCAACTAAATTTCATCCAAATCTGTCCAGCTGTTTAGGGGTGAAGAGGTAACAAACAAACACACAAACATTTGCATTTATAACAATAAAATAGGAAGTAAGATACACTAGAACAATATTAACTCGCCACCAGATCATTTTCTCATGCAGGGTTTGATTCTTGATTCCCCTAACTGTTGTAAAAAAAACATTTGTGCTTAATAAACTTGTTAGATTTTGAGTTTTTTCAATAATGATAAATCTAAATGTTACATTGACTTAATAAAATAGGTACCACTTCATTTTAGATTCCCGCCGGCCTCTCCGTCCAGCTATGTTGGGAGTGCCTCGCCGCAGTTCGTAGAGCATGGCAATTCCGATCACAGCTGCTGAAGTCTTACGATATACTTAACTGTTACTCTAGAAAGGTAAATAGATTAGATTATTCTTACTGTCTTCTTCATTAAAAATCCTTGGAGTTAAAGTCTACTTTAGATAAATTCTGATAAAACTCATTAAATGTCAAGTAAAGTCCATTCGGTTAGATAGTGTCGGTACACCCGCAAGCACTTGTGTCCCGTAAGTTTATTGTAATAAAATACGCATACAAATAATACACACAAGCGAGGTGCAAAGATAATTGTAATGACAAAAATTGAGTATGTACTATGTATGTAGGTATACGTAAATAAAATTAGACCACTATTCTTTATCACTCGAAGCTTCGGAGTCATTATCACCTGTATTTATGATAATAGATACAACATCATCACGTTCTGAATCGAAATACCAAAATATATCGATATTTCAAGATTTTCAAGGCAATTTCGATGGACATTGGTTATAATTTGTTCAACAAAACACCCGTCTTTTTTTGTTGGTTCACTTAAAGTTTCATCTTGAGTCATTTCACTAACCTCCCAAGGAATAAAAAATATTTTCAGTGCATATACGTAGCAGAGTCAACAAATACAACCTTTCACTACAGCGCCACCGCCAGCGCTTCGATGTAAACTGCCAAAATCCAAATTAACTTGCGGGTGTACGCCGCACGCGGTATCCTTTGTTTATGCAGCGGCATCCTTTGACAAGAAGCGGCACGTGCAACGGCGGCGCGATAAAAGGGCGACACTATCTAAACGAATGGACTTTAGGTAAGGGGGCGTCCTTTAATCACGTGATGTTTTTTGGTCAATTTTTAACCCCCCCTCCCCCCTGGTGATATATGGTGAGGTTTTACGTGAAACCCCCCCCCCCCCTCTAAATCACGTGTAATTTTTTGGTACAAAATAATCTCAACAATTTTCAGTACGAATATGTCGCGGGGCGGCGAAATCGTCCTGGTAACGGTGAGTCAACAATTACACACAGTTTTCGGTTAAAAGTCACGCGTTCGACGAAAAAAAAAAAATACACGTGATATCTCACTACACCCCCCCGTCCCCCCTTGTGATACTTCGTGATTTTTTCAACGACCCCCCCCCCCCCCTTCGAGGCTCAAGTGATTAATGGACGACCCCTAATACTCACAAAATAATCTCAACAATTTTCAGTACGAATATGTCGCGGTGGGCGGCGAAATCGTCCTGGTAACGGTGAGTCAACAATTACACACAGTTTTCGGTTAAAAGTCACGCGTTCGACGAAAAAAAAAAATACACGTGATATCTCACTACACCCCCCCGTCCCCCCTTGTGATACTTCGTGATTTTTTCAACGACCCCCCCCTTCGAGGCTCACGTGATTAATGGACGACCCCTAATAAGAATAACAATCATTTTGCGTTAAGAATTTAATTTTGTTTCTTTTTGTTCTGAATAATCATTTTTAATGGTGTGGGTGGAACAGCGGTTCCCAATTAGTTTCTTACACGACTGCCCAAAGCAAAAAGTGTATATTATGTGGTATAACAGGGTTCATGTATTTTTTTGGGTATGTGAGTTTCTTTATTCTACCATAACTTCTAAATGCAAGCCTGCCTGGCATGACCGATTTATATCGCGTGTTATAGCATTTTATCGACATTCAACCAGGGTTTGAAATTATCAAGATAAATATGCTTCTTGATAATTATCGCGATAATTATCATGATAATTATCAAACAGATATTCGTCTCGCAAACCTTGTTTGATTGATATTAAATATCATTATTTACGTTTGAAGTATGTAGTTTAGTAAATAAACTATACCATTTTACAATAAAGGTATTTTTTCATTTTTGGTTATAATTTCGTAACTTGAAATTTTCAAACCAAAATAATTACAGTTAAATTTGAGTGGCATGTGCATATTATCCTCATCAACCTCGACTACATTAACTGGATGTGGATAGTCTACCTATATCTGAAGAATAAAGAAACATTTGTGATTAAACTTATCAAAGATAATTATCAACCCATATTTATCTTGATAATTATCATGATAATTATCAAAGATAATTATCAATGATAATTATCACTTCAAACCCTGCATTCAACTGTCAAATTCCTTTGTCTTTTTGACAGTTAAACGTGATAAAAAGCTATATCACGTGATATAAATCGGTCATGCTAGGCAGGCTGAACTTATTTGGACAAATGGGGTATCGTTAGAATCATTACAGCATCCCGAGTGACACTGGCTATTTTTTTAGAAAAAATCAATATGGCGATAGTATGACGCCATTTTTAAATGAGAAAAAAAAATTTTTTTCTTCTATTATTATTACAATATGGGCAACAAATGAAAGGCCTTGATGAGCACCTTCCAAAACTATATAATATGTCACTAAAATGTGTGAAATAAAAATAAATAAATTAAAAACATGACAACCCTGCCAAAAACGAACTAAAAAGTTAAACAACAAGTGTCATTGCAGTCGGAGGACCTCTCTGATCAAAAATTGTTCCATAATAAGGTCCCCCAACTGCAATGACACGTGTTGTTTAACTTTTTACTTTCGTTTTTGGCAGGGCAGTCGTGTTTTTAATATTCTTTTAATTTTACCCCAAGGTTTTACTGTCGTACCACTAATTGGGAAACTCAGGTGTAGAATTGAATCACAAAAATCAGTATGTGTCTTCTTTTACATCATTATATTGAGTGTTTTACATCTTTTCAGTTTTAGAACATAGGTTTATTAAAAGGTTGATCCTTTTAATAATCAGATGTATATTCATAACATTTTTTCAGCACACCTTTCTCAATTCTCCGTCAGACTTAACACAATACTCAACGACTAGACTCAGCTTGTCCGAGGTGGAGATAAATGAAGACACCGAGTTCCAACCGGTGTTACTCAAGGAAGATATTGACGTTGACACAGAGCAAGTTAAACTGGAGTTAGAGGACGACCTGGTTGATATTGGTAAGTTGGTAAAACAGTATGCACATGTACAATGAGATTCTCGAGAATGTATGGCAAAGCCTATAGAGGTTCGGGCACTCTGGTCCTTATGACCTATAGTCTTGAATTTTATTGTACATCGATGGATAGGTCTTTTCAAGAGGAAAAAAATTATTACAGGGTTACATTTGGATTTGTTGTCCGATTTGAGATATCGGCTTATAAAGTATGTGTTTTCAGTATTTTGGATAGTACAGTCAGCAATGAAAGTCGCTTTACGGTGGCTGGTCCATAGAATATCAGGACAACATTTCAGGACAAACGCCATACCTATTCGTGCTCTATGAGAATATACATTTCTAACGATATACTATTTATATCCTATTGGGTCCAAGACCAGAGTCCATACATTTGTGCCCATACTGGGGTCTGGGGGAAATAGTTCGGATTAGGGCGATTGATCACCCATAATAACAATAATAATCAAGTGCGGAGTGTGCCTGGTCTGGGCCTAGTCAGTCTATTCAGTTGCTCCTTTAAAAAAAGATAAAAGATTGCGTCGCTACAAAACGTAACTACATCCAACTTATTTATATCCATAATTTATTTCAGAGACACTAAACACTGAAGACCAGATATTCGACCATGATGAAGATCTCCAACCCGAGGACTTCTCTCAGGAGCCGGAACCGTCTTCAGAGGACGACGTGCAATTATCAAAACTTAAAGAGATGAAAGAGAGGAAGAAAGTTAGGAAGAGACGGAAGAGCAACAAGGAAGAGGTAAGGATCGATCCATACTGTTATCATAGTGTAAATAAGTATAATAGTGGCTGTGGGTGTTGACCACGAGCTGAGAGGCCGACATCGACACGCGCTGCATTGCGCGGCGCGACCACGAGCCGAGAGGCCGACATCGACACGCGCTGCATTGCGCGGCGCGACCATGAGCCGAGAGGCCGACATCGACACGCGCTGCATTGCGCGGCGCGACCACGAGCCGAGAGGCCGACATCGACACGCGCTGCATTGCGCGGCGCGACCACGAGCTGAGAGGCCGACATCGACACGCGCTGCATTGCGCGGCGCGACCACGAGCCGAGAGGCCGACATCGACACGCGCTGCATTGCGCGGCGCGACCACGAGCTGAGAGGCCGACATCGACACGCGCTGCATTGCGCGGCGCGACCACGAGCCGAGAGGCCGACATCGACACGCGCTGCATTGCGCGGCGCGACCACGAGCTGAGAGGCCGACATCGACACGCGCTGCATTGCGCGGCGCGACCACGAGCCGAGAGGCCGACATCGACACGCGCTGCATTGCGCGGCGCGACCACGAGCCGAGAGGCCGACATCGACACGCGCTGCATTGCGCGGCGCGACCACGAGCCGAGAGGCCGACATCGACACGCGCTGCATTGCGCGGCGCGACCACGAGCCGAGAGGCCGACATCGACACGCGCTGCATTGCGCGGCGCGACCACGAGCCGAGAGGCCGACATCGACACGCGCTGCATTGCGCGGCGCGACCACGAGCCGAGAGGCCGACATCGACACGCGCTGCATTGCGCGGCGCGACCACGAGCCGAGAGGCCGACATCGACACGCGCTGCATTGCGCGGCGCGACCACGAGCCGAGAGGCCGACATCGACACGCGCTGCATTGCGCGGCGCGACCACGAGCCGAGAGGCCGACATCGACACGCGCTGCATTGCGCGGCCGTACTTGGATTTGCTTCCCCATACATGGAAATGAAACTAGTGCTATAGATCTTAATAAAGACTTTCAACGAAAATGGTTTAAACGCGACAAAGTAATTAGTTTTCGAGCAGCATTACATTCATACCAGCACTGTGAAAAACAAAGTTATTTTTGTAGACGATAAATGATGTGGTATTAAATATGGTATGGAATAAGGTAACTACGGAACCTTACGGCACAGTATTATAAAGAACGTACCAGTAATCTGACTCCTTTGTTGATAAACGCATGCCGCCACTGTGTAGGTATACACACAGAAACTCCGTCAAGGGTCAGGGTTGTCACAACAAAAACTACTCAAATACTTATATCACATAAAAGTTTGAATTTGTAATAATGAAAGAATAAAAATATAATAAAATAAAAAAGTTATTCAGTTTGATGGTCCCTATCAAACCTTGACGTGGATTTACAATTAAACACGGAACAAATCCTGTTAACCATTATGAGACGTTTTGATATTTCGTTACGCTTCTTAAAACGTACACCCCTTCAAGTTAGAGAGCGCAAACTGGAGGAGATTGCGCTCGCCGACTCTGCCGCTCACTTCCCCGCGTACCCCCCATCGTTGCCCCGCGCAAGTACATGAGTCGGACAACTGTTAGTACAATCAGTGGCACGAATCATGAAATCGGGTGGGGATTGCGCGGAATGCGTATTTTGGGTATGCGTTGCGGTGAGGGGCGCGGGCGGTGGGAGAGGGGCGCGCGCTATTGGTCGCTCACAAGAGCATATGCGCGAACTTATCCCCACTCCGTCGAAAAATTTTCATGATTCGTGCCACTGACTGTAGTATTAAAACTGTGCCTACGGTGCGTGGCCCGACACGCACTTGGCCGGTTTGTTTTTATACTGATTCTGAAAATGAATATATATGACCCGTGTTTCGGCTTTTTTTTTTTTTTAGTTTATTGGGGTCTAACAAACAGTTTCACAATGTGTGTAATAAACAGTTTAAGTTACATAGGAAGATTATTAAATGTGGAACCAACATCGTTAACCACTGATTACATAATAGAAATAGAAAATGGGAATATTTTAAAGTTTTAATACAAAGTTTTATATATTTTATCTTATGTTAAGGCTATTTAATTTAATTAGGTATAGTGTCGATCTCATTCAACTTATTTACAACTAATCTCTTAAAAGAGCCAATACGCGTAACAAATATATCTATATCTTGAAAATATTTATTATAAGTGTCAGCCATCCGAGATATTGGTAGACGTTTGCCTGCATTTGTTCGCGATGTGCTTGTTACAAAAAGTTTAGTAGTTCGGCAAGCACGCCTTTGCGGTCTGACTGGCACATGGTAACTTATTTTATTCACAATATCACTGCAATCATATTGATTGTGACAAAAGTCATACAACAACTTGACCTGATACTGTAGTCTCCTTGATTTAAGATGATGCAAATTATACTGGTTCAACAGTATCGGATAGGATAAACGACTACGAAAACATTTGAATTGCATGTACCGTAGGAATTTTTTTTGTACTTTTTCGAGTTGGTCTGAATATTTATTATAATAGGGGTCCCATATCGAAGTGGCATACTCTAACTGTGAACGAATCAGTGACTTATATAAATGTATAAAAGTAGTGGGGAGTTTAAAATCTTTGCTGGCTCGGACAACAAAGCCAAACATTTTAAAAGCTTTGTTGCAAATTTTTTCGATGTGAATATCAAAAGTCAGTTTAGCGTCTATTATTACACCTAAGTCTCTAGGCTTTCGTATATACAGAAAATAAACCTGTTTAAGTACTTTACGGCGCTGCATGTTGGCGGCCCCACGGCGTGCGCGCGTAGACTGCCGGCAACAGGCGCGCGCAGCTGCAGCGCGCGGCGTGCGCGGGGCCGCCCACGTGTACTAGCTGCGTGCGTGGTGCGTTGCAGATGATCTGTACCGGGCTTGATCGTTTAGCATAAGAATAAATAAAACTTACTAGAACGGACACTCCCGCTCCGAACGGGCTCAAGGTCACGATATTAGCGCGTCTGTTAAACAGAATACTCAGTCGGGCTGTCACGGCCGGCCGGCGTCGCCGCACGCGCGTTTGCCTGTTTTTGCGTTCCGTAATATTTTCTCTGTGCGTAAATCTTAGAATTAAATTGTATTACAATGGCGCCAAGTTATTGTGCTGTGTTTGGTTGTGCAAACAATTCGAAAATAATGCCACAATTAAGTTTTTTTAGTTTTCCCAAAGATGATATTATGAGGTAAGTAGGTAGGTACCTAATATTATCAAAATATTATTTCGTTTTCGTAATACCTAATTAATAAAAAGGACCTGACCTGAGTATTTATCAAAAAAAAGATGTACATTTGTGGAAAAACCATCGTCACACAAGTTCTCTGGCAAAATATAAAATAAAAGGAATGAAGAAAATATCTACCTACCTATATTCATAATTGGGTTTGGGTTTGGGCACAGAATATATAATTTTAGGTTTGGATTTCGTTACGTGTTGAAACACAACGAAACAGATCAAAACCTAAAAGTATTTTAAAAGTAGGTAAGTACATTTTTGTTCAAAATTTAATTTAATTTCCATACTAAATGTTTAGGTATTTACTTTATTTATACAAACTCAGGAGTAGGTAAGTACTTGTAGTAGTGATTATTTCATTTTAGTATCTACTAACTAGAATAAAATAATGATTTAATACTAAAGACAAACTCATACTTTAGCGATATGATCTTCAAACGTAAGCAATATTTAACAGTAAGCAACCCTGGCAAACACGCTTGGACGACAGCGGGGCGTAGCGACGTGAAGGGGGAAGTAGTTATATAAATGGCGGCATTTGGGACTCGCACAAAGAAGAGTCCGTTCTAGTAGTATTGTTTATTCTTATGCGTTTAGTTACATTCCACTTCGCATTTGGTCCACTTCGTCCATTTAGCAAAACATCCATTTCGAATTTGATCTACTTTTACGTAAATAAATATATGAGAAGGTAAACTTTTTTACATTAATAGGGAGAATGTTTGTTTCTCCACATTTATGAAAAACAAAAAAAATCGGGGAATATATAAATGCACTTTAAAAATAATGTACTTAACACACTTTAAAATGTTTAGCTTTAAAATTTATTGAATGAACTATAAAAATAATGGTTTCCACTATAAATATGCTAAGCTTTAATATTAATACTTTGCACTATACAATTTAATTGATTAGCTTTAAAATTAATACTTTGCACCTTACAAATTAATTTTATAACTTTAGCACTGGTAAACAGACGTCTAGGTGCGACGACGAGTGGGCGCAGCGAGAGAGGAGCCCAGGAGGAGGTTAGGTTCCATTGTGACCAACAACGCCAGAACCGACCTGATGACGTATAATTGTGCATTATGCCACAAGTTTTCATCTTTCCATCTCATTTTAACAGTGGTCAGATGGTGGTCAGTCTGACATGGTTGGACAGAAACTAAATGGTTTCGGAATTGGGACCAATGGTTGCGACACAGTTAAAGTGCAAGCATTATTTTTGTAGTGATAATATTAAATTATAGATCTATTATTATTTTAAAGTGCAAACCATTATTTTTGTAGTGATAATATTAAATTAGATGTCTATTATTATTTTAAAGTGTTGATATACAATTTTATAGTTGTTTTCATCAAATTTAAAGTGCTATTAAATACATCCCAAAAAAAATCTTTAAAAGTGCTTGAAAATAAACCTTTTAACAATTCGGTAAATGTTTTAAGCTCGCAAAGTTGTAAATTTTAGAAAATGGATCAAATGCGAAATGTACCAAATACGAAATGGACGTTTTGCGAAATGGACTAAACGTGTTTTCGGAAAGTAGAATAAATGCGAGAAATGTTATATGCGAAAAGGAATAAAGGCGAGTAGGACCAATCGCAAAATCGACGTGTTTTCGTAAAGTGGACCAATTGTGACAAAACGGGCTTAATGTACCTTTGACTTCACAGCTAGCTATTGTTAATCCATCATATAAAAATACTTACAGGTGCTGCACTTCCCTAAGAAACGTGAATCGGATAATGAAAATGAAACTGAAAAGGAAATACTAAAAAGTCAAGAACCCTTAAAAAAGCCACAGAACGAAGATAATAAGAAAATAACTGACTTAAAAATACGCAGTAAAAAATGTAAAACTCTTATTAAAACAATAATACCGAAGAATGAAACAACCAGTTCCAATATTAATAGTGACATAAAAAAATCTAAAATTGAAGCAAATAGCAATGAACAGGTTACAGCTCCAAATAATATTTTTATATGCGATGTATGCAAAAAAGAATATCTCTGCAAAAGCCTCTTAAAAAATCATATTAAGAAATGGCACATAATTAAAATTGATAGTAAACCAAACTCGCGTACTGGAGAGAAACTATACAAATGCAGTAATTATTCAAAAAGTTTTACTAACAGCGGTACTTTAGCTGCACATGTAAAAACTCATACAGGAGAGAAAACATACAAATGTACTTATTGTACGAAATGTTTTGCTCGACGTGGTAATTTAGAAGGACATGTAAAAATTCATACAGGAGAGAAACCACACAAATGTAGTTATTGTACCAAATGTTTTATTACTAAACGTGAATTAGAGACACATGTAAGAACTCATACAGGAGAGCTACCATACAAATGCACTTATTGTAATAAAAGTTTTACTAGCAAAGGTACTTTAGCTAGACATGTAAGAATTCATACAGAACAGAAACCATACAAATGTAGTTATTGTATAAAATGTTTTATTCAAAGCAGTGATTTAGCTGCACATGTAAGAATTCATACTGGAGAGAAACCATACAAATGTAGTTATTGTATAAAATGTTTTACTCATTGTAGTACTTTAGCTGCACATGTAAGAATTCATACAGAAGAGAAACCATACAAATGTAGTTATTGTATGAAATGTTTTACTCAAAACAATAGTTTAACTGAACATGTAACAATTCATACAGGAGAGAAACCACACAAATGTCGATATTGTGTGAAAAGTTTTACTCAGCGTAGTCATTTATATTCACATGTAAAAAATATTCATTCAGAAGAGAATGATAAAAAGCCATAATGAAAACAGCCTTACTTATAAAAAATCACTAATTAACGTCTAAGCATCATCTTAACTAATTACTACTTAAGTTCTTAATCAGTTATTAAACTTTTTTTGCTTTAAAACGTTGCGTAATCGTGTTTTAACTAATGAACGTTTAACGAACCAAAAATTATTTTACTGTATCAACAATTCAACACCGCTCGCAGTGTTGGTAGAACAAAATATTTTTTAGCGTAAAAGCGTTGTGAAATGACAACACTGCTAGCAAATTAAAAAGCTGAATTCTCAGTCGTTCATTGTTTGTTTACAACTATATAGCATTAAACGACGCAATCTCATGTAACCTTGCTTTATACTACTTCTTTCAGGGTTGGGCCTAGCACCTTTTAAACAAGTTGTCTTCTCAACTTAGCAAGGGTGCTAGTGTCACCAAAATCTTATTTTGTAACAGTTTGTGTCAAATCTGTGTTATGTATGTATTAAAATGTTAAAGACTTTTATGGAAATAAATTATTATGATTATGAACTGTTGTGTTGTTCCGTAGCCTAATGGCAAAAAACGGAACCCTTATAGTTTCCTCATGTCTGTCTGTCCGTATGTCACAGCCACTTTATTCCGAAACTTTTAACATTACACAGTTGAAACTTGGTAGGCAGATGTATTCTGTGTTTTTTACATAAAAAAAAAGATTAAGGGAGGCCCCGAACCCCATGCATGGAACTGAAACTGAAAAAATTTTTTGAAAGAGATGTATTTATTAGCACTTTTAAACTCAGTTCAAAGCGAGTCTTTAATGCTCTAGAGCAGAGGTGCCGAAATGGTCGATCGCGAGAGGTTTTAAGTAGAGTTGCGGCCCGGCCCCGGCAAAGGTTCGGTACCCGGCAGGTTCGGCACTTTTTACGAGGTTCGGCCGGGTACCGAACCTTGACCCGCGGTTCGGCCGAACCTCCGAACCTTTCTAAAATTATGATTTGGACGTTAAATTAAGTCCAAAATTTCGAAATATTTTTTTTTACTAAACAACATTTTATATTGTTAACACGATTTTATTACATTGCTTTCTTGTTTGTGTGTCCGCAAAGTTTGCAAACGATTTTATGTAACTTCCCGTTCTGCTAGAGACTTAAAACTTTGAGCATAGGTCGGAACTGAAAGGCAATGCAAAATTATGGCGTCATTGAGCTGATCTGATGATGGAGCCGGAAGAAGGCCACAGCAAGAACTCTGTGATAAAACCATACAACCCAATCGATCGAGATAGGGCTCGTTAGAATCGTCTTGACAAGTACTTTGACGGAATCATCTTCTGTCAAAGTACTTGTCAAGACGATTCTAACGAGGTTCAGGGTCTGATAATGAAGCCAGAAGAATGCTACAGAAACCATGCAACCACATCGAGTTTGGGCTCGTTTGAATTATCTTAATGAGTACTCTGTTGGGAAATAGTGTCCAAGGGTCTTATGATGGAGCCGGAAGAAGGCCACAGACTGTAATAAAAACCATGCAACCCCATCGAGCTTGGAATCGTCTGATTGGTCTTGCTTGACGAGTTAATCTATCGCATATTTTGACCTGACCACATTGGCAAGATAGCCATTAAAGTCGCATTACTAATTTCCCAGCAAAAATGTAAACAAAGAAACGTCACTGTCAAATTGACAAACTGACCCCGATAGTGACATTTTCAGATACTAAAAACCTTTGGCCACTTTGATAACGTTTTAGTTAGTTTATGATATTTTGAGTCATAATAAATATAATGTCATCCAGAGTAATTTTAAAGTAGGATGGTAATAAGAAATTTTATTTTTATAACCTATCATAATTTTTGATATTAAAAGTTCTGAAACGAACTGATAAGGAAACTTTACTTAGATATTGATTGAATGTAAACTATCAAAAATACGTAGCATCTTCGCCTGTTCCCCCCCAATACCAAAAGGCAAATGTTACTACTAAAGCTACTACTCGAAATACTATTTTTTATGAAATTTTATAAAATGAACCAAAGGTTGATGTGTACTGTTTGCAGTTGATGTGTGCACCGCATCATAAAAATGTTTACTACTATAAAAGTGTTATTAAGAAATATTAAATAAAATTACTGTTTTTGACGCAAAACTCATGATTCAGAATATTTATCTAATCTATTTTTATTAGGTTTGTGATGAAGAAACATGTAAGTGTGTTTATTTCTTGACTTAGCAATATACTATATCCTTTTGTGTTGTTTTGTTCTGGCAACACCTTTGTTTACATTTTTGCTGGGAAATTAGTAATGCGACTTTAGTTTGGTGTTATCAAATATCGTTGTCTGGGGTGCGATGAGAAGTTTTAGTTTTCGTTTTAAAAAAAAAACTGCTGTTTTTTACAAAAATTAATAACGAAATTATCAAAATGTATGAAACAGTTCATTTTTTTCGCGATTTCAGATTTGGTCCCATAGTAAAAGTTGTTCAGTTTTATTATGGGCCCTATCTACCATATTCAGTTTTATAAGGCTTTACCTCTTGTATAAATAAGCGATCGAGTTATTTTTAACGATAGGAGTCCATGTTCAGGGTGGCATATCTCCTAGCTTCCTACTTCGCAATCCAGGCGATGATATTTGATAAAACCAAGCTAATGGCTATCTTGCCAATTTGGTCTAGTCTCAAAATGTGAAAGATTGAAAATTACCCTGGTTGGCCGGCGGTCTTTCAAGCAAGGTAGCACAGCAAAGCAAAGAAACGGAACCGGTAGGTCTGGGGCCAGCCTAAGTATCTCGATCTCAACCCGACAAAAGTGACATTTCGGGGTAGACAAGCCATTGTTCTGTGAGTCGAATCTTATCTCGATGTTGGTCATGCTACGCTACGCGTGCAGGAGTTAATAAACACGTCTCTCACAGATGCTGTGCATCGTCACATGCCGATAATAGTGCAAGTTCTACACAACAATAAAACTTGTATTATTGAGCAGAGACGATGCACAGCATCCCATTAGGGGGCGTCCATAAATTAGGTACGTGAGATGTTTAAGGGGGGGAGGGGGTCGAGTCAAATCTCATCTAATCTTACGTTGGAGAGAGGGGGGGTCTCGGCAAATATCATGCAATTTTTTTTCTGATTGAAACAAAAAAAATCATACTACATATTTTGGTCCATTTAATCCAGATTGTACTTACATGATTAAGATAATCTTAAGCGTATATCGTAATACGATTAAGATCATTCACTAATTCGTTCGAAAGAAAATAATTTTATTCATACTTCGACATTATACATCTACTACTTTACAATAACAATCCAACGCATTTACGTAAGGAACCCACATTTTGAAAAATCTCACGTGAGATTGGGGGATGGGGGAGGGGGTTGAATAAAATCTCACGACATCTCACCAGGGGGGGAGGGAGGGACAGAAAATTTAAAAAAACACCTCACGTAATTTGTGGACGCCCCCTTGAGGCCCTCCGCTGCCTTGAGCGGGACACGCGCGCGGGGCGACATAGATTAGAGCTTACTCATGCACTGCGCAAGCATCTGTCCGTCAAAAACCAGCAATCTATATTCCCGCGCCGTGTACCCGCGGCGGGATCCCGCTTAAGGCAGCGGACGGCCCTAAGGGCCTCCGGGTGAGAGACTTCTATAAGGACACTTCGTTACAACGACTCCATAGGTGACAAAAATGGCGCCAACCGGAAGTAAGTCTGTTTTACGATTTTTAGACAGGAAAACTGCTTAAAGGGTAAGTCAATTGACTACTTTGAGAGGATGTAGCTAGACTGGAAGTCGGCGCACTCTCACAGATGCTGTGCATCGTCTCTGCTCAGTAATACAAGTTTTATTGTTGTGTAAAACTTGCACTATTTTTGTTCATAAACGTGAGATGCGGTAAAAAATCGTTGACATTGGTGACATGTCAAATCAAAGACAATTACGTCAGTGATGCCACATTATTTTTATTTGGTAACTTAGGGGTCGTCCATTAATCACGTGAGCCTCGAAAGGGGGGGGGGGGGGGGTAGTTGAAAACATCACGAAGTATCACGAAGGGGGGACGGGGGGGGTCTAGTGAGATATCACGTGTATTAATTTTTTTCGTTAAACGTGTGACTTTTAACCGAAAAATGTGTGTGATTGTTGACTCACCGTTACCAGGGGCCTTACTATGAGCTCTTATAGCAGGACTTATATTGAACCGCCTTACTTTTTCGTACTACGACCTCAACGATTAGTATGAAAGCAGGCCTTAAGCAGTTTTGTTTAAGGCCTGCTATTGAACTGAACGTTTTCTTATTTGCTGATGGTAAGCCCCCAGGACGATTTCCCCGCCCACCGCGACATATTCGTACTGAAAATTGTTAAGATTATTTTGTACCAAAAAAATACACGTGATTTAGAGGGGGGGGGGGGGGGGGGTTAACGTAAAACCTCACCATGTATCACCAGGGGGGAGGGGGGGGGGTTCAAAATTGGCCAAAAAAACATCACGTGATTAATGGACGCCCCCTTATGAAAATATGGAGAAATATTGTAATAGGTAACAAAATGGACTCATTAGTGATTATTTCCTCTGTGGACTCATCTATCCTATAAATAATTCAAAATTCAAAAATAATTTATTCAGTCTAGGCTGTTACAAGCACTTGTGAATGTCATAGAAGCTCGACTTGGCATGTGCTAATAAATTTTAACATCATGTAACTGATTTAAAGTGTGCCGTTATTTACATTTATTTAGAAAATCTTATGAATTTTTGTACATGACTTGGGTAAATTGACTATGGATTGGGATATTTTGTAATTGGCATGGCAATTTCAGTCACTGTGTGAGAGGGATAAACGAAATCTGCAAAGGTGAATGACCTCTTTCGTCAACCTTCAGGCTCTAGTAAAATATACAGTGTCATAGAATATGAATATAAGATTCTTGGCTTTGAAGAAAATCAACACCATCTAGTGATTCAAATACTTACTATTTTTAGGCTTCGAAGAGTATCAACACCATGTACTGAGGCAAATAGTTACTATTTTTATTTTTTAAATGTCACTTTGAAAAGCCCTCAATGAGTAGAGTTGCCAGATCTAATAATGATATTTCATGACATTTTCCCTGACTTTTCAGTACACCTACATTCATTCTTCATTTAGCTGACGTTTGGTTTTTTTTCACTAAAATGATAAACAAATTATGTGTTTTCATTAAGTAGGTCCTTACCTACTTACTTACACTTTTTGGGATTACAAAATCCCTGACAACTACAGTTTTTCCCTGTTTTCCTGACGAACGCCTAAAATTCCTGACATGTCATGAAAATTCCTATCATTTGGTTACCCTATCTATGAGCGAGATTACACGATCAGTCTGCCCCCAGTCAATTCCATCAGGGTGTGTCCCCACTTAGGCCGCGCTCCGCGCTCCGCGCTCCGCGAACCTCGGAGCATATGTGGACGCGCGAACTCCGTCTGCTCCGCGCTCCGCGCTCCACGCTCCGCGCTCCGCGCTCCGTTCCCGTAATCAAATAAGCTTTATTCATATAAACTTAAATATTAAGTACTTTTGTCTCCACAGTATTATTATTGTGTAATTAATAATGAGTGGAAAAGAAGGGGTAAAACTTTGAATTAACAATCATGCCTATGTACAGTCAGCAGCACATCAGGTTATACAAAGTGTCAAATATTTCAATTTATTTTGGACCTTGTCTTGACAATAGGCTTTTCGTAATGAAAAAAAACTGTTGGCTCGATAGATGGCGTTGATAAAAATTTGTGTCAACCAAACTACTTAACTTCTCTTCTCTAAGGTGTGTAGGCTAGTGGAATCATGGATCACAGTATTTTCTTGATATCTGAATTCCGGAATGCAAATTCCACGATTTCTAGTGTTGCCAGTAGTCGTTTCTAAAAAGTACTTACATTTTACGTTACTATGGAGTATGGTTATGTCTTTTTGTTTATGGGCCGATTTGACCGTTTTCGGTGAAACTCGGTTTTTGGTGTTATTTTGACAAAAAAATAGCAACGCAATGTTAAAAATATAAAAAATCCAGGATAGCGGGCAACTTTTTGCTTGGTAGCCAATTTCTATGAAACTCGGTTTTTGTTACTGCTTTAACAAGAAAACAGCAACGCAATGTTAAAAATACAAAAATCCAAGATGGCGGCCAACTTTTCTGTTTGTGGGCCGATTACAATGAAACTCGATTTTTGGTACTATTTTGACAAGAAAACAGCAACGCAATGTTAAAAATAGCAAAAATCCAAGATGGCGGCCAACTTTTTTATTTGTGGGCCGATTTCAATGAAACTCAGTTTTTCTTTTTATTTTGACAAGGAAACAGCAACGATATATTCAAAAATATAAAAATTCCAAGATGCCGGCCAACTTTTTTGTTTTTGGGCCGATTTCGATGAAACTCGGTTTTGGGTAATATTTCGAAAATAAAACAGCAACGCAATAATAAAAATTGAAAAAAATTCAAGATGGCGGCCAACTTTTTTGTTTTTGGGCCGATTTCAATGAAACTCGGTGTTTAGTACTATTTCGACAAGAAAACAGCAACGCAATAATAAAAACATAAAATATCCAAGATGGCGGCCAACTTTTTTGTTTTTGGGTCGATTTCGATGAAAATTGTTTTTTGGAACTATTTCGACAATAAAACAGCAACGCAATAATAAAAATATAAAAAATCCAAGATGGCGGCCAAATTTTTGTTTTTGAGCCGATTTCGATGAAACTCGGTTTTGGGTACTATTTCGAAAATAAAACAGCAACGCAATAATAAAAATGGAAAAATCCAAGATGGCGGCCAACTTTTTTGTTTTTCGGCCGATTTCGATGAAACTCGGTTTTGGGTACTATTTCAAAAATAAAACAGCAACGCGATAATGAAAATAAAAAAATCCAAGATGGCGGCCAACTTTTTTGTTTTTGGGCCGATTTCGATGAAACTCGGTTTTGGGTACTATTTCGAAAATAAAACAGCAACGCAATAATAAAAATTGAAGAAATCCAAGATGGCGGCCAACTTTTTTGTTTTTGGGCCGATTTCGATGAAACTCTGTTTTGGGTACTATTTCGAAAATAAAACAGCAACGCAATAATAAAAATTGAAGAAATCCAAGATGGCGGCCAACTTTTTTGTTTTTGGGCTAATTTCGATGAAAATTGTTTTTTGGAACTATTTCGACAATAAAACAGCAACGCAATAATAAAAATATAAAAAATCCAAGATGGCGGCCAACTTTTTTGTTTTTGGGCCGATTTCGATGAAACTCGGTTTTGGGTACTATTTCGAAAATAAAACAGCAACGCAATTATAAAAATAAAAAATCCAAGATGGCGGCCAACTTTTTTGTTTTTGGGCCGATTTCGATGAAACTCGGTTTTGGGTACTATTTCGAAAATAAAACAGCAACGCAATAATAAAAATTGAAGAAATCCAAGATGGCGGCCAACTTTTTTGTTTTTGGGATGATTTTGATAGAACTCGGTTTTTAGTACTATTTCGACAAGAAAACAGCAACGCAATAATAAAAATATAAAAAATCCAAGATGGCGGCCAACTTTTTTGTTTTTGGGCCGATTTCGATGAAACTCGGTTTTGGGTACTATTTCAAAAATAAAACAGCAACGCAATTATAAAAATAAAAAATCCAAGATGGCGGCCAACTTTTTTGTTTTTGGGCCGATTTCGATGAAACTCGGTTTTGGGTACTATTTCGAAAATAAAACAGCAACGCAATAATAAAAATTGAAGAAATCCAAGATGGCGGCCAACTTTTTTGTTTTTGGGATGATTTTGATAGAACTCGGTTTTTAGTACTATTTCGACAAGAAAACAGCAACGCAAAATAAAAATATAAAATATCCAAGATGGCGGCCAACTTTTTTGTTTCTGGGCTAATTTCGATGAAACTCGGTTTTTAGTACTATTTCGACAAAAAAACAGCAACGCAATAATAAAAATTGAAAAAAATCCAAAATGGCGGCCAACTTTTTTTGTTTTTGGGCCGATTTCGATGAAACTCGATTTTTGGTACTATTTCGACAAATAAACAGCAACGCAATTATAAAAATATAAAATATCCAAGATGGCGGCCAACTTTTTATTTTTGGGCCGGTTTCGATGAAACTTGTTTTTTGGAAATATTTCGACAATAAAACAGCAACGCAATGATAAAAATATTAAATATCCAAGATGGCGGCCAACTTTTTTGTTTTTGGGCTAATTTTGATTAAAATTTAAAAGCTTCTGGAGGACTTTAAGTATCGGCTTATCGCTCTCAGAAGTTCTGTAGTGATTCCGTCGTCACCCGCCACCTTGTTGTTTTTCAGCTGTTTGAGAGCCATACTAATCTCGTGCATGCTGACGTCCGAAGTATCTTGGGTATAGTGTCGGATAAGCTTGGCTCTGGGGTCTTAAGCCTTGCTTTCAACAGGTGTCTGCGTGGAATATAACTGCCCATAGAAACTATCGATCTCCCTCAGGATTTCAGGCTTCGCTGAGATGATGCGTCCGTCGTCAGTTTTTAGCTTCGTCATCTGGCTTTGCCCAATAGACAGATCTTGAAAAGTATGGTACAGGAATGAAACTTGTTTCGAAATATCGATATTATCATTAGGGCTGACTTTTACTAAGGCACCAAAATATCTATCCTGGTGAAAAAAAGTTACAACTGCACTGAAGCCAAAAAAAATATGAACGATTTTTTTCTGGCGTTAGTTGCACCTAAGATTTTTGGTGCCATAGTAAAAGTCAACCTTAATTATAAAATTTATACTTACTTGGAAACAAGTTTCATTCCTGTACCATACCTTTAAAAAAATTGGGCCAATAAGTTGCATTGTCTATTTGATTTAAAGATAAAAAATAATGAAAAATGTTAAAACCTTAAAATTAACAATATTAACAGTCGATGACGTTTAAAATTTGCAATGCTGCTGTATCAATAAGTCATTTTTGACAAATACCCTACATTGCCGCCTTTGATTCTATACGACTCACTTGTTATAGATAAATGTTATAGTCTTTACCTGTTTCTATAGTATTATGTAGTCTGCGCTTGTAGTAAGACTAGTAAGTGAGTAACTCGATGTTTTTTGTCAGTTCTAAAATATCTTTACGTAAAACGCTAGTTTTTTTACATTATCTTTGTACTTACCTACCTAAGTAATAGTATAATAGTACTTACCTACCTAATGTTGTCATACGTACTAGCATCAAATCAATCCGCACCGGACAAATGTACGTGATTTTTGGTGCGTGTAACACTAATGTAATGTTTTATTTTTGACTAGCTGATGCCTGCGACTTCGTACGCGTGGACATTATTACTCCGGCGTATTCATATAAGGTCATCCAGGTATTCCAGATCTTCGATTTTTTTACCTCAACATAAAATGCTCATCAGGCTGAACAACTTTTGCTAAGGTGTCATTTTTATATTTTGTATAGTTTAGCTGGACCATTATGGTACTGCATCAGGTGTTCCAATTTTCAAAATCATTATACTCTAAACTATACCCATGCTTAACAGCTATATTACAAAAAAAAAGATTCATTCGAATCCGTTCAGTATTTCCTGAGATTAGCGTGTTCAAACAGACAAACAGACAAACAGACACACTTATTTTTCTAAATTCTTACTCTATTACTATGTCTCCATCGTCCCACATTTTTTTTTGAAATATATGTAATGTACAGCAGACACTCTTTTTACTGTTTTATTATACAGGGTAATTTTGCGACCCCTTTACAAAATCAAATATAAGTTCAAGGAAGTAATAAAAAGAAATTAGGTGAGATAATTCTAATTTATTTCTTTTTAAATTCTCAGTTTTCAGCCACTTTTTATATCCTAAAAATCTAGGCGCGTACGCTCACCGTCACGAACGGGACGCGAGCGGGGGAAGGCGAGTGGCGGGAGGGGGCTCGCGCGGGTCGACCGTGCGACGCGCAAACGGTGACAACAATTTCAATTTGTGTAGGGAAAAGTTTGGGGTAAAAATGTAAAAAAAATGTTTTTGTTTTACTTCATAAATTGATTGTACCGCTGTTATAGAATGACCTGACAAAATTTTAAAAGGGGTCCAAAAATGACCCTGTATGTAAGGATAAATAAATAAAAAAAAAGGGAAACATAGTTTACAATTGCAATAAAATGAGGGTTGTTATAGCACATTCGAGTGATGATGAAGTCGGCGCGAGAGTCTCGCATGCTGAATTTAATTTTGATTATTTTTTTATTTATTTCAGAAAAAGTTTTTAAACTTTTAGAAAAATTCAATAAAATAAGTCACCTTTCAATAAAATATTAAAATCTATAAGAATGGAATATAAATAAATATTTTGTTAAATTCATTAAATAATTTTCAATGTACCAGAAGGTCGTGAGAGGCACGAGATCTGTTAATTTTTGTTTTCAGATCATTTTGGCTACTCTAGACGCTCATATCAATTTAACGCTGACTGTACTTTAACCCGATTAAATAATACCCAAACTTAATTTCTCCCATAAAGGACAAGAATAACGCAATGTAAACAATGACAAAATGTCAAGATAACTGCGAACTTACTTGACTTTGATTTTGGTTTGATTTTGATGTAACTCGGTTGTAAAAAAAAGTAAAACAATTAAAGAATTTGGCCGCATCCTGAAATTTTTAATATTTTTATTATTGCGTTGCTGTTTTCTTGTCAAAATAGAAACAAAAACCGAGTTTTATTTAAATCGGACCACAAACAAAAAGTTGGCCGCAATCTTGGATTTTTTATTATTATTGCGTTGCTGTTTTCTTATCAAAATAGTAACAAAAACCGAGTTTTATTTAAATCGGACCACAAACAAAAAAGCTGGCCGCAATCTTGGATTTTTTTCAATTTTTATTATTGCGTTGCTGTTTTATTTTCGAAATAGTAGCAAAAACCGAGTTTCATCGAAATCGGCCCAAAAACAAAAAAGTTGGCCGCCATCTTGGATTTTTTTCAATTTTTATTATTGCGTTGCTGTTTTATTTTCGAAATAGTACCCAAAACCGAGTTTCATCGAAATCGGCCCAAAAACAAAAAAGTTGGCCGCCATCTTGGATTTTTTTAAATTTTATTATTGCGTTGCTCATTTATTTTCGAAATAGTACCCAAAACCGAATTTCATCGAAATCGGCCCAAAAACAAAAAGTTGGCCGCCATCTTGGATTTTTTTCAATTTTTATTATTGCGTTGCTGTTTTATTTTTGAAATAGTACTAAAACCGAGTTTCATCGAAATCGGCCCAAAAACAAAAAAGTTGGCCGCCATCTTGGATTTTTTTCAATTTTTATTATTGCGTTGCTGTTTTATTTTCGAAATAGTACCCAAAACCAAGTTTCATCGAAATCAGCCCAAAAACAGAAAAGTTGGCCGCCATCTTGGATTTTTTTCAATTTTTATTATTGCGTTGCTGTTTTATTTTCGAAATAGTACCCAAAAATCGAGTTTCATCGAAATCGGCCCACAAACAACAAAGTTAGCCGCCATCTTGGAATTATTGCTATTTTTAACATTGCGTTGCTGTTTTCTTGTCAAAATAGTACCAAAAATCGAGTTTCATCGAAATCGGCCCACAAACAGAAAAGTTGGCCGCCATCTTGGATTTTTGTATTTTTAATATTGCGTTGCTGTTTTCTTGTTAAAGCAGTAACAAAAACCGAGTTTCATAGAAATTGGCTACCAAGCAAAAAAGTTGCCCGTTATCCTGGATTTTTTATATTTTTAACATTGCGTTGCTATTTTTTTGTCAAAATAACACCAAAAACCGAGTTTCACCGAAAACGGTCAAATCGGCCCATAAACAAAAAGACAACCATACTCCATAGTAACGTAAAATGTAAGCCTTCATTGTCAAGACAAGGTCCAAAATAAATTGAAAATTACAACAAACATTTTGAATTTGGCTATCGTAGCCCATATACTTGAAAGTGATTTGTAATAGGAAACAATCAAAAAAACTTCTCGTAATAGACCCCTGCGCATTTAACTTTTCGTAATAGACCCTGCGCTCCGCGCTCCGCGCTCCGCGCTCCGTGTCGGATCGCAAATTCGGAGCGCGCTCCGAGGTTCGCGGAGCGCGGAGCGCGGAGCGCGGCCTAAGTGGGGACACACCTTCAGTCTGGTCTGGATCACAATTTTACCAACTCTGACTGCCGCCAGAATTACGAATGTTTGCGCGGTTTCATTCCAGACTGATACAGGGCTGCCAAAGATCTTGATATCATAAAATATGTAGGAATTAGAAGGGATACAACACAAAATAAGGCATTTAACTTGTCCTTTAATCTTTTAAATATTGGACCCATTTTTTATCAACACTTTGATTTTGATCGCGTGTTATCATCAAAAATCGGGACAAAACTGATGGATCGTCGGGACGCGGGACAATATCATCTAAATCGCGACTTTCCCGGCAAAATCGGGATGGGTGGCAACCCTGGACTGACGTGTGTGTTGTCAAGATTATGCTATCAATATGCAATATCATTTTTGGTGTGTTCTGTCTCGATTTATTACTTTCAATTAATATTTTGTTTTAAATATTCGTATTAAGGATTATTATGACAAAAAAACAAATAAAAATATAAAGAAACTCATTTTCAGCTAGTTTCGCACTGATTTCCAGAGTACCTATCCAGAGGCACTGGATGACCTTTCATATTACCACTCTTCTCCTATATTACTCTACTCTTTGGTAGTATCTATGGCTGCGGTCCGAATAGCACTAATTTGTAGTCCGCATAGCTGTCAAAAATTATGCTATCAATATGCAGTATCATTTTTGGTGTGTTCTGTCTCGATTTATTCTATAAATTAAATTTTTTATTTTAAACATATTAAGGATTATTTACGCAAAAAACACATGAAAATATAAAGAAACTCATTTTTAGCTATTATAATTTCACATCTAGTTCCGCACTGATTTCCAGAGGCGCTGATGACCTTTCAAAAACTGCGCTGTGAGCGTGATTCGGAACGCGGCCTGAGTGGTAGCTAGGGATGTTCGATCCGGGTGCCTTGTATCGATATTCCGGATCGCAATGGATCGTAATCCATTGTATCGATCCATGGATCGATCCTAATAAATTGATACGATTTTTTGGATCGATCCAGTATCGAATAAAATATTTTCGAAAAGTCGGATTTTTAATCACTTTAATAGAAACATGATAATAAGTGACTAATATACACTACAAGGTGTTTGGTAAAAGCCTTATAAAGCCGAATATGGTAGATAGAGACCATCAAATTGGACAACTTTTACTATGGTATTCTTTTACTATGGGTTACATTTCAGAGTTGGTCCCATAGTAAAAGTTGTCCAATTTGATGGTCCCTATCTACCATATTCGGCTTTATAAGGCTTTTACCAAACACCTTGTATATCTAAAAAGCTTTTTAAAAAAAAAGAAAAACCGCCTTCAAAAAACTGAAAACAAAAACAGCTTAAAAATTAAATACCTCTAAAAAGCAAGAAATAATATTCGAATCATTCGTTACACATATCAATATTAATAAAACACGTCTAATGAAGTCGGGTGGGGCTGGAGGACAACTTAATTTTTTTCATAAAGCCCCACCCGACTTCATTAGACGTGTTTTATTAATATTGATATGTGTAACGAATGATTCGAATATTATTTCTTGCTTTTTAGAGGTATTTAATTTTTAAGCTGTTTTTGTTTTCAGTTTTTTGAAGGCGGTTTTTCTTTTTTTTAAAAAAGCTTTTTTATTTTCAACTTTTTAGTGGTAGGTATGTAAGCGCAGCGTGTAAATATTTTTTTACTTTATATTATAATATTTTCAATGGTAAAATGCCCAGAACTCAATTTCCAAATTTACGCTGTTTGTTTTTGAGGAGTTCCGTTGTGTCATCGTAGTCCAAGTCTAGTCCAGAACGTTGCATCGCAAACCATGATTTGGTTTGTTTTGGATTGCCATAAACTTACCAAAACCTAAATCACTTTACTTATACTATTTGATTTTGAAGAGTTCCTTTATGTATCTTCGAAGTTCGAAGTCCAATAACAATGAAATTAAATTGTGACCACTCTTGAAGTATACCTTTTCAAATAAAAAAAGAATCATCTAAATCGGTTTATAAACAAAGAAGTTATGTCCGAAATTCCATAAAAACTCGTGCGATGGCGAGCTAAATAATTGATATTTTTCAGGATTATGAAAAAACTACTGGCCAGATCTCTGTAAAAAATTTATGGGACCACACACGAACTATGTTCTTTGAGTTAAAAAAAGAATTGTACAAATCGGGTAACAACTGACGAAGCTATGTTAAAACATACATTAAAAAAAAAAAAAAAAAATACCGTCGACTTGAGAACCTCCTCCTTTTTTTGAAGTCGGTTAAAAAATGAAAACGAATGTTCAGACCACGTTTCCACCACTTTTCTATGGAACAACTGATTTTTTTTCGCGATATCGTGGTTGGCCCCATAGTAAAAGTTGTTCATTAACGTGGTCTGAACACCGGCAATATAATACAGTGTGTTTTTTAACAGTGATCAAATTTTGTGGTTTAGCTTAGCTAACTAAGTTTTTGTGATCTTAATCAGATCACAAAAATATTCAGCTGTTCCATAGAAAACATCAATAGGTATCTACTCGACCAAAATGTATGGAACAGCTGATTATTTTTTGCTCCCACGAAAGTGTAACACCACGAAATTTGATCACTGTTAAAAACACACTGTATTTTAAAGTACCCAAAAACAAAATTAAAAGTTGCTAGTGGTCCAAGCAAACAAAACGTACTTAGGCTGGCCCCAGACCTACCGGTTCCGTTTCTTTGCTTTGCTGTGCTACCTTGCTTGAAAGACCGCCGGCCAACCAGGGTAATTTTCAATCTATCGCATTTTGGGACTAGACCAAATTGGCAAGATAGCCATTAGCTTGGTTTTATCAAATATCATCGCCTGGATTGCGAAGTAGGAAGCTTTTAGGAGATATGCCACCCTGAACATGGACTCCGATCGTTAAAAATAACTCGATCGCTTATTTATACAAGATGTTTGGTAAAGCCTTATAAAACTGAATATGGTAGATAGGGACCATAATAAAACTGAACAACTTTTACTATGGGATCAAATCTGAAATCGCGAAAAAATGAACTGTTTCATACATTTTGATAATTTCGTTATTAATTTTTGTATAAAACAGCAGTTTTTTTTTTAAAACGAAAACTAAAACTTCTCATCGCACCCCAGACGACGATATTTGATAACACCAAACTAATGGCTATCTTGCCAATGTGGTCAGGTCAAAATATGCGATAGATTGAAAATGAGCCTCTTGGCCGGCGGTCCATGGTAGAACAGCAAAGCAAAGAAATGAAACCGGTAGGTCTGGGGCCAGCCTTATCCTAACGAAATAAAAATGTTCTCTTCTCAAACTAAACAATATATTTGTTATGACTTATGACGAAGTTGACAGTACATTGAAATATGATATGGCAACATTCGCAAAAAGTGTAGTAATTAGAGGAATGTTTATTAAATATCGTAATATGGATTTTGACTAAATATTCCGTTGAACTTAAAATATTCTCTGAGTTATTACTTTATTAATACGATATACATAATACGATTCTTTCGATCCGATCCTCTATGCATGTGTATCGATCCACCAAAGGATCGAATGCTATTGTATCGATACAAAAATCGAATGGATCGTATCCCATTGTATCGATCCACGCAAGTATCGGATTGGTGGATCGAACATCCCTAAGTGGTACAAAAAAAAAGAAAGTCCGAAGAAAAAAATATCTTGAAATAAAAAAATAATTACTGTTTAAAATGAAAGAAATCGATATCAATATAGAAGGATATAATGTGTATGGGATATGTGTCGGCTGCTTGAATTACAACAGGAAAATGTTCTATCACGAAGAGATCAAGGAATGCTTCTCCACATTGGCTGGTATTGATGTAAGAAACAGTTTAATTACTTTATTCTGCAGGTACTCCAATACAGTTACTTTACGTACTTTTTGTAATAATTCTGCAGAAAATCGAACGTAAACAAGAGAACAGAAACGCTTGGAAACGTCATTGTTTTTTAGGGTTCCGTACCTAAAGGGTAAAAACGGAACCCTATTACTAAGACTCCGCTGTCCAACTGTCTGTCTGTCACCAGGCTGTATCTCATGAACCGTGATAGCTAGACAGCTGAAATTTTCACAGATGATGTATTTCTGTTGCCGCTATAATAACAAATACTAAAACCAGAATAAGATAAATATTTGAGGGGGGCTCCCATACAACAAACGTGATTTTTTTGCCGTTTTTGCTGGATGCTAATAACGACAGCGGGTAGACAGTTGAAATTTTCACAGATGATGTATTTCTGTTGCTGCTATAACAACAAATACTAAAAATAAAAATAAAAAAAATATTCAATGGGGGCTCCCATACAACAAACGTGATTTTTTTGCCGTTTTTTGGTACGGAACCCTTTGTGCGTGAGTCCGACTCGCACTTGGCCGGTTTTGTTTCAATATTTTTCTTCTTTGGTTGTGCTTTGCAATGGATTAATCATAATAGGTAGGTATTGGATTCTTCAATCAATGATATACAGTTGTGATGAATCAATAAGTGCCAGCTCTTGTTGATTGAATACAGGAATTAACTCATTAAACCCCACGCGGCTACCGGTAGCCGGACAACTATGAAATATCAATTGTGTCTCATTTCCTGGGGGTTGAATGACGAGTTAAGTTACCTATTTTACACTAATAATATTAAAAAACTAGCGGCCGCCCATGACTTTGTTTGCGTAGACTGCGGAGAAACAGAGGGCCTAGCCAAAGTAACATTCGCTAATCTTTGTTATCGCTTCGCTTTCGAAACATGTATGGGATTGACATAAGGTTTCGTTAACAATCGAATTATAAAACGTCAAATCCAAATTTCACAATTTCGCTATCGCGAAAATTTGCAAATGTTACTTTGGCTAGGGGGGCAGAAACCAGGATATTAAAAAGTAGACTAAGTATATTATGTTAATCCAGTTTCTTAATCTGTCTAACAACCTTTCATCCAGATCGGCTTGGATTTAGAATACTTGAGCACGAATTTGTATATAGTGAGTTTACTACTTTATTAAAAATTGTTTTAAAAAACAAAAAACCGACTTCAAAAACCTGCCTCTAAAAAGCAAGAAATAATATTCAAATCATTAGATACGCATTATCATTGTTATAACAACACGTCTATTGAAGTCGGGTGGGGCTGGAGTACAACTTCCTTTTTTTATTCTAAAAGCCCCACCCGACTTCAATAGACGTGTTGTTATAACAATGATAATGCGTATCTAATGATTTGAATATTATTTCTTGCTTTTTAGAGGCAGGTTTTTGAAGTCGGTTTTTTGTTTTTTAAAACAATTTTTTATTTTATTATTTTTAGTGTAAGTACCTTCTATATTAGGTATATTATTGGGTAGAAAAATCGGCTCAGCCAAACGTGAGATATTCGCGGAAAAACATACATCCATACAGGTTAAACTGAAGGAGAACCTTTTTTTTGAAAGCGGGTAAAAAGACTACACTAAAAGTACCCCTTTCCCAACAAAAAGAAACATCTAATTCGGTTCATAAATAACAAAGTCGTCATGTGAGTTGATGAAAATCATAGTATTTTCAGGATTTCTCGAAAACTACTGAACCGATTTGAAAAAAAATTAAATGGGACCATCTCGCAAAAAAACTCAATCGAACAAAAAAAGAATCATCAAAATCGGTTCATAAATGACGAAGATATGCGCGAACAACGATAAAAAAAAAAAAAAAACATACAATCGAATTGAGAACCTCCTCCTTTTTGTGAAGTCGGTTAATAAAACATGCAGAGATTCTAATGCACATATTCATTTTCTGCGGAAACACTTATTTTTCGAAAAAAATAAAGATCTAAGTCTAATTTTAAACCAGTGTCGTCATTCTTGGCGTTTAATGGCGGCCCACTAGGTTGGTAGCACTGCTAAATTGTTGCGATGGTGAATCAAAGACCGCAGGTCACGTGATAGGTGCGAGGAGCGTAGCGACGAGCATGTTAGGTGTACATGAACCCAGCGCGCGAGCCGAGCGAGCGAAGCGAGGGTGCCTCGGTAGCGGCCGGCGAAGCGCCAGAAACAACGAACTAAGATCTAAGGAAGCCTAACTCCTAACAAATATTGCATAAAAAATGGCACCTTCACATATTCTGTAACACAAAAGGTCGCAAACTAAACAATGAACTAGTAAAAACATACCTTATTACAATGCACGCATAATCGGCATTAGATTGTATTCTAACGCATATGACGTTTTCTATTGGATGGGGTTTGAACGCAGATCAAACATGATTGGATATTTGACTCGCCTCACGTCACTCATTGGGCCGTTGTAGTGCCTTTGTCATTGAGGCGAGGACGGTGTAACGTAGAATGCAGTCAGTACACCTAACCTACTACGGCGCGCTGGGCGGCATCATAAAATTGTTTTATGAAATTAGTACATTATTGTTTGTTAGATATAATGTTTGTTTTATTATGTAGACAGACGACTTGGTAAAGACCGCTCGAATACGCTTGATGCAAGTCGCCTGTAACTAGTCAGTCGCTCTAAAAAACTAAAGGAGACCTATGTCAGCAGTGGACGTCTTTCGGCTGTGATGATTTTATTGTTATTTTATTTTATAAAAATTATAAAATGATGATGTTGATGAATGATGATCATATTATTTGTCACGAATTGGTAACACATATGATTTCAAGAAGGACTAAAATTAGGCAAGCTATTGAAATAAAATAGGTATGCTTGATAAAAGACAATGTATTCTGTAAAGATTTTTTTTTCATAACATGTAAGTACATATTATGTAGATAATTATCACATTTGCGCGAGCAACACCTTAATACGTCTTTTAGAGGTGTGACTGATAAAGAACAACAGTATTAATACGTCGCTTTATTTTTATTTTTCACTTAAAAAAGCATGCCTTAATTGGCAATACAAAATTCTTATAGCGACACCTTTTTAACCGACTTCAAAAAAGGAGGAGGTTCTCAGTTTGTCGTAATGTATTTTTTATAGCAGCGTATTCCACCAAGTCAAAGTTTATTCTTGTCAAGATCTTTTTCAAATGCAGACTATTTTAACATGCTTGTTGACCGGTGCGCAAATACCTAAACTAGCAATATGGGTGACGGTGGATTGGAAGAGGTGGACCAACTCCGTAGCCAGCGCGATCTCCAGATTTGACACCCCTTGATTTTTATTTGTGAGGTCATGTTTACAGTTGATGTTTTAAAAACATTTGTGAGAGTGATCATCCGTAATGCGTTTGCGAATAATAGCCACATTTGTACTAATTAAGTGGAATACAGGTGTGCTGCAAAGTTTTCAGCATAATCTAGTGCACCGTTGCTAGGCATGTATTTCTATTGGTGGTGGAAATATAAAGTAGCATTTTCGCAGCAGATCTCACATTGGGGTTCCAGCAGAATGATCCGCGGATCAAACTCCATATTAAAAAGAAAAGCTGTTTTCAGAGCTGCATAAAAATTATAGTTTCTGGAAATTGTCATTACTTTGTGTTCTGATCTGACGGTTTTGACCTCATGACGTCACTACTTGTCGTGTCTGCTGCCTTCGGTGTTGCAATGTGAGTTCTTCATTTTTTATTTATTCTATTTTAACTAGAGATTTTTACTCGTTTATCAAAGAGGATTGCGTGAATAGAATCTTTATAGGTACTATGGGCAACAGCGACGCTTAACCAGTTTGCAACAAAATTCGTGTGCGCGCGTATCGCCCCTACACGAACTAAACGTATGGTTGTGACGGCGCGGCGTGCAAGCGATTTTGACCTTAGCAGTGGTTAAGCGTCGCTGTTGCCCATGGTACCTACCTAATCATCCCTTCACGGATTGGACAGCGTTTTTGTTACACCCTGTATAATAATAAAAAACAAGGAGATTACATCAGATTACTTGTTTTCTATGTATTGCATATTGCAGGACGCGCCATTTTTAGCATTACAAAATTTTGATTTAAATTTTCCTTTTTTTTTGTTGTACTGAATTCCATGAGAGAGTTTTATTCTTGTTTAAAAATGTGTGATAGCAGTGAATGTGAAGATTTGACTCTGCCCCACAAAGCGACTGAACACTTGTTGCATAATAACGACCATATTTTGTATGTATACGCTCATAGATATTTTTAAAAAACGAAAAATATGTTACTTTCCTATGTTATGTTATGTCTGTATAGTTTTGCTGCCTTCTTTTGGTCTTTTTCACCACTTGACCACACATGACGTCATTTTAATCATTTTTCTAATTATTTTTTTGTGGTAACGCTAACGACTGTCGCCGAGCGCGTGGAGAGATTTTTTGAGCGGAATTACACTTCCTTAGTATCTTAGTTCGTTGGCCAGAAACGACTTTTTTTACGTGCGAAATTTTGTACGTACGTCCCTTCCCCTCTCCCCACCTCTTTTTAGCCTCCCCTGCTTAATTTCTACGTTTTTTGTTTTGAGGTTATGTTTACACAAAAAAATATTTCTTGAAAACTACGCATCACGGGCAGATGGGGATTGGAAGAGGGAGTTGTTTCCCTTCCCTCCCCCTCTCTCCCTCCTTTAATTGCCGAAAAACAACAGCAATTTGCCTGTTATCATTACTTTTTTGTGTATTCATATATATCAATATCTCTGCAAATATGTACTTCCGCGGAGTGAGAGTACCACCAGGGGGGAGGTTACCTCCCCCCCTCCATCCCCTTCCCTCAAAACCACCAAATTCGTGCTTAAGTATTCAAAATTTTTACCTCCAGATCCGTCCAGCTGCTTAGGTGACAAACAGACACACAAACTTTTCCATTTATAACATTATAGTAGGAAGTAGGATGTACTAGAAAAAAATCGACTTTCCACCAGATCATTTTCTCAGGCAAGGTTTTAATTCTTGGTTTCTCGAACTGTTGTAAAAAATACATATATGGTTGATAAACTAGATAGATTTTGCGTTTTTTCAGTATTGATGAATGTCACTGTTTTATTGACTCATTAATAAATACCACTTCATTTTAGATTCCCGATGGCCTCTCCGTCCAGCTATGTTGGGAGTGCCTCGCCTCAGTTCGTAGAGCATGGCAATTCCGATCACAGCTGCTGATGTCTTACAGTATACTCACCTGTTACTCTAGAAAGGTAAATGGATTAGATTATTCTTACCGTCTTATTCATAAATAATCCTTAACCGTCTTATTCATAAATAATCCTTAAAATAGAGTTAAAGTCTACTTTAGTTAAATTCTGATAAAGCTTCATAACATAAAACTTCATATAACTTTCCAATTATTTGAATCACAAAAATAAATATGTATTTTCTTTTACATTGTTATATTGGGTTATTTTACATCTTGTCAGTTCTATGTTAATTAAAAAGCATCAGATGAACATAATTTTTTTTTTCAGCACACATTTCTCAATTCTCCGTCGGACTTAACACAATACTCAATGACTAGACTCAGCTTGTCCGAGGTGGAGATAAATGAAGACACCGAGTTCCAACCGGTGTTACTCAAGGAAGACATTGACGATGACATGGATCAAGTTAAACTGGAGTTAGAGGATGAACTGGTTGATTTTGGTAAGTTGGTAAAACAGTATGCATATCCGTCGCCGTTGGGGTAAATGATAACCCGCCTCCCCCTCCGGGGATTTGGGGAAGTGGGTGAAATGGTTCAAATCAAGGTGACTGATCACCCGCCTGGCTTCGCTGGCGTCCCCCCTTCTAAATTTTTTTATTTTATAAGCCTTTATTTACTTTTAAGAAACATACATATTTTTTCTAAATATAATGATTACAGTTTTTTAAATTCAGTTTCAATTCAAACAGCAGCTTCCCTTTAGCGATGGGCCAACTCGGTTTATTTCCAACTCGAGTCAACCCGTTTCCAAATTCGCGTAACTCGGTTTCAACTCGAGTTAGCCAACCCGAGTTGGCTCGCGGGTCGAACCGCTACGACCCGCGAGACAACTCGGAAATGCGCGTAACTCGGTTTCAATTCAACTCGAGTTAGCCGACACGAGTTTGCTAGCGGGTCGTAGTGGGTTGACCCGTTAGCCAACTCGGGTCGGCTAACTCGAGTTGAATTGAAACTGAGTTACGCGAATTTCTGTAGCTGTAAGCGGGTCAGACGGAGTTGCCTAATCGGTTCGGAACCAACCACAGATGGTCAGCAACTGTAGAGACCTTTACCTTTTTGTTCATAGATTAGATACTAGCTAAGTAGGTTAGGTTGTTTTAATTTGTTTATGACGAGATTGTGATTTGGGTAGGTAAGGTTAGGTAAATACTTCCCAAACCATTGATTTCTTTTTCCGACTGGATGACATTGTCTCAAAGTTAAACACGACACAAAACACACACTCAACACAATTACGAAGTGAAAAGAGCTTATAAAAACCGAACTTTAATATTTGTCTATCCAAACATTAAAAGAAACAAAACAAGTAAACAGTAAAATATGAAAATTCGCCGGTAGTAATAAAACAGAACTTCGGGTACTACGGGTCAACTCGGGTTAGATTGGCCAACTCCGCCGCCGGGCCGGGCGGTGGCGGCGGAAGCGAAGGTGCACAACTCGAGTTCTTAACGGGCTGACTCGAGTAGCTGGAAGCCGCGTCCAGCGTCCCAGACGCCGGACGCGGCATCCAGCGTCACTGCGATGGTCACTCGGAACTGTTTTTAAGTTTCGCATACGCTCAATGTAAATGAACGTGAGCGATTAAAATATGGGTGACCTGCATACCCACTTTAGGTACTTACCAAAGTGAAGATAGTCATGAATGTCAGTGCTTAAATATTAAGTTGATTTTTATAGCATAGTACCTAAGCAAGGTAAATAAAAACCTAAAAACAAAGTACCTAGACTACCTAGGTACCTACACAATACAAAAACAAAATAGGTAGGTACCTCCGCAAGTGAATAAAACGGATTCTCACCTGGTTGACCAACATCCAAGCTTATTTCTTCCCAACGTTTGTGTTTCAAAACACATTGTTTTTATTGCTGGCATCATAATAATATGAAACTATGTTTCATTTAACTAATTCTATTAGTAATCCATCTTGTTCCTACCTAAATTTCCTAAATTTCACCATTTTCAGAGTGACCGCGCGACAAAAACGCGGCGTCCGTGTACGCCAGAATGCTCCGAAATGACTGCGTAGGCGGCGTACAGCTCGCGCCATATAACTTGATCCAGTTTTTTTGTACCACGTGACCTGCGCACTACATTTTTTGTAGTTAAAAATTGCTACTGCGCAGGCCTCATTGTCTATGGTTTGGGTCAAGTTATTTTGCGCGAGCTGTACGACCTACGGACGCGCGTCAGGCGTGTGAGAGAGACCACACTAGTACATTTCCATAGTAAGCATTCGTAGGCCGCGTACAGCGTTACGCCGGACGCGACCTACTGCGTTTGTTGCAGACCACCGCCTAAGTCTGTCCTGTAATTTGGACACAAAGGCCTCCTCCATTCCTTTCCACCTTTCCTCATCTCTGGCCAGTGTTGGCCAGAGTGGGCTTATTAAGTTTTTGAACTCATCAGACCATCTTCTTGTTGGCCTCCCTCTTTTTCTCTCTCCTTCTATTTAGATTCTATTTAAAAGGAGATATATCCAATAATTATAATAAAAACAGTATAAATTGACAATAGACAGTGATTTACGGCATCTTCACTCGAGAATGTGTGGCAAAGCCTAAATTTTACAGATTAACATATTATCATTTTGTACCGCAAGCGCTTTGAAGTTGGTCGCTTCTGTTGTACATAGGTACCTATTTAGTTTAATTAATTGCATTGTAATAGACATTTTTAATGTCCCAACATTAAAGAGGTGAGGAGCTCAAAGTCGGAGAAGCTCGATGGCGCAGTTGTTTAGCGCCTGACCCTGCGGTTGCGGAGGTAAAGCTACTTTTGCTAGGGTTGGTCATGGGATGGGTGACCAAAAATTTTGTATCTCGAGCTCCACCTGTTCCTTTCTTCGAAAGGCAAGTTAATCCGTTGGCATAACACTTCCGCTCCGGATGGGCTCAAAGTCACGATATTAGCGTACACCGTTAAACAGAAAACTCAGTCGGGCTGTCACGGTCATTTTGCTATTCGCCACACAAATAGTGGCTGCACAATCTTTATCCTCCAAAGCACATTGTATTAAAACGAAAAAAAAAACAAGTTGCGAAATCTGTCTACTGACGAGTTGCTAACGAAATCTCGTTCATGCGCATTTGGTCCACTTTGCATTTCGTCCACTTCTCATTTGGTCCATTTCGCGGAACGTCCATTTCGCGGAACGTCCATTTCGTATATGGTCCTATTTGTGGAACGTCCATTTCGCATTTGGTCCATTTCGCGGAACGACCTTTTCGCATTTGATCCACTTTCTAAAATTTCCTCCTTTGCGACCACAAAACACGTTTACCTAATTTTATTGTTAAAATATATAAGTTAAAATGATCTCCATATTTATGTGATCCTGAGTACTTTGGTGACGTACTAAGAACAAATAAAAACCAAAATATATATCAAAAAGGTAAAATATATAAGTTAATATTCTCAATATTTATGTGATCCTGGTACTTAGGTGACGTACTAAGAAGAAGAAAAAAACAAAATATACAGTTGTGGCCACATAATTAAGAACGATTTTTAGTTTCAATAAATTTCCATTACGACCTGTGATTTCTCGATCGTGTTTCTTCTCAGAAGTAATTTATTGTATTATAAAATAGGTACATGAATAAAGCAAACTTTATTAGGAGTGGGCGGATTTTTTAAAAAGTGTACCTTCAATATTCGCGATGTCCTTCAAGTTCTGACATCATTAGATGGTTCTAAACCTCTATTTTTGAGAAATCTCCACTACAACTAAGTAACGCAAGTAATTGATTTTTAATTATTTTTTAAACCGAAGTCTTAAAATTTGTCTTGGTGGAACTTTCCGCTGATAAACGCGTAATTAATTGTTTTCAAAGCAAAACTACTAAACATCTTACTTTTTTTACGTTAGCAACATTATAAAGCTACTAAAAACTCTGGGCTAAACCGCCATTTACAATTTCATTCCGTCGAGAAAATTTAACATTGTGGTTGTGCTGCAGTAACTTACAAAGTTTATACAGTGAGTATCAGCGCTTTTTAAGGTAATGTACCTAACTAATTTTAGTGTTTTATTTATTTAATTTACGATCAGTCAATTTATGGTTTTGTATATCGTTGCATTATTTTATCGATATAACTGCTTAACATCGAAATAATAATTCAAACACGTTACCATTCGGAGTTTCGTTACATTCCACTGACTAATTCTGTCTAAAATGTAAGTCAATGGAATGAATAGTTACACATTGGAACGGTAAGGCTGCATATATATTGAACAATGAACAGTATCCCGCCACTTTTAAAATTCTTTATACCTACTACGTATATAATAATGCAGACAAATAATTTTAAGACAGAAACTGAGCTTGAAATGATCTTTCAAATAACCCGCAACAACCAACCATTAAAACAAAGTCAGTTTTTATTTATATTTGTTGGTCTTTGACTGTATTGTTTTGAATAAAGAAGTATAATAAGTTTTTCTTGAAAATGTATCTTAAAGAACAATTTAACTAAATAAGTGTGCAAGACAATTAAAATATCTAATAAGAAAAACTTTCATTATAGTCAGACTCTTACTTTTTCTTAATTGAAAATTGTTTAAATTTTCTTTGTCACAGCTAAATGGGTTTATTTTGTAGAAATAAGAGACCATTTGATTATTAAAAGACAATTTTAAATTACATCTGTTTATTTATTTCACTGCCACAAATAAAAACTGTTACTCAGTAGAACCTAAAATCGCCGAATCTCTATTAAAATAATTTATTTTAATTATATTATAATCATTATTTCGGGACCTTGACATTTCGGGAACTTGACATTTAGGGAACCTTACATTTCAGGAACTTGACATTTTGGGAATCTGACGTTTTGGGAACTTGACATTTTGAAACCGCTTGACATTTTGGGAATTTGACATTGGGGACTTAAAGGGCAGTATGCTTTGGGTCATTGTCTTGCTGGAATATCGAAATGACCGGAAGGACGGCTTCAGCATAGAGTAACATCGTTTCCTCTAGTATATTTATGTACTGGAACTGATCCGTGTTTCCTTCTATGAGCCTAACAGGCCTGACTCCGTGGCCAGAAAAGCATGTTCAGATTTTAACATTTCCACCGCCATGCTTTAATGTCACTTTTGTGAACTTGGGGTCAAATATTTTTTTCGAAGGGTGCCGTAAATATTGCTGTCCATCAGAGCACACCCTGTTTATTTTAGTTTCATCATAAAAAAATATAATTTTTCCACTGTCGGGCTGTCCAGTTTTCATAACGTTTGACAAAAGCAATACAGGCTTGCTTAAGGCGCAATGTCAACATCGGTATCTTCCTGGCTATCCTCCTAAACAACTTCTCTTCCACCAAACGCCTTCGGATGGTCCACGCCGAGATTCCCGAGGGGTTGTTTTCGCAAAAAAAAAATTTTCTTATCTCATTACACCCTTTAAAATAATATTGTTTGGCCAAACGTATGATGTTTCTATCGACTCAACGACATGTCTTCCTCTTTCTAGTCTACATGTGGAACATTTGAATTAGTTTGATACGTGTTAAAATGCTTTACAGCATGGGAAACCATAGTTGTCAAGCATTGCAAGTGGTCTGCTATAATATTGGACGACCAGGTCTTCTCACGAAGTTTTATTATTTATTTATTTATTCATTTATTCATATGGCATACACAACAGATGACAGTAACAATAGCACACAATAACAGCTAGATATGTCTTGAACCAAACTGACATCCAAACACGTGCACACACAGAAATACATGCGATGCGGAAACATTTAAATTATTACAATTATCATAAATTGGTACTATAAAGGTTGCATTAATTAATATTGTTTAGTTTACATGAAAAATATTGAATTAATTATTGAAATTATTATTATAATTCTTCTTGTAGATTTATCGCAATTTTTACAATTGCCCATTTTTTTTAAAAGCAAACAATGTTTTAATAGTTTTCAGCAATAAAGGGTGCCGATATTAAACAATAAGTAACCAATCACAAAGTGTTGTTTATTAAAATTATAATTATAAGAAAAATATTTAGCGTTCTTAATTAAGTGACCAGCCTGTACCAATACTTCCTAGGTTCAGCTGCCACGTTATGTCCTGTTTAATAATTATCTCTCTGTTTTTTTATTACTCATATTTAAAACGAATGTCCTAATAGTACAGAAGTATTTTGCGATAGCACAATAAATAAAAAAAAACATATGTAATTTATTATGAGACATTGTTTGTAAAAAATAATCTCATAAAATAAACGTTCTTAATTATATGGCCACAACTGTATATCAAAGAGTGAAAATAGAAACTAATACTCTCCATAAACGAATATATAGCATATTAATGTTCAACTTAATTCAACTCGTTGTTAGCATTGAACTCACTCACCCTAAATGCTTCGAAAACCAATTTTGTGACATTTTCTATTCGAGATGACTCCCAACCTACACCCTCACCAACCCTTATAGCCCATACCTGTCCTACCCCGAACCTCAATAATTGCTCTTGTCCCTCAATTGCGTCTGTTCCCTTCATAAAATACCTCGGAATCATTGTTGACCGGAATCTCAACTTCAAACCTCACATTGAAGCTCTTACATCTCGGGTCAGGAAGTTAATATATATATTTAGAAGGCTTCGCTATGTTGCTTCCAGTGCTATTATTAGGTAGGACCACTTACCTCGCTCTATGCCAGAGCATCGCCACATACTGCATCACTGCATGGGGTGGCTCTGCAAAAACCAACCTGTTGCAGTTAGAAAGGGCGCAAAGAGCGGTCCTAAAAGTAAGTACATTTCGTCCTTTCACTTTCCCCACTAAGGAACTCTACTTAAATTGCAAAGTCCTATCTATACGCCAACTATTTATATTGCATAGCCTTCTGTATATGCATGCCCGAACACCCTTTATTCACTTCGATAAGAGAAGAAAACATGAAGTTTGTCTTACTCCTATAACCAACTTCACATTTACAAAAAGATTTTTAATTTTTCTCGGACCATACTTATATAATAAAATTAATAAACTCATTTCCCACCATCAACTACCAACAACACAATGTAAAAAAACTATCTTTGACTGGCTCCTTGGTCAAACCTACGATGAGTCGGAAAGTTTGTTGGCAGTGGTATCCTAAGTGCAAGGGTACCTACTGTATTCTCATAATTGTACACGCGCAAACTCTTACATACACACACACACACACTCATCCAAACACCTCAACCCCACACACACACAAAACACATACTCGCACGCAACACAACATAAAACAAAAATTTTAGTGCGTTCTGCTTATGTAATAAGTAATATTTCTTTGGTCCTTATCTATGTTACGTTAAAAGTAAGATAAATCATAAAATGTAATAGATATTCTTCTTTCTATACACTATAAACTAACCACGCAAATATTATTATTTTAAGGTTTAATATGGGGTAGGGGCTGAATCCCTAATTACAGGTTATTTCATAACCTAGTAGGGTCAGCTAAGACTTTGTTATGTATTCCCTTTTGCCTTAAAATTTGTACTTGTAACTTGTTTATAAATTTATGGGATGTATTTAATAGCACTTTAAATTTGATGAAAACAGCTAATAAATTGTACATCAGCACTTTAAAATAATGATAGACCTATAATTTAATCTTATCACTACAAAAATAATGGTTTGCACTTTAAAATAATAATAGATCTATAATAGTAGTTTATGAAACTGACACATAAAGAGGGGTATTAAAACACGAGTGTGTGTTTAATAGTATCACACGAGTGTTTTAATACCTAGTTATGTGCAGTTTCATACACTACTTTATCTACACTCATACATTTGGGATTGAACCTACTAAAGAAAAGATCAACGTTAGAAAAGAGAGAGAGAGACTTTGTTTGTATTAGCTAGGTACCTACCTACCTTGTAATAAGTCATTTCTTTAGCTGCATCGAAATAATCGGGCAGAGTCAAATTTTTTCACATTTTAAAGCAAGAATAAAAAAAACCTACAAAATTCAGCACTTAAGTATAACAAAATGTAAAGATTGAAATCAAAACTGTTCTTGAAATGCTTTAATAATGGCGCGTATTCCATTAGAAAAAAAATAAATAATGAGATAAGTGCATTCCAACAAACTAATCGCACTAAGTCATCGATCACCACAGAGTGCATTTTAATCATGGAAAGTACTGTGGGAAAATATCGTTGTTTTTTTTAATATCACGGCACTGACTTCTTTTTGGATTTGCCCTGTATCGTAATGAGAAAAAAAGTTATTTTATGATGCAGTTGACTGCATCGTAATGAGTTTTTTTTTTTAATTTTACCTATCCACGAAAATAAAGTACGTATTTATATTACCTTTTTTGAATTCATATTTGGAACATTACGTTGTGAGTGTAGATAAATTAATATTATCACTACAAAAATAATGGTTTGCACTATAACCGTGTCCCAACTCCGAAATCATTTAATTTCTGTCAAACCATGTCAGACTAATGAGATGGCAAGTCTCACCAAGTCGGTTCTAGCGTTGTTGGTCGCAATGGAACCTAACCTCCTCCTCAGCTCCCCTCTCGATGCGCCCGCTCGTCGTCGCACCTAGTCGTCTGTTTACCAGTACTAATGTTATAAAATTAATTTGTATGGTGCAAAGTATTAATTTTAAAGCTAAACAATTAAATTGTATAGTGCAAAGTATTAATTTTAAAGCTTAGCATATTTATAGTGGAAACCATTATTTTTAAAGTGTAATTAATAAATTTTGAAGCTAAACATTTTAAAGTGTGATACATTATTTTTAAAGTGCAATTATATATTCCCCTAAATTTATTATAGTGACTATGTAATTTTGGTTGCAGGAAATGATGTCGGTTATGAATGAAGATTTTGTGAGAAAAGGGATGAAAGTGAATGTAACTAAGACCACAGATAATATAATACTATACTAGTACAGATACCTCATCCCATACAAAAGAAATGGACCGTCGTAAGGCGACTAAGTGGGCTACTAAAAATGTTTTTCTCGTAGAACGCTAGATGGCGGCGCTGTCACCGCAGCACGTCACGGCATGGGGTACCGAGCGCACACTTCTCACCAATAGATGGCGCATGTATAGCAATAAACTAAAATATTCTACGCACCAATAGATGGCGTTCTATCGTTAGAAAACACTGGCCTCCGTCACGTCGCCCGCGCTCCTATTGTTTTGTTATCGCTCGAGTTTTAATTCAAATTCAAAAATGCTTACGACACACAACACAATTGTCTTGTGCTACCTACTTATTATTAACTTTAAATTGGCTTTATGAACCTCCGCACGTTTTTAACGAGAAATCGAAGACACCAAGATTTTTAACCTAATAATATTAATCAATGATTTCAAATTCATAATATTTAATCTATCTAAGTAGATAGGTAGGTATCTACTGTTGTGAATGGTATTTATTTAATAGGTAGGTACTAATCATTACTATTTTGTAGTAATAATTAGGTAGGTATCTAGGTAGGGTAAGTACAGTCGACGGCACGTCAGACTATACGAGGGTGGTTTGATAAGTCCATGACTTTGAAAAGAAGAAATACTTTATTTTCATAATTTATTTTAGTGTCCGCACGTTTTTAACGAGAAATCGAAGACACCAAGATTTTTAACCTTATAATAAGTATTATTTTTGTTTTGTATGTTTTTATTTTGTATACGAAGCAGTTTATTTATAACTTCATAGCAGCAGCCTTGTTTTATCAGTTTATGATTGTGTGAATTTAGTATTTTTGTACTGAAAAGTTAATAAATTTGGAGAATAATATTTTTCGATTAATTAATCATTCGATGTATTGAGCCTAGTTTTTTTACATTCTTTTTGTATTGAGCGTTCGATATTTTAACCATTCGATATTTTGATCGTTTGATTATTTGTAAATTCGATATTTTGAACGTTCGATGTTTTGACCGTTCGATGTTTTAACCGTTCGATGTTTTGAGCGTTCGATGTAGTGTTCGATATTTTGATTTTCGATTATTTGGTATTCGATATGGCGTAGGTAACCCGTTTTGTTGACCACCTAACTCAAAGCAATAGTGGTCAAAATTGCAGCGACGCGAGCGAATTCACTTTAGTCTGTCCAAAGCTTAAGGCAGTAGAATCTTAAAATCGAGCGGCCAAGCCCGCTCGATTTTAAGATTCTTAAACGCGGCGCCGCCGCCGCCGCCGCCGTTTTCGTGACCAGGGGGTAACAGTTGTACTGTACTACAGACACAAACTTTGGCATAAAGGCGTTCTCAAGGTCAACATGTGAAAGTAATGATGTGACAGACAGAGATAGATAGACGATACTGCCACAGTTCAAATAGCAATGTTGGTTTTTAAAAAGTTTTTTATGTGGTCGTTTTCTTGTTTATTTATTTACTAGCGGGCGCCCGCGACTTCGTCTGCGTGGAAAGTTTTTTGCTATCCCTCAGGAACAATATTGTTTTTCGGAATGGAAAGTACCCTATGTCCTTCTCTATACCCCTGAGAACGTGTATGCAAAATTTCATGATGATCGGTTCAGTAGTTAAGACGTGAAGGCGTAACAAACAAACAAACAAACGGACTTTCGCATTTATAATATTAGAGTAAGATTAAAAGTGAAGAGGTGACTGACATATCAACTAGTGAATGCAAATCCGTATATATTTCGAAATCCGGATTTTAAGAACGGATATTTCGTCAAATCCGGATTATCCGGATATTACGGATTTTTTACAAAAATATTTTCTTTTTTAACCGACTTCAAAAAAAGGAGGAGGTTCTCAAGTCGACGGTATTTTTTTTTTTTTTTTATGTATGTTTTAACATAGCTTCGTCAGTTGTTACCCGATTTGTACAATTCTTTTTTTAACTCAAAGAACATAGTTCGTGTGTGGTCCCATAAATTTTTTACAGAGATCTGGCCAGTAGTTTTTTCATAATCCTGATAAATATCAATTATTTAGCTCGCCATCGCACGAGTTTTTATGGAATTTCGGACATAACTTCTTTGTTTATGAACCGATTTAGATGATTATTTTTTTATTTGAAAGGGTATACTTCAAGAGTGGTCACAATTTGATTTCATTGTTATTGGACTTCGAACTTCGAAGATACATAAAGGAACTCTTCAAAATCAAATAGTATAAGTAAAGTGATTTAGGTTTTGGTAAGTTTATGGCAATCTAAAACAAACCAAATCATGGTTTGCGATGCAACGTTCTGGACTAGACTTGGACTACGATGACACAACGGAACTCCTCAAAAACAAACAGCGTAAATTTGGAAATTGAGTTCTGGGCATTTTACCATTGAAAATATTATAATTGAGTTCTGGGCATTTGAAAATATTATAATATAAAGCAAAAAAATATTTACACGCTGCGCTTATATACCTACCACTAAAAAGTTGAAAATAAAAAAGCTTTTTTTAAAAAAAGAAAAACCACCTTCAAAAAACTGAAAACATATACAGCTTAAAAATTAAATACCTCTAAAAAGCAAGAAATAATATTCGAATCATTCGTTACATAAATCAATATTAATAAAACACGTCTAATGAAGTCGGGTGGGGCTTTAAGAAAAAATGAAGTTGTCCTCCAGCCCCACCCGACTTCAATAGACGTGTTTTATTAATATTGATTTGTGTAACGAATGATTCGAATATTATTTCTTGCTTTTTAGAGGTATTTAATTTTTAAGCTGTTTTTGTTTTCAGTTTTTTGAAGGCGGTTTTTCTTTTTTTTTTTTAATTTTTTTTTATAAATATAAGTCATTTCTGTACATATAAGTTCATTAATGTGATGTCTCTTATATTTATGTAAATGGATTCAATGAAAAGGACAATATTAATCAAATCCAATATTTTTTTTGTCATAAAATATTACAATATTATGATGTTACCTATTATTGTTCAAATGTAATTACAATAGTGTATGATTCGCGTGCGATTTGCGAGTAGGTGACGTAAGCGATCGTTTGCGATGCGACGTTTTATCGCGCGATATTTCTGAAGCTTCGAATAGAACACAATGTGACTGACTGCGGAATGGGACAAAAAATCGCACGGTAAAAAAAATCGCTCGTGCAAACACACAGTTGTTCTATTCCGAAGCGTTGGAGCCATAACACATTGGGACGCCATGGCGACGCCGCCGGCTACGTATCCAAACAATTCGTATTGAAATGTATGGCAGATAACACATTTGGCTGGCGTCTGGCAACGTCGCCAATTTGGAAGCGTAGCCACTATCGACCGGCCCCTACGCGGAAACTGTACACTCTGGCTACCTGCGACGCATAACTAAGTCGCCAGTATTTTGTATACAAGTAAGTTATGCCTCCCTCACTCAGTGGCCAACTGGTCGCCGCCAGAACGGACGCCCGCTGTGAACTGTGCGAAAACAATGAGTTTCGATACAGAACGATTTATTGCAGAGATTCAAAACCGTCCATGTTTTTGGGATAAGTACTACATCTAAAGAATATTCTGATCGATCAATTTATTTCTACATAAGTTTAATAATTCATCAAAAGATGTTATTGATATTCTCACATAGTTGAACAATTTTTATTAAGGATATTTTCATAATCTGCATATAGTTTAAAAAAAACACTTCGACTTCGATCTGATATAAAAGGATGGACCCATAACTTTTTAGGTTTCTTCTTTTTCACTTTATGACGCAGATAACAATAATATAGCGATATCTTCTATGCACGTAGGACAGTGGCTACTTATTTGGAAACTTCATTTGGCTACGCTAGGTTGCCAGAGGTAGTCATGGCCACGTCACCGGTGATGTCGCCATGGCGTCCCAGTATGTTATGGCTCTTAGAAAAATCTCGCGATAAGACGTCGAAAAAGCGCTAATAAAAATAAAAATCATACTCTTTATAAAATTATACAAATCAAGAATAATATATTAACATGATTAAACTAGATAACATAATATGTTGTTTAGTTTATGTGAATTTGAAAAATACAAATTATTTTTTGGGACTTAATGTGATAAAGCCCTGAGAGATTGAGAGGCGCGCTGTATTAGCCACTCGTTCCTTAGAATGTTAGGAGGAGTGTCAACCGCGCACCATCCGGAAGACTATACGCCACCACGCCAACGGGAAGAAGAGACCCTAGGCGCGCCAGTGAAAATAACCAAGAAGTTCGCATAGAAGATAATGGTCATTTTACATTTTCCAGTCGACAAGAAGCACACGCACTAATGAAAGTGATACGCAGTATAAAAGTAGCAATGTGTCATACTTATCTGTCAAATGAAGCAGATAGCGATACCAATGACACTTGCGCGGTAGACCCACTGGTCGAGCTAGAGACGCTGCAAGTACACTCAGAAGTTGATGATGAAGAGGAGAGTTGTATCGGCAGGAACACCAGGAGAGCTGGTTAAACCAAACGAACTTTTTGGGAATTAATATGACAGACTTGAGACACGGCACTAGCAAGACGCGTGAATGGCGTCGTCTAGAAAAAACTCACATACCCACAAACATACATGAACTCTAATACACTCCTATTGGGCAGTCGTGTAAATAGCATCTACCGTCTAGCTAGTGCGAGAAACGAAGTGTTCCACTTAAAGCAACTGAGTGAATAGCAATTGGGCGAATAACAACTAAAGTATTCCACTTAAAGCACAGCTATCAATATTTACTTGCTATTCGCTCGATTGCTCTACTCGTAAGTGGAATACTTCCGAGAAACTTGCTTGTTTAATTTTTTTTGTAACAATTTCTTATTATTCGAAAAATCCGAATTTGATTTTCAAATCCGGATTTGCAAGTCTAGTAAAAATTTGCGGATATCCGGATTTTTCGGATTACGGATTATCCGGATTGCATTCCCTAATATCAACGCACAGCCCAAACCGCTGGGTCTAGAGACTTGAAATTTTGTACAAAGATACTTTATACAGTGTAGGCATCCACTAAGAAAGGATTTTTGGAATTTCCCCCCCCTAAAGGTGTGAAATGGGGGTTCAAAGTTTATATGGAAAAAAAATTAAATAGACATTTCGACTTGAAACTTCGTAGGAGTACTTCTAAAGACAAATAAGTAAACACGTGTTTCGTGGTTTTCCGAAAATCAACCCTTTAGGTAGTAAATGGGGCAACAAAAGCCCAAAATGACTGACAAATCAACGCACAGCCCAAACCACTGAACCTAGAGACTTGAAATTTTGCACACAGATACTTATACAGTGTAGGTATCCACTAATTAAGGATTTTTGAAAATTCCATCCCTAGGGGATGAAAGTTTGTAAAATATCCCTCAGTTTTGAAGCTAGGATCTCAAAATTTTGTATTTAGGCTGACGATTGAAAATTAATAAATACGTGTCTCAGCGTTTTTCAAAATTCTACCCCCGAATGGGTGAAAAGGAGGATGAAGTTGTGTATAGAAGAAAATTCTTCATTTTCGAAGTAAAACTAGCTAAATTTATAATTTAGGATTATGGATGGAATCTACCTGTATTCCCGTTGTCCCCATGATTTTGTCCCCATAATGGGAACAACGGCACGTCAAAAAATTTCAGTGCCGTTGTCCCCATTGATAATGGGGACAACGGGAAGTTAAAATTTCACGTATCGTTGTCCCCATAATTTCTATTTTAAACGAGGCTAATTAACCAATACTCAAATAAACAAATGGTTAGTAAAGTATACACACTATATGTAAAGTAAGTACATAGAGGCATCTATTACTTAAATAAATACATCATAGGTAATATATTTTTACCAGGCTTACATAAATATGGAGAAGGTTAACTTTTATAATTATTTTCACCATGTAATTTTTTTTCTCCGTACCTAAAACATTGGTGAACTGACTGAAAAAAATGATTGAAAATTATGGAAGTTAACTTTCTCCATATTTATGCGATCCCGGTACTTCGGTGATGTAATAAGAATAAAAGAAAAAAGAAAGAGGCCTTCCTGATCATGATCACACTGCCTAAGTTAACCTTCTCTATATTTATGTGATCCTGGTACTTTGCTGATGTACGGAGAATAGGTATTTTTTAAACATTTCTTATTATATGATTTGTAAATATTTTTTAAATACCTATAATTCATAAGATTACCTTATTTTATTGTATTTATGTATCTATTTTTTATAGCTGGTTGAAAAAGGTATGAACTGCCGGTCGAAACTGGAAGTAATTTAATAAATTTTATGTGCCGGAAGAATGTGGAACACAAAGTAATTCAATCCAGTTGTAAGTGGAAAATATATTCACCGGTAGAAAAATCGCCGGTTGAATGTGGAATTACCCATTGACTACTTAACTAAAAGAAGAGAACTACTTCTAGGTTTCTATGATTCTACACCCACACACATTATACTTTTTTGAAATGCATACCTACCTACATACTATACATAATAACAAATATATTATTATTATACCATAAATATGCATGCATACAAATATTTGTCTTGTGCGGGGATCAAACCCACAACCTTACCTAAACCCATATAATAATCTTACGATTAACTCACTATTGAGGCACTCTTCCTTTAATTTCAACGCAATGGGGACAACGGGAATAAATTTTAATTATTTTATTGAATTCCCGCTGTCCCCATTAATGGGGACACGTTCAATGGGGACAACGGGAATACACGTAAAACGCAACGTATATTGTTTTTGTTAGTATTTTAACCCCTATGGGGATGAAATGGGGGTGAAAAGGGGTAAAAAACCTAAAAATAGATATGGATGTCGTTATCGAGGTTTTGTGGGATGACGATTGCAAAAATGACATTTATTTTGAAGTCCAACACGTGGACAAGATTTAACCCCTAAAGGGGTGAAAATGGGGTTAAAATTTAGTATGGAAAAATAATATAAAATAGACATTACAACTTTAAACTTCGTAGGTAGGAGCACGTCTAAAAATGAATATGCAAATATATATTTTGTTATTTTGATAATCAACCCCTAAGGGGGTAAATGGGTAAGTAAACATAAAAAATTTATATAGATGTCGTTATTGGGGTTTTCTGGGATGACGATTGCAAAAAATACATTTATTTTTAAGTCCAACACGGTGGACATGATTTAACCCCTAAAGGGGTGAAAATCGGGTTCAAATTTTGTATGGAAAAATAATATAAAATAGACATTAGGTACAACTTTAAACTTCGAAGGAGCACGTCTAAAAATAAAAAAGGCAAACATATATTTTGTGATTTTGAAAATCAACCCCTTAGGGGGTAAATGGGGTGAGTAAACATAAAAATCGATATGGATGTCGTTCTTGAGGTTTTATGGGATGGTGATTGCGAAAATGAGATTTATTTTGAAGTCCAACGCGGTGGACATGTGACATCATAAACCTGGACCTGGACATGCACATCCAGGAGACGGGAACGGGAACAAGGACGGGTACGGGAACGGGAACGAGAGCGGGGATAGGAACGGGGGCGGGAACGGAATGGGAACGGAACGCGAACGGGACGCGAACGGGACGGGAAAGGGACGGGAAATAGACGGGAACAGAAAGGGAACGGAAAGGGAACGGAACGGGAACAAAACGGAAACGGGACGGGAATGGGACAGGAACTAGACGGGAAAGGAAAGGAAACGGAACGGGAACCGAAAGGGAACGGAATGGGAACGGGACGAGAAAGGGACGGGAACTAGACGGGAGTGGGACGGGAACTAGACGGGAACAGAACGGAAATGGTACGAAAATGGAAAGGGAACGGATCGGGAACGGGACGAGAACGGGAATGGAAAGGGAACGGAACGGGAAGCCTCATACGAAGCCCGCCACTCGCGGCAAAGGTCTTGCCTCGCGACGCAGCGCGCTTGATGGGGACCCGCCTAATCGCGTAAAAATGGCTGGACGGATCTTGGTTGGTTCAGGTTCCCTGAGGATTTTCTCTAATTTCCACGCGGACGAAGTCGCGGGCAGAAGCTAGTTAATATAATATCAACTCTCTTTGTCTTAAAGGTCCATGATAGGAAAACCGGGGTCATATTTTTGGATTACTAATATATGGGCAAAAAACGTTTCCCAAAATATCACACCACAAATTATTTTACACTTCATTTGGCAAAAAAACGTTTGTCAAAACAACTTATTGCAATTTTTCAGTTAGCAAAACTGTTTTTGGCAAAATATTGTTTAACAAATATAGTTACCGACCGAAGTTTCGGTTTCGGCCAGTTTCGGCAGGAAAATCTAGTTTCGGCCACAATTTCTGTTTCGGCCAAATATTGGCCGAAACTCCCTGGATAGCCATCATCAGATCACGATCAGAGCTCGATGAATTCCTGACGGAGAATTAATGCTTCAAAATTATCTCGTTTGTATGAAAATCGACTAGTGTTTCTAATTATCTGTGCACTCCTAGCGTGCTTGAAACAAACCCTTCCACCAACCAACCATGAATGTGTAAAAAATACGTCAACTTAATGTGTGAAAATAAGTTTCGGTTTCGGCCGAAATTCCAGTTTCGGTCGGACACTCAGGCAAACGATTTAAATACCTAGCACTTTGAGTAGTGCATAGGATACAAATAAACGATGAAGTATCAACACCTCCTAACTTAGTTTTACCATTGAAAATGGTTATCAGATGCATTTGCATGAGACGTGTTTTTGGCCAGAGCTCCGAGGATTTTGAGAGAATCGAGATGGGGATAGTACTAAAAGTTGATAAATTTATCGAGACACGTGGCAGCGTTTGAATTTTTAAAATCGGATACTAACTTTTTTTGGAATGTTGAAAAATGTGGAAAAAATCAGGGTTTTTGGGGGGTCTTTGTTTACTAAATTATAAATATTTCGGAAAAAAAACCGACTTAAGAAAAAATTAAAAAAGGGTCCTAGGGTATTAGTTTAGCTACAAAATGGTGAAAAAAATTTGAAAATTGATTAATAATTGTGACCCGTAGGTGGTCCCTCTAGATTTGGAATTGTAGAAAAACGAGTATTTCCGTATATTAAAAGTGATGTAGCTGCTATGATTATTGACCGACCGTCATGGTAATGATGTTAAAAGATGCTGATGCAGGCTAGATGTGCATTTGAGTTAGAATTTTGAAAGTCGGTTAAAAAAAAATGATAAATTTTGAGGAATTCACAGATTTTACAGTCCCCGCAAGAATCAGAGCATTGAAAATGAACACAGCAATATAAGAAAAATCAAAACAAATGCAAAGTCCTATTATATTCTTTGGATTATTATTTATTGTATTTTTTTCTAATTTTGCAAACTTTTTGTAATTTTGCAAAATTCCAAAAATTCCGGGTTTTTGCGGGGTGTTTGTTTACTAAATTGTAAATATTTCGGAAAAAAAACCGACTCATGAAAATATAAAAAAAGGGTCCTAGGGTATTAGTTTAGCCTACCAAATGGCGAAATAATTCTGAAAATCAGTTAATAATTGTGACCAGATTTGGAATTGTAGAAAAAACGGCTGTTTCCGAACATAAAAAGTTATGTAGCTTTTATGATTATTGACCGATCGTCATGGTAATAGTGTTAAAAGATGCAGAAGCAGACAAGAAGTGCATTCGTTGGCATTTTGAAAATCGGTTAATAATCTTTCGGTTGTGTCGAGGCAGTCAGCGGGCGCTTTTGTGACACGAGGCGGAGCCGAGTGTCACAATCGTAAAAATAAATAGTACTTAACTAAAAATATAATAGTACTTTGAATTTGATTTGATTTTGGTTTTTCGTAAATTTTTGTGTTCATTTTCAATGCTCCGATTCTTGCGGGTACTGTGAAATCTGTGAATTTTTGTCGTTTTTTTGTTTTTTATGCCGATCAACATAATACAATTTCGCATGTATGGGCAAAATCTCATTATACTATTTAACCCATAGGTATCAATTTTGCTGCGAATACATCCTAACTTTATAGGGAATACCTTCTAATGTAATTTTCTAAAAAAAAAAACGTTCTCAGCGTCATCTCTACTCCAAAATAGCGCACCACTACAAAAAAGAAAAAGAAATTTTTATTTAAGGACGATTTTGCAACAAAAAGCTGAATATTAAGAGGTTAAATTACTAATGTATAGCATCTAATTTAAAAAAATAATTTAAAGAAATACTTATTCCGATTTAAAACAAAAACCATAGTAAATCGTTTTTAGTATCTTAGTTTATGAAAATACATGAATGACTATTCGACATGAATTTCGAGGTCGGTACAAGAGCTTTCTCAAGGCTGAAAATTCGTAAACTGCTTAATTATTATGCATAATTTATGAAAATAATAGTCAGACAACAGTGTCATGGAACATAGGCAGTGAGCAGTCGCTCAAGGAGTCCAAACAAGCTGTTTGGAGCTACAACGTGTTACAAAACAGGATTACATAGTTGAAACTTGGTAAGTAGATGTATTCTGTAAATCGCTTTACGATTTTTATAGAAAAAAAAGATTAAGGGGGTGCTCCCCATACATGGAAACCTAGGTACCTACAATTTGATTTGACACGACAGCAAATATAAAATATTTATTATTAACCTCTTTACAAACAATGGTTAATGGTTACTAAAACAACAAATAAAACAAAGTCAAAAACTACAATTTGGATAACTCCAATACTACGTTGAAAAATATACTTATTAGAGACTTACTTCCTTTAATTTTACTATGACAGTAAACGCGGTCGAACGTGCGATAAATTGTGTGGTGTAAATGCGTGCAGTCTCTCGTTATAATATCTCGAAAAAGTGTCTTATCTCGTTATGATGATCCAGGTACTGGGTTACTTTATTCAAAATGAAACTCGGATGAGAGTTGTTGTTTAACTTTTTAGTTCGTTTTGAGCAAATTTAGACGGCGGGACAGTCTTGTTTTTAATATTTTTTTTAAATTATATATTTACGTAGGTACCTACACCTACATGCGGTAACGGATCGAGGGAAGTAATAAATAATAATTTACGTATTATTTTATTATAATGATATAGGTACCTACTTAAAAATAGGTAATTAAGAAAAAAAATGTTCATAATATTTTTTTGTAATCATTCCAATAAAGAACAGACTTTAGCTGACATCAGTAGAATCGGTCGTTACATACCCAGTCTAATATAAGACGATGAAGTACATTATTCTTCGCAATATTTAACAAGAAGCAAATATATATTACTTATTGAATGATAATTAGTGCTGATCAGGCATTCTGTTTTCTAATCGTTTTTCCTTTTTCACAAAGGTCTGTCGTTCGAACGATGTTCAAGTCAGTAAGCCACTGGTTGTGAAGTGTGATAGCCAAGTCAACACAAAGCTTGAAACAAAACTAACAGCGGTGTCGGAGTCCCGCAGGTTTATTGCCGATCTTCAAGTGGCAGACATAACGCTTTTAAGACGTTAACAAACGTCAAATCCCAATATTAAATTCAAAATATTGAAAGACTACGCGCGTGAAGCTATCATAGAAAAAATATAATGCACTTGAAATAATACACAATGGAATTAATTGAAAACATTTATAAAAAATTACTGAAAAAAAAACTTTATTAAAAACACGTTTTTAAAACGGACTAAATTATTACAAAAAAAATCGGACTAAAAACATTAAAACGGACTAGTAAAAACAGACTAAAAAGTAAAAAATATTTTTTTCTGTAAATATTTATAACCAGAAATTTTAAATCTAAAAACGTGGGGCGCATTTTGTAAAATTTATCATCCATATTGTCTTTAGCATGAAATTTCGCCAAATCCATTAGTGGCTTGGTAGCATAATTGGTAGTGCATTGGGCCGGAATCCTAAGGGTGCGGGTTCGAATCCCGTCTAAGTTGCTACGGGTGAGCCGATTTTTTCTAATATTTTTCATTATTTATTCATCTTAATATTTTTTACTTTTTAGTCTGTTTTTACTAGTCCGTTTTAGGATCATTCCCACAGCTCCGGCGCGTCACCGGCGCGTCACCGGCCCGTCAACGGCCCGTCCGTCAACGTCAAAAATGTGTGTGAACAAGCAGTTCAGATCACCGGCGCCGGCACGTCACCGGCGCGTCGCCGGCTCGTTTCAGTCAAGTCAACGTCGCTTCACCGGCAAGGCAAGCAGGGTTGCCACTTTTTTGTTTTAATAAAGTATAGGTTGCTATGATAGGTAGAAAAAAGTACATTGTGGTATGGAAATATAGAATTATTTATTTATTTCAACTTTAAAAACCTTAAGTATTGTTTTGTGGAAATATTTTGGTAACTTTATTAGACTTAATTTACTTATTCCACTAATTTCAAGTAAAGGTAAGTACTATTTTCTCGAATTATAATAGAAATACAACAACGTATGCGAATGTCGGATTTTCGGGTAAACAAATGAATGTCGGAACACAAGTGAAGGCATAAAAACATTGTCTACAGAAATTGTTGTATTATTATTAAAATTCGAAAAAATAGTACCTTTGCTTGAACTTAGTGGCAAAGGTGAATTAAGTCTAACAAAGTTACCAAAATACTACCAAAAACAATACTTAAACAGTATGTTCTTAAAGTTGGAATAAATAAATAAATACTTTATTTCTACACCACAATGTACTTTTTTCTACCTATTATAACAACCAATAATTTATTATAATAAATAAGTGGCAACCGTGTTTGCCATGCCGGGGACGCGCTGGTGACGTGACGGCCGGCGACGCGCCGGTGACGTGACGGCCGGTGACGCGCCGGTGACGTGACGGCCGGCACGTCACCGGCACGGCGCGTCGCCGGCGAGGCACCGGCAAGACAAACAGGGCTGCTACTTTTTGTTTTAATAAATTATTGGTTACTATAATCGGTACAGAAAAAGTATATTGTGGTTTGGAAAAAGTATAATTTATTTATTTCAGCCTTGAAAAACATTTTTTTATAACTTTTGTTAATATTTCGGTAACTTTATGAGACCTTATTCATCTGTTCCACTAAATTTTGGTAAGGGTACAATTTTTCGAATTAATAAAAATACAACATGTGGATTTCGGGTAAACAAATGAATCTCAGAAAAACAAGTGAAGGTCAACAATTTCTTTTTGCGAAATTGTTGTTTTAAGTTGTCATTTGTCAATCTTAAAACAGCAATATATCTCGAAAAATACTCATCCTAAAGTGGTGGTGTAAATTTAGTCTATAAAATTTACCAAAATATTAAGAAAAGTATAAATAAAATGTTTTTTAAAGTTGAAATAAATAAATAATACTTTATTTCCATACCACAATGTACTTTTTTTCTACCTATTATAACAACCAATACTTTATTGAATCAAATAAGTGGCAACCCTGTTTACCTTGCCGGCGACGCGCCGGTGACGTGACGGCCGGCGACGCGCCGGTGACGTGACGGCCGGCGCGTCACCGGCACGGCGCGTCGCCGGCGACTCAACGGCAAGGCAAACAGGGTTGCTACTTTTTTGTTTTTATAAATTATTAATTGCTATAATCGGTATAGATAAATACACTGTGGTATGGAAATAGAGTATTATTTATTTATCTCAACTTTGAAAAACATTTACTTTTATTACTTTTGGTAATATTTTGGTAAATTTATTAGACTTAATTTACACCACCAGTCTAGGATGAGTATTTTTCGAGATATTGCTGTTTTAAGATTGACAGATGACAGCTGTCAAACTTAAAACAGCAATACCTATCTCAAATAGAAATTGTTGACCTTTAATTAATTTTACGTCATTCATTTGTTTACCCAAAATCCGCACACATTGTTATTTTTTTATTTAAATTCGAAAAATCTTACCCTTACTAGAACCGCCGTTCGTCTAGCTAGGCAGTTGACGCAACGACTAAAGGTGTAAGGGTTGGCACTCTGTGATTTGCCTTTTTGAATATCAAAAATTAATAAGAAAAATAAGATTGGTACTTCAAAATTCATGTTATATTCTTTGAAAAAAATATTGTCATTTTTTTCTAGAAGGTAAGAATATTTTTGTTAAATTTGTCTCTTTTTAACACGTTTTTATTAGGTTGCTTTCTCGTTTGTGTGTTTGTTTGTTTGTTTGTTTGTGTGTTTGTTTGTTTGTTTGTTTCTCCACAAAGTTTGCGAACGATTTTATACTAGCTTCCCGATGAGCTAGAGACTTGAAACTTTGAACATAGGTCAGAACTGGAAGGCAATGCGATATTATGGTGTCATCGAGCTGATCTGATGATGAAGCCGGAAGAAGGCCACAGGAACTCTATGATGAAACCACACAAGCCCATCGTGTTTGGGCTCGTTAGAATCGTCTTGACAAGTACTCTAATGGGAGACGAGATCCAGGGTCTGATGATGAAACCGAAAGGCCGTGCCATAGGAACTCAATATTGAAACCATGCAAACCCATCAAATTTGGGCTCGTTTGAATCGTCTTGACGAGTTCTTTGTTGGGAAATAGTTTCCAGGGTCTGATGATGGAGCCGGAAGTAGGACATAGGAACTCTTTTATAAAACCATGATACCCCATCGAGATTGGGCTCGTTTGAATCGTCTTGACGAGTAGTTTGATGGGAAATAGTGTCCGAGGATCTGATGATGGAGCCGGAGGAAAGCCATAGAAACTCTAGAATAAAACCATGCAACCCCATCGAGTTTTGGCTCGCTTGAATCGTCTTTACAAGTGCTCCAATAGGAGATGGTATATTTTTAGTCTTAGCTTGTTAACTAAAAAGCAGAAAATAATAATTTACTGAAAAAAAATCTTTTTTAAAAAACACGTTTTTAAAACGGACTAAATTATTACAAAAAAAATTTTAAACCTAAAAACGTGGGGTGTATTTTGTAAAATTTATCATACATATTGTCTTTAGCATGCGCCCCACGTTTTTAGGTTTAAAATTTCTGTAGGTAGGGTTATAAATATGTAAGGAAGAAATTATTTTTTACTTTTTAGTCCGTTTTAATGTTTTAGTCCGATTTTTTTTTGTAATAATTTTCTTCTTTTTATGCTCTTCAAATAAAGAATAGAAAAAAATGTGACTTAGTTTTTGCTCCTTTTCTTTTTGTTTATGGGCCGATTTCGATGAAGGTCGCTTTTTGATATAACTTTGACACGAAAATAACAACGCAATGTTGAAAACATTAAAAAATTCAAAATGGCAGCAAACTTTTTTGCTTGTGGTCTGATTTCGATGAAACTCGGTTTTTGCTACTATTTTGGCAAGAAAACAGCAACGCACTCTTAAAAATGTAAAAAATTCAAGATGGCGGCTAACTTTTTTGCTTGTGGGTCGATTTCGATGAAACTCGGTTTGTGGTACTATTTTGACAAGAAAACAGCAACGCAATGTTAAAAATGTAAAAAATTAAAGATGGCGGCCAAATTTTTTGTTTGCGGGCCGATTTCGATGAATCTCGGTTTTTGGTACTATTTTGCCAAGAAAACAGCAACGCAATGTTAAAAATACAAAAATATCTAAGATCTGCTTCGCTGGATAACTTCTTACCTCAATCAAAGGAGTCAATTGGTAGCTCTAAAAGGTTTTACCTCATCTCCAATACAGGTGACGTCTGGGGTGCCTCAAGGCTTACACTTGGGGCCTCTTTTATTTGTTATTTTCATTGATGATCTTGTCAAACAACTTTCTTGCGAAGCATTGTAATACGCCGATGACTTGAAAATTTTTAACACTATATCTTCTGCTAGCGACTGCATTACTTTGCAAAAAGATCTGAATACTGTCTCTGAATGGTGTAAAACAAACCATATGTGTCTTAACATTAGCAAATGCTTTATTATAACATTTAGTAACAAACGTGACAGGATCGTTGGGGATTATTTGACGGTCAGGTTCTTACAAGATCAAGTATTGCTAAAGATCTAGGCATTCTATTTGACGAAAAACTTTCATTCCGTGAACACTATCAATACGTCACCACAAGGGCTAACCAACTTCTTGGATTTGTTTTTAGATCTACTAAGGGCTTTAAAAGTCCTCGTTCCCTGCTGTACCTTTTTAACAGCCTTGTCAGAAGCGTCTTGGAGTATGGCAGCCCTATTTGGTCGCCTTACTACAAAGTACATATTGACGAAATTGAGAAGGTGCAGAGAAAGTGTTTGAGACTGCTGTGTTACCGACAACAGCTCGGACGTGTTATCTCAACTAACTTTTAATATTAAATACAGCGCGCGCAGGTCTAATAAAACTAATCTATTTGTCTTGCAAACCTACAAAAATAATATTTCCTATTACAATCCCCTGGTCAGGATGGCTCGTCAGTATAATGATTTGGCAAAAGACAACTCTCAACTTGTTATATTTACTCCTAAATTTACAGATTACGTTAAAACCCTAAAGGATATCCTCTACTCCACACCAAATAAGGCGGACCCAGCATAGGCGCTGAGTCTGTGTGCACATAAATTTAAAACAAATTGTCTTATGTTAATCTCACCAATATAATCTAACACATTTTTGCTCTCACTTAATTTTTATTGTACACATTTGTCTGGATTGCAATCTAGTTAAGAATTTCAGAACAGTTGATGTTATTGATTTGTAATGATTGTAATCTGTGTTGTGTAATAAATAAATAAATAAAAAAAGAATAAATAAAAAAAAATAAAGATGGCAGCCAACTTTTTTGTTTGCAGGGCGATTTCGATGAAACACGGTTTTTGACACTATTTTGACAAGAAAACACAACGCAAAGTGACAAATGTAAAAATTCAAGATGGCGGCCAACTTTTTGGCTTGTGGGCTGATTTCGATGAAACTCGATTTTTGGTACTGTTTTGACAAGAAAACAGCAACGCTATATTAAAAACATAAAAATATGCAAGATGGCGGCCAACTTTTTGCTTGTGGGCCGATTTTGATGAAACTCGGTTTTTTGGACCGTTTTTACCAGAAAACGGTGATGCTTTCAGTGCTTTCAGTTTCATCGAAATCAGCTCACAAGCGAAAAAGTTGGCCGCTATCTTGAATTTTCACATTTTTAACTTTGCATTGCTGTTTTCTGATCAAAATAGTGTCAAATCAAAAACCGAGTTTCATTGAATCGCCCCGCGAGCAAAAAAGTTTGCCGCCATCTTAGATATTTTTATATTTTTAACATTGCGTTGCTGTCTTCTTGTCAAAATAGTACAAAAAACCGAGTTTTATCGAAAAAGGCTCATTAACAAAGGAGTTGGCCACCATCTTGAATTTATTCCATTTTTAACTTTGCGTAGCTGTTCTCTTGTCAAAATACTAGCAAAAACCGAGTTTCATTGAAATCAGCCCACAAGCAAAAAAGTTGGCTGCCATCTTGAACTTTGACATTTTTAACATTGCGTTGCCGTTTTCTGGTAAAAAAAGTACAAAAACCGAGTTTCATCGAAATCGGCCCACAAATAAAGGAGTTGGCCACTATCTTGAATTATAACATTTTTAACTTTGCGTAGCTGTTCTCATGTCAAAATAATACCAAAAACCAAGTTTCATCGAAATCGGCCCACAAGCAAAAAAGTTGGCCGCCATCTTGAATTATTTACTTTTTTAACATTGCGTAGCTGTTCTCATGTCAAAATAGTACCAAAAACCAAGTTTCATCGAAATCGGCCCACAAGCAAAAAAGTTGGTCGCCATCTTAAATTTTTTACATTTTTAACATTGCGTTGCTGTTTTCTTGTCAAAATAGTACCAAAAACCGAGTTTCATCGAAATTGGCCCGCAAATAAAAAGTTGGCGCCATCTTGATTTTTTTACTTTTTTAACATTGCGTCGCTGTTTGCTTGTCAAAATAGTACCAAAAACTGAGTTTCATCTAAATCGGCCCGCAAACAGAGAAGTTGGCTGCCATCTTTATTTTTTTACTCTTTTAATATTGCGTTTCTGTTTTCTTGTCAAAATAGGACCAAAAACCGAGTTTCATCGAAATCGGCCAGCAAACAAAAAAGTTGGCCGCCATCTTGAATTTTTCCCTTTTTTGACATTGCGTTGCTGTTTGTTTGTCAAAATTGTACCAAAAACCGAGTTTTATCTAAATCGGCCCGCAAATAAAAAAGTTGGCCGCCATCTTGATTTTTTTCATTTTTAACATTGCGTTGATATTAACCTCTCGGGACCTCCCACCCCACTTCTATACTGCACCACCCCGCACGATTGCTCTGTCTAGAGTTCTAGACTCCTTCGATGATCGACTGTATGAACTAAATATCGGCTGTGCTAGAACTTAGTGGAACAGGTGAATTAAGTCTCATAAAGCTACCGAAATACTAACAAAAGTAATAAAAAAAAAATTTTTCAAAGTAGTAATAAATAAATAATACTTTATTTCCATACCACAATATACTTTTTCTCTACCGATTATAGCAACCAATAATTTATTAAAACAAAAAAGTAGCAACCCTGTTTGCCTTGCCGGTGACTCGCCGGCGGCGCGACGTGCCGGTGACGCGCCGGCCGTCACGTCACCGGCGCGTCACCGGCCGTCACGTCACCGGCGCGTCGCCGGCCGGCGCGTCAACGGCAAAGCAAACAGGGTTGCTACTTATTTGTTTTAATAAAGTATTGGTTGTTATAATAGGGAGAAAAAAAGTACATTGTGGTATGGAAATAAAGTATCATTTATTTATTTCAACTTTAAAAAACATTTTATTTTTTAATTCTGTTAATATTTTGGTAACTTTATGAGACTTAATTCACCTGTTCCACTAAGTTCTAGTAAAGGTATTTTTTTAGAATTTTAATAAAAATACAAAAATGTGAGTGAACTTCGGGTAAACAAATGAATGTCGTTAAAACAAGTAAAGCTAGGAAAACATAGTCTTGTGATATGTAAATAAATTATGACGTCATCCGGAATATCTCGAAAAATACTCATCCTTGACTGGTGGTGTAAATTAATTACCAATATATAACCAAAAGTAGTAAAAATAAATGTTTTTCAAAGTTGAAATAAATAAATAATACTTTATTTCCATACCATAGTGTAATTTTCTGTACCGATTACAGCAACCAATAATTCATTTAAACAAAAAAGTAGCAACCCTGTTTGCCTTGCCGGTGACTCGCCGGCGACGCGCCGTGCCGGTGACGCGCCGGCCGTCACGTCACCGGCGCGTCGCCGGCATGCCGTAGCAATATGCGTTTGACGTTGACGGGCCGGTGACGCGCCATGACTGATGTGTGTGAACAGTGTAGTACAACTTGTATGTAACTATATTTTTGACGTTGACGGGCCGGTGACGCGCCGTTGACGCGCCGGAGCTGTGTGAATGATCCTTTAATGTTTTTAGTCCGATTTTTTTGTAATAATTTAGTCCGTTTTAAAAACGTGTTTTTAAAAAAGTTTTTTTTTCAGTAAATTTTTATTTTCTGCTTTTTAGTTAACGAGCTAAGACTAAAAATATACCATCTCCTATCGGAGCACTCGTCAAGACCATTCAAACGAGCCCAAACTCGATGGGGTTGCATGGTTTTATTACAGAGTCCCAGTGGCCTTCTTCCGGCTCCATCATCAGACCCTGGAAACTATTTCCTAACAAAGTACTCGTCAATACGATTCAAACGAGCCCAAACTCGATGGGGTTGCATGGTTTCAATATTGATTTCCTATGGCATGGACTTTCAGTTTCATCATCAGACCCTGGACTTCATCTCCCATTAGAGTACTCGTCAAGACGATGCTAACAAGCCCAAACACGATGGGGTTGTATGGTTTCATCATAGAGTTTCTATGGCCTTCCTCCGGCTCCATCATCAGATCCTCAGACACTATTTCCCAACAAAGTACTCGTCAAGACGATTCAAACGAGCCCAATCTCGATGGGGTAGCGTGGTTTTATTAAATAGTTCCTTTGTCCTTCCTCCGGCTCCATCATCAGACCCTGGAAACTATTTCCCAACAAAGAACTCGTCAAGACGATTTAAACGAGCCCAAATTTGATGGGGTTGCACGGTTTCAATATTGAGTTCCTATGGCATGGCCTTTCGGCTTCATCATCAGACCCTGGACCTCGTCTCTTATTAGAGTACTCGTCAAGACGATGCTAACGAGCCCAAACACCATCGTGTTTGGGCTCGTGTGGGGTTGTATGGTTTCATCATAGAGTTCCTGTGGCCTTCTTCCGGCTTCATCATCAGATCAGCTCAATGACACCATAATATTGCATTGCCTTCTAGTTCTGACCTATGTTCAAAGTTTCAAGTCTTTAGCTCATCGGGAAGCTAGGATAAAATCGTTCGCAAACTTTGTGGAGAAACACACAAACAAACGCGAAAGCAACCTAATAAAAACGTGTTAAAATATAACCACCTTTGATTTCAAAAAATATCCCTTGGACCTCGTTTTTGGGTTTATTTGCAAAATTTATCAGAAATAGAACATTCGTTTATAATAAAACCACGCATAAAAATCTGCGAAGTTAATTGGGGATGTCCGAAAAAAATCAAATTGGCTGAATATTTTTCTATAGGTAGGAATAAGGTCCCTTAGTAATAGAAAAAAGTTTCAGAATTTTCGGTTGGGTAAAAAAGTTTTTAAAAATCAAAGTCTCTTTGACTTCACAAATGTATAAAAGTAACAGCAGAATGGAGATTATACCTTTGCCGCTAACTGCCACAAAGACAACACGTATTAAAAAAAAAAGTTTTGTCATTTTGTCTTGAAACTTTTTTTTTAATACCATGTTGTGGTTGTGGCATGTGTTGGCAAAGGTACAATCTCCATTCTGCTGTTACTTTCATACATTTGTTAAGTCGAAGAGACTTTGATTTTTTGAAATTTTTTCACGAAACCGAAAATTTTGAAAATTTATTCTATTACTAAGGGACCTTATTCCTACCTATAGAAAAATATTCAGCAAATTTGATTTTTTTCGGACATTCCCCATTCCTTCAATCTTAATTGAACAGTTTTTTTAACTAATTTGAAAGCGAAGAAAAGTACCTAATAAAAACCTCAGACCAAATAAAAAAAGGAAGACGGAGTCTTCCGAACAAAGCGGTGAGGCCAACAAAACTATGCCTTGGCTGTTCACGCACGACACACGTGTAACGAAACTATGCCTTGGCTTTCCATAATAAAACCCTGCCGCCCGGCCCCCGCCCGCCCACTTGTTTGTACGCACACATGTACCATCATAAACCGGCCTCACTTATTGTTCGCAACGCTCCATCTTACTTTTTTTATTTGATCTGAGATAAAAACATGTAAACATCGAAGATTCGGCGCTCGACCTCTACGCAACCGCCGCGTTAGAACGCGCACTGATTTGAATCCAAAGCGTATAGAGTTACGTTCGATTTCACTCTTTCACAGATCGACCCGCGGGCTGATTATCTAATTAAAAACCACCTAGCGACTGGTTGCAGTTCACAGATGATCGTGATCCATTGCTACTTCTTTTTGGGTAAAAAAAAACATACTAAAGAAAAGTGGCAATGTATGTCAAATGAAACAGGTCGCTAAATAGTTTCTTTTTAGATAATCAGGGTGCCGCTCGTATTGAGACATGTTAAGACCTTAACAGCGCCATCTATGGACGAGTAGCATAAATCATCAATAACTCGTTCAAAACTGCTTTTAAGACGAAAACGCACGCATCTTATCAGCTCAAATTATTGCCGATAGGTGTCACTAACAATTTATTGAAATTTGTTAAAAAACCCTTTATTTTAATGTTATACTACAATTTTGCATTTGGTGATTTTTATTAAGAAACAATTTTAACGTTTCTTGTTATTTTTTCTCTGTATTTTAATGTTACAAAAACATCAATGACAAATCGAAGCAGGTACCGCCATCTAGTGAGATAAATATAAACTAATGTTAAAATTCCATTTCTGATGTTAGTAATGAGACCCCATGCTAAGACTAAAGTGATGGTGTTTGAGAGAGATGAAGAAATGACTGACTGTACGGTAATGTTAGGTGGCGAAAAAGTGGAACAAGTCCGTGAGTTTGTATACTTGGGGAGTTTGTTCACAAGGGACGGAAAGAGTGAGGAAGACATAGAAAGACGAGTGAAGAAAGAAAATTCGGTGAGTGGTGCTATACACTCGGTTATGAGTAGCCAAACCGTTTCTGCAAAGGCGCGAATGGCTATTCATAACGGAGTGCTGGTACCGACACTGATGTATGGAAGTGAATCTTGGGTATGGCAGAAGAAGAATGAAAGCAGAATAAATGCGGTAGAGATGCGATCGTTGAGGAAAATATGCGGAGTAAAACTGAGTGATAGAGTGAGCAATGAGGTGATTCGCAAAAGGTGTGGTCTGAAAGATGATATAGTGACAAGAATTGAGAAAGGAATGCTCCAGTGGTTTGGTCACTTAGAGAGGATGAATGAAAGGCGAATCACGAAAGAGATATACTGTGCGAATGTGGAAGGAACGATTGCACGAGGGCGTCCCAGAAAAACCTACGCGGACCAAATAGAGGTTATTATAAAAAAGGCTGGTGTACGCAGTGACAAAAACCGCAGGGCATGTATGAAAAGAGTGATGGATATGAATGAAGCGAAAGAAGTGTGCAAGGATCGTAGCAGGTGGCGATCCATAGTCTCTGCCTACCCCCATGGGAAACAGGCGTGAGTGTATGTATGTATGTATGTATGTATGTAATTTTGGCACGAATAAAGAGTTTTATTATTATTATTATTATTAATGTGGAAGTTGACCAAATGCGAAATGGACTTTCCGCAGAAAGTGGACCAAGTGGTCCATTTCGCAAAATGGACCAAATGCGAAATGGACTTTCCACGAAATTGACTTTCCGCAAAAAGTGGACCAAGCGGTCCATTTCGCAAAATGGACCAAATGCGAAATGGACCAAGTGGACCAAATGCGCATGAACGGACCACTTGCGTATCTGACAAACTAGGAGACGAAACGAAGAATGAGAATTATAAGAACCATAGTAGGAGTACTGACAGGACACTGTCCACATAGAGGATCCCATCTGTCTGCAATGTAAAGAAAGAGAAGAGGCAAGCTACCACTTAATGGCAGAATGCCCGATGTACGCATCACTGCACTGGGAGCTCTTTGGAGCGGACAAGCTTAAGAAAGATGATCTAAAGCAGTTAGCGATAAGTCAACTCAGAAGGTACTATAAGAGCACAGGTAGGTTCCGAGGGTCTGACGCCGGTGGGTTAATCGATGCTCTCAAATCTCAGGGGATTTGGGGAATTAGGGAAATGGTTTCAATTATGGGGACTGATCACCCGTCCGACTTCGCTGGCGTCCCCCTTCCAAATAATAATAATAATAAAGTGCGGGCGGAGGGTCCCTGTCCCTGGCCTGTGCCCAGTCAGTCTATTCAGTTGTTCCTTTAAATAAATAGATAAAAGATTGCGACGCTACAAAACGTTAGTACATCCAACTTATATCCATAATTTATTTCAGAGACACTAAACACTGAAGACCATATATTCGACCACAATGAAGATCTCCAACTCGAGGACTTCTCTCAGGAGCCGGAACCGTCTTCAGAGGACGACGTGCAATTATCCAAACTTAAAAAAATGAAGGAGGACAGAAAGAAAGTTAAGAAGAGAGGGAAGAGCGTCGAGGAAGAGGTAAAGATCTATCCATACTGTTATCATAGTGTAAATAAATTTAATAGTGGTTGTGTGCGTGCCCCCCTCTGTCAAAACATGACAGTTATAGTTAATTTAAGCGTTTAAATTAAACCAAAAGTTAATGCCTAATCATAGATTGTGAAACACGCACTTAAACTACTATAAAACAAGCAATTAATGTAAGAAGGAACAGTACATTACACCCGAGAACGGGAAGCTAGCGATTGCATTGTCGAGAATGGTTTGAAATTTTTTAATCATTCGAGGCAATGCAAATAGCTTCCAGTACAAGGTTTGTACAATACTTTACTTACGAAATGCGAGGAAATACAATTTTCTTGGTATAAACGTGATATTCAAATTGGTTCGTGTGGCCATGTTAACTGACCAGTCATGCAACCATAAAGTTTCATAAAAAGAATGCTAGCTGATAAGGTCTACCGATTTGAATTTGGAACACTCACTTCCCGCACAAGTGCGGGAAGTAAGTATTGCAATTCATTTCCGCACTGAATTTAAAATTTAGAATGTGATGAACCAGACCCTCGCGGAAATGTGGAACGCCCCGCATTCCTTTATCAAATGGAATCATAATATGAGTAAAATCTGTTATTGGCCTCACGTATAGTGGTAGTATATAAGTTCTTGCGGCGCTGTTGGCGGCTCCACGGCGTGCGCGCGTAGACTGCCGGCAACAGGCGCGCGCAGCTGCAGCGCGCGGCGTGCGCGGGGCCGCCCACGTGTACTAGCTGCGTGCGTGGTGCGTTGCAGATGATCTGTACCGGGCTTATCGTTTAGTCGCATTTGTTTTGCCATTTCACATAAATAAATAAATATGAGAAAAGATAAACCGCAGTTTTTAGGGTTCCGTAGCCAAAATGGCAAAAAACGGAACCCTTATAGATTCGTCATGTCTGTCTGTCTGTCCGTCCGTCCGTATGTCACAGCCATTTTATTCCGAAAGTATTAGGATTACACAGTTGAAAATTAATAAGTAGATGTAATCTGTTAACCGCTTAACGATTTTAACACAAAAGTAAAAAAAAATAACATTAAGGGGGATCTCCCCATACATGGAACAGAAAATGAAAAAAAAATCCTTCATAACAATACGTGCGGGGTGTCTATAGATAGGTCTTTAAAAATGACATGGAGGTTCCTAAGTCATTTTTTTCTAAAAGTCAACCGTTTGAAAGATAAACACTGCCAAAGTGGTAAAATGTGTGTCCCCCCACCTCTAACTTTTGAAATAAGAGAGTGAAAAATCTAAAAAAAAAATATGCTATAGATCTTAATAAAAACTTTCAACGAAAATTGGTTTCAACGAGATATAGTAATTCGTTTTTAAGATATATCATATTTTCTAAAACCGCAAATATAACTTTGTCATTCATACCAACACTGTGAAAAACAAAGTTATTTTTACAGACGAAAAATTATAGTGGTATTAAATATAGTATAGTATAAGGTAACTACGGAACCCTATGGCGCGTGGCCCGACACGCACTTGGCCGGTTTTTTGTTCTTTCACATAAATATGTAGAATATAAACTTATATTTTTTTCTTTTCTCCGTAATACGTGTGTAGTTCGTAATACGTTTAGGTACATATACTGACGTATTACGAAAAAATAAAAAAGAAAACTGATTATAAATATAGAACTTAACTTTCTCCTTATTTAAGTGATCCTGGTACTTGGGTGATGTAGGTACTAAGAAAACCGGCCAAGTGCGAGTCGGACTTGCGCACGAAGGGTTCCGTACAAAAAAACGGCAAAAATCACGTCTGTTGTATGGGAGCCCCCTCTTAAATATTGATTTTTTCTGATTTTAGTATTTTTTCTTATATCGGCAACAGAAATACATCATCTGTGAAAATTTCAACTGTGTAGCTGTGTACCTGTTGTCGTTTTTAATATCGAGCAAAAAACGGCAAAAAAATCACGTTTGCTGTATGGGAGCCCCCCTTTAATATTTATTTTATTCCGTTTTTAGTATTTGTTGTTATAGCGGCAACAGAAATACATCATCTGTGAAAATTTCAACTGTCTAGCTATCACGGTTCCTGAGATACAGCCTGGTGACAGACAGACAGACGGACAGCGGAGTCTTAGTAATAGGGTCCCGTTTTTACCCTTTGGGTACGGAACCCTAAAAAGAAAAAAAAACTTACATAAAAAGTATATAGGTATAATAAAATATAAAAAGTGATTGAAAATAAACGTCAACAACTAGGTATTATAATTTCAGCTCAATAAATATTATAAAGTTGACCAATTGCAAAGTGGTCCATATGTGACTAAACCGGCTACTGTACATTTCACAACTATTGTAAACTATTATTTATTGAAAATAAAATACTCCACAGGTGCTGCACTTACCCGAAAAATGTAAGTCGGATAATGAAACTGAAAAGGAGATAATAAAAAGTCAAACACTCTTAAAAATAACCGATAAGGGTAAGGAAAATAAGACACAGGCCGAAGATAATAGGAAAATACCTTACTTTAAACTACGCAGTAAAAAAAATAAAACTTTTAAAACAATAATACCGAACAATAAAACAACCATTTCCAATATTAATAGTGACATTAAGAATTCTAAAATTGTAACAAATAGCAAGGAACAAGTTACAGCTAAAATAGTAGATTATACAACAAGTGAATAAAAAGGAAATTTAGTTCGAGGGACTTATTTGGATCCCGAGAGTAGCGAAGGATTCTAGAGTTGAATCCCGAGCGTAGCGAGGGATTCAAAAGTAGAATCCTGAGCGAAGCGAGGGATACAAAGGACCGAGATGAAATTTTTTTTTCACGAGTTGTGTACTCTACTTTTTACCATTGACTGCGAGAAAACAAATACCTAGCAGTACTTACTTATAGTATTAATGTCCCCACTGCTGGGGCACAGGCCTTCCTTATGGGTGGGAGGATGGGCCATAACCCACCGCGCGGGCCCAATGCGGATTGATGGGTGTTAACGACTGCAAATGGAGTCGGGACCAACGGCTTAACGTGCTTTCCGAGGCACGGAGGCTTAGAGCATTTAAAACGGAGGAGCTCGAGATAATACATTTTTGGTCACCCATCCCATGACCTAATTTCACCCATGCGACCCATGCGTGAAATTAGAAGTTTTCCAATGAAATAAAACAACCATGCCAAGAGAGAGATTACACGATCAGTCTGGCATCAGTCCATTTCATCAGTCTGTATAGACTTTGAATTTTTGCAGACTGAATATCGTACCAGACTGACTGATGGAATGGACTGACGCAAGACTGAACATTCATCTCCCTCTAATCTCTAATCGATAGAAAAGAACCCAAAGATAAGACACTAAAAAGAACCTAATTAATTTTGGCGGGATATTTTTTTCTTTAATTTTATCTATGGCTCTATGGAATAGCTCCATAGCAGCCAGTAGGTATTGGTACTTTTTTGTACTAATTCATGATGCGTGCTTGTTCCAAATTCAAATTATTTTTATTCACTCGGTGAATAAAATCGCTTATTATTCACTCTTATCGTTGAATTAAACGCACTTTTTAGAGTGGCGATGGTAAAAATAATGTTTTTATATGCGATGTATGCAACAAAGAATATCTGTGCAAAAGCCTCTTAGAAAATCACATTAAGAAATGGCACATCGTTGAAATTGATAGTAAACCAAACTTACTAACTGATTCAAATACAAACTATCAAAATAGTAAAAGTACTAATCTTTTGAAAGGCAAGGATGTACTGAAAAATAAAAATGTGACGGAAAATAAAGTAACCAAAAATAAGAAGAAACATAAGGATAGTATTTGTAGCGATGAGACCCAATACAAATGTAGTTATTGTTCGAAATGTTTTTCCGATAACAGTAATTTAGCTTCACATGTAAGAATGCATACAGGAGAGAAACCATACGAATGCAGCTATTGTATAAAATGTTTTGCTCAACGTAGTAAATTAGTTAGGCATGTAAGAATTCATACAGAAGAAAAATCACACAAATGTAGTTATTGTACGAAATGTTTCTTTAACAGCGGTGATTTAGCTAGACATGTAAGAACTCATACAGGAGAGAAACCATACAAATGTAGTTATTGTACGAAATGTTTTACTCGACGTAGTACTTTAGATAGACATGCAAGAATTCATACAGGAGAGACATTATACAAATGTAGTTATTGTTCAAAATGTTTTTCTGATAAAAGTACTTTAGCTACACATGTAAGAATTCATACTGGAGAGCAACCATACAAATGTAGTTATTGTATAAAATGTTTTACTCATCGTCATAATTTAGATTCACATGTAAGAATTCATACAGGAGAGAAACCATACAAATGTAGTTATTGTACGAAAAGTTTTACTGACAACAGTAATTTAGCTAAACATGTAAGAATTCATACAGGAGAGAAACCATACAAATGTAGTTATTGTACGGAATGTTTTATTCGAAGTAGTACTTTAGATACACATATGAGAATTCACACAGGAGAGACACCGTACAAATGTAGTCATTGTACAAAAAGTTATTCTAACAGCGGTGATTTAGCTAGTCATGTAAGAACCCATACAGGAGAGAAACCATACAAGTGTAGTTATTGTTCAAAATGTTTTTCTAATAACAGTAATTTAAATACACATGTAAGAATTCATACAGGAGAGAAACCACACAAATGTAGTTACTGTACGAAATGTTTTACTACGAGCAGTAAGTTAACTAGACATGTAAGAATTCATACGGGAGAGAAACCATTCAAATGTAGTTATTGTACGAAAAGTTTTACTAACAGCAATGATTTAACTTCACATATAAGAATTCATACAGGAGAGAAACCATACAAATGTAGTTATTGTATAAAGTGTTTTACCACTAACAGTAATTTAGCTACACATATTAAAAGAATTCATACATAAGAAAAACCATATAAATGTACTTATTGTACGAAATCTTTTACTCGAAGCAGTAGTTTATCTGCACATGTAAGAATTCATACAGGAGAGAGACCACACGAATGTATGTAGTTATTGTACGAAATGTTTTACTCAGCGGCCTAGTCATTTAAATAAACATGTAAAAATGTATACAGGCTCTTTCTTGTATAAATTTTATCTTCTAAAATTATTTTATCTTCTCTTGAAGGTAAAATACCACAGCGAATCGACGTTAAATAATAAGTTAGTAGTTAAGCAGTTAGTTTTTAGTTTAAGATTGTCACGTTACGGAAGGTAACGGAGCAAAATTTGGAATAAAGCTAGAGGAAGAAACCAAAACAAAAAGATGGAGCTGAAATTCAAGAGTTTATTTTTAAAATGTCACGTTCTAGTTACAAGAATTTACAAGATATCAACTAAGGCGGTTTAAAACTATTTTGATGTTTTTGTTTTTCTCGTACGAATTTTGATAATGTGTATAAAAATAAAGCCATATTAGAACTTAAATGCATTGCTGAAGCATATTGTTTATATTTATTTTTCCATTTTATTTATTTAAGACATACATTTTGAAACAATAATCAAACTTTACTTCTGATGTGTAGGCCAATAACAGGCGTGTACACCATTCAAATATGAGTGAGGTCACTGTCAACAAATTATTTATGAGGTAGGAAAACGAAATAATATTTAGAAAATATTACCTACCTATCATCATCTTTGGGCAAATCTTTTACTTAAGTGTGGCAACGATTTTGAAATGTTTGTACAACCAAACACACCACAATAACTTGACGCCATTGTAATTTGTTTTCAAGATCGTACGGAATGCACAAACAGGCAAACACACGTGCGGCGACGCCGGCTGTGGCAGCACGCACGACTGAGTTTTCTTTTAACTGTGTAGGTTAATATCATGACATTGAGCCAGTCCGCAGCGGGAGTGTCCGTTCTACCACAGAAGTTTAGCTCCCGCGTGACCTTGAAATCCATACTTAAACTCGGGCGTCGCGCTAGGGTTGTCAACTCCGACTTACGTAAAACCACAGAAAATACTTATATATTAGAGAATGTGGTAAACACTTGTGATGCACAGGTTTGATTATTTCTTTGTTTAGGTGTTCTTAAAAGTGTAATTTATCTTTGAAATGTTAATTTAAAATTAATTATTATAAGACTAATGGCCGAATACTCAAACGCTAATTAACTTTGAGGGGCTCTCCATCGTCGTCCTGTCGCATTAAATGTCAAAGATATGACAAAGACAGCATGCTGTTTGAGAGCCGCTCAAAGTTAAGTAGCGTTTGAGTATTCTGCCATAAGACATATAGCGTAAGGAATAATATTGAATAATATTTTTGGTATTTAAACAGTTGCTATTTTTTTGGGTTGTAAAAAAGTTGTCACGGAGTTAAATTAAAATACCTAGTAATTGCTACTATTTTATACCTACCTAGCTGAATATTTATATTTCTGATTAAGATACAGAAGATGATGTTGATACAGTTGCAAGGGACTTAAAGAGGATTAAGAAAGTAGTGAAAGAAAAAGTAGACGAAAAAAAGAGAAAGATGAAAGAAAAGTGTGACTTCAAACTCTGTGATAACTTTCGAGACAATATAAAATTGTTTTGGAAACAAGTGAAAACGTCTCGAAGTGGATCACATAAGTCTAAAATGAATGTGATAAGAGATGAAAAAGGTGAGCTAGTCACAGATGAAAAAGGTGTACTACAGGAGTGGATGAAATATTTTGAGAGTTTGTTTGAGGCGGATGGCTCTATGCTAGAAGCCTCGGATAAAAGGGTGGAAGACGAGGAAGAGACAGAAGTGGATGAAAGAGATATATATATGGATGAGATTATTAGTGCAATGAAGAGCATGAAAAAAGGGAAAGCAGCAGGATATGACAGAATTACTGTTGAAATGCTGAGAGGTGGGAAAGAGCTGGTTGCGTCCTGGCTGTGCCTGATCTTTAATAAATGTTGGAACAGTGGCAAAGTGCCGGAAGATTGGCGTAAAGCCGTGGTCGTGCCGCTGTACAAAGGGAAAGGGTCACGGCAGGATGCTAAAAACTACCGCGGGATCAGTCTTCTCAGCATTGTCAGTAAATTGTATGCAAAGGTACTGATTGAAAGAGTGATGCAAAAAACTGATCAGAGTATTTGGGATGTGCAAGCGGGATTCAGAAAGGGAATGGGATGCACGGATCAGGTCTTCTCCTTGAGGTGCTTAACCGAAAAACACCTGGCTAAGCACAAAAATGTGCCGTGTATGTGCCGGCCTAGAATAGCACTACCCCCTATCATCCCGTGGGTGTCGTAAAAGGCGACTAAGGGAGCATAGCCTTCAAGAGACGGGCAGCAGCGTCTCCAAAAAACCTTGGCCTACTGCGATCGCCAACCCGCCTGCCAAGCGTGGCGATTATGGCAAACCCCCCCCCTCATGCATAATGGATCAAAAAATTGGCCCCCAGTCCCCGGCAGCCCCGCTATTCCTAGCTACGGTAGCGGCTACGGTAACGGCGGGGCAGGGGGTGCTAAGAATCCCCGGGTGCGGCTCGGCTACCAAAAACGACGACAACTGCACCTGGCAACCTATAACACGCGCACACTAAGGGAAGACGCGAAGTTAACCGAGTTGGAAGAAGTTATCAGCAAGGTACACTGGGACATTATCGGGTTATCTGAAGTCCGAAGAGCGGGAGAGGACTCGATAATCCTCAACTCCGGTAACTTGCTTTACTACCGGGAGGGCGACCAACAGTCCCAAGGTGGTGTCGGGTTCATCGTCCACAAGTCCCTTGTCAACAACGTGATTACCATCGGAAGTGTGTCGACCAGGGTGGCGTACCTTATACTCAGAATATCCAAACGGTGTTCGCTGAATGTTATACAGGTTTACGCACCGACCTCGACACACCAAGATGACGAAGTGGAGGCTATGTATGAGGAGATCTCTAAAGCCATGCATAGCTACAAAACCCACTACACTGTTGTGATGGGGGACTTCAATGCAAAGTTGGGGAAACGATGCGGTGATGAGCTGAGAGTGGGGCAATTTGGAGTTGGGCAACGGAATGACAGAGGCCAGATGCTGGCTGACTTTATGGAGAAGGAGAACCTCTTTATGATGAACTCCTTCTTCAGAAAGCCGGAATGCCGGAAGTGGACCTGGGTCAGTCCGGACGGTAAAGTCAGAAATGAGATAGATTTTATCATGTCGACGAAAAAGCAAATATTCAATGATGTCACTGTGATCAACGCTGTTAAGACGGGGAGCGATCACCGATTGGTACGTGGCACATTGAATATCAACCCAAAGCTGGAAAGATCTCGACTGATAAAATCAACAATTCGACCATTGCCGGCCCATATTCAAAACCCCGAGAGCTTTCAACTCGAACTCCAAAACCGCTTCGAAGCCCTTGAGAACAGCATAGATGTGGACGATCTAAACAACATGGTGGTGGATACTGTCCGTACGGTAGGGTCCAAGCTCTTTAAGACCCGCCGTCCCAAGATAAAGAAACTCTCCGACCACACACTCCTACTCATGGATCAGAGACGTGAAATGAAGCTCCAGAGTTCAGTAGATGCTAATCGTTATCGGCAGCTTAATAGACAGATATCTAAGTCTTTGACGAGCGACCTTCGCCAATTTAATACGAATCGTATTAAAGAGGCTATCGAGCGGAATAAAGGCTCCAAAGTGTTCGCGAGAGATCTGTCTATTGGGCAAAGCCAGATGACGAAGCTGAAAACTGACGACGGACGCATCATTTCATCAAAGCCTGAAATCCTGAGGGAGATCGAGAGCTTCTATGGGCAGTTATATTCCACGCAGACACCTGTTGAAAGCAAGGCTAAAGACCCCAGAGCCAAGCTTACCCGACACTATACTCAAGATATCCCGGACGTCAGCCTGTACGAGATTAGTATGGCTCTCAAACAGCTGAAAAACAACAAGGCGGCGGGTGACGATGGAATCACTACAGAGCTTCTGAGAGCGGGCGGTAAGCCGATACTCAAAGTCCTCCAGAAGCTCTTTAATTCCGTCATCGTCCAGGGCAGAACGCCAAAGACATGGAACATAAGTGAGGTGATCTTGTTCTTTAAAAAGGGTGACAAGTCCCTCTTAAAGAACTATAGACCCATCTCGCTTCTGAGTCATGTCTATAAGTTGTTTTCGAGAGTCCTTACGAATCGTCTCGCTCGCAAGTTCGACGACTTCCAACCTCCCGAACAAGCCGGGTTCCGAAAAGGCTTTAGCACCATAGACCACATCCATACGCTGCGGCAGGTTATACAGAAGACCGAGGAGTATAATGAGCCACTTTGCTTGGCGTTCGTGGACTATGAGAAAGCCTTTGATTCGATTGAAACCTGGGCGGTGCTGCAGTCTCTCCAAAGGTGCCAAGTGGACTATAGGTATATCGAGGTGTTGAGGTACTTATACCAAAATGCCACCATGACGATCCGAGTACAGAACCAGAACACAAATCCTATCCAACTGCAGCGTGGTGTGAGACAGGGAGACGTTATTTCTCCGAAACTGTTCACAGCTGCGTTGGAGGACATCTTTAAGCTCTTGGACTGGAAAGGACTCGGCATCAACATTAATGGCGAGTACCTAACACACCTTCGTTTTGCCGATGATATAGTCCTTATGGCTGAGACCATGGAAGACCTGAACACAATGCTCGAAGATCTCCGTAGTGCTTCCCAAAGAGTGGGTCTTAGGATGAACATGGAAAAGACGAAAATTATGTCAAATGCCCATGTTGTACCCTCTCCAGTTCATGTTGGGAACACTACACTTGAAGTTGTTGACCATTACGTATACCTAGGACAGGCAGTCCAGTTAGGTAGGTCCAACTTCGAGAAAGAGATCTCTCGCCGAATCCAACTCGGGTGGGCAGCATTCGGGAAGCTTCGAAAAATCTTCGCGTCCGACTTACCTCAGTGTCTCAAGACGAAAGTCTATGAACAGTGTGTGTTGCCAGTGATGACTTACGGCAGTGAAACGTGGCCGCTAACTATGGGTCTCATAAGGAGGCTCAAGGTCGCTCAGCGTGCAATGGAGAGAGCCATGCTCGGCGTTTCCCTACGTGATCAAATCAGAAACGAGGAGATCCGCAGGAGAACTAAAGTAACCGACATCGCTCGAAGGATTGCTCAGCTGAAGTGGCAATGGGCGGGACACATAGCGAGAAGAACCGATGGCCGTTGGGGCAGAAAGGTTCTGGAATGGCGACCGCGCACCGGACGACGCTCCGTGGGTAGGCCCCCGACAAGGTGGACCGACGATCTGGTGAAGGTCGCGGAAAGCCAGTGGATGCAGGCAGCGCAGGACCGATCGTCGTGGAGATCCTTAGGGGAGGCCTATACCCAGCAGTGGGTGTCGTGTGGCTGATATGATGAAGCACAAAAAGGTTTACTGTGCCTTTGTGGACCTGGAGAAGGCCTACGATCGAGTTGACAGGAATGAGCTATGGAAGGTGTTGTCCGAATACGGATTGGAGAGCAGACTGATTCATGCACTGAAATCTCTCTATGAGGATTCCCGTGCATGCGTCAGGATTGACGGCGTATACACTGACTGGTTTGGCATCTCTAGGGGTGTCAGACAGGGATGTGTTGCGTCACCATGGCTCTTTAATCTGTTTTTGGACAGTTGTATGAAAGGTCTGAAAGAACGTGACTGTGGGGTTGTGATGAATGGGACTCAAATCAAGTGCCTTCTCTACGCTGACGACCAAGTTATACTTGCGTCTTCTGCGCAAGAGTTGCAGGAAATGATGTCGGTTATGAATGAAGATTTTGTGAGAAAAGGGATGAAAGTGAATGTAACTAAGACTAAAGTGATGGTGTTTGAGAGAGATGAAGAAATGACTGACTGTACGGTAATGTTAGGTGGCGAAAAAGTGGAACAAGTCCGTGAGTTTGTATACTTGGGGAGTTCGTTCACAAGGGACGGAAAGAGTGAGGAAGACATAGAAAGACGAGTGAAGAAAGGAAATTCGGTGAGTGGTGCTATACACTCGGTTATGAGTAGCCAAACCGTTTCTGCAAAGGCGCGAATGGCTATTCATAACGGAGTGCTGGTACCGACACTGATGTATGGAAGTGAATCTTGGGTATGGCAGAAGAAGAATGAAAGCAGAATAAATGCGGTAGAGATGCGATCGTTGAGGAAAATATGTGGAGTAAAACTGAGTGATAGAGTGAGCAATGAGGTTATTCGCAAAAGGTGTGGTCTGAAAGATGATATAGTGACAAGAATTGAGAAAGGAATGCTCCAGTGGTTTGGTCACTTAGAGAGGATGAATGAAAGGCGAATCACGAAAGAGATATACTGTGCGAATGTGGAAGGAACGATTGCACGAGGGCGTCCCAGAAAAACCTACGCGGACCAAATAGAGGTTATTATAAAAAAGGCTGGTGTACGCAGTGACAAAAACCGCAGGGCATGTATGAAAAGATTGATGGATATGAATGAAGCGAAAGAAGTGTGCAAGGATCGTAGCAGGTGGCGATCCATAGTCTCTGCCTACCCCCATGGGAAACAGGCGTGAGTGTATGTAATGTATGTATGTAAATTCTTTTTCTTGTGATTTCTGATTCTGATTAAAGTTAGTATTAAAAAATAGGTATAGGTAAGTACCTACATCTATACTTAATATTTTATTAGGTAGGTACTAGTAGTACCTTGTCATATTATCTAACTTATCTGCATATACCTAAGTACCTACACAAGTTTATTATGTTGATTGATGGGTTGAATCGACAAAAAATACAATGAATAATAAAAAATTAAAGACATTTATTTATGGGGGTTACTAAATACTTACTTTACTATTAAAAATAAAAAAAATACTTAGATACCCTAAAATATACTAAACACCAAAAACATAAAGTCTAAAATTACAATTGTACCTAGTTGTTTTAGTCACGGCTGCACTTCAAATTGTATTCAAAGACCAAATGTAGTAAATGTACACATTAAAATAATATTAGGTATCTATTGTTTTATATTTACTTAGGTACTTATGTCTATTTTCGAATAGAAATTAGTAAGTACGTCAAATTGGCATATAAATAATAAATAAATAAGGTAAAAATATTATTGTATTGAGCTGTTGATTTAGAAACAACAATTAATAAAAACTGCCTTTTTATTTAACTGCGTATTATATAGTCATAACAGCTATTACAAAATTCACTGTTTGCTTACCTTTCTGGGTCCACTGGTAGTCGCGCGTGAAGTGTTTTGAGCGTGGCAAAGATTCCGTGTCGGTGAGAGGTGTCTATGTGTGCGTTGCTCCAGCGCACGAAGTACTAAGCTAAACTACTGTACTCTCTCTATATTGTGGTTCTACCCAGTTTTATTTATTCTTATGCACTAACCTATGTTATAATTATAACACTATTGTATGAATTTCTTTTCACATAGTGCGTTAACTCTTTTCTCGGCGCAAATGAAAACATGACGGTTATAAAATTGTGAAACAGGCACTTAAACTAGTAAACTACTATAAAACAGGCAGTGATTGTAAGAAGGGTAATCTGAGGGCCTAGTACGAGTTTGTTTTTTGTTCTCATTTCACTTTGCGAATAGTTAACTATCATTTTCTCTCTTTCACTCGTTCACTCACTCGCATGATTTCCTCTCTTTCACTCGATACTATTCGCAAAGTGAGGTGAGAAACACAACTCGTACTAGGCCCTCTGTTGTTGGCCTTACGCATTGTTGTAGTATATAAGTAATTTACGGCGCTTTTGGCGGCTGCATGGTGTGCGCGCGTAGACTGCCGGCAACAGGCGCGCGCAGCTGCAGCGCGCGGCGTGCGCGGAGGCCACCCACATATACTAGTGTTGCATGCATGGTGCGTTGCAGATAATCTGTACCGGGCTTATTGTTTAGTCACATTCGCCCACTTCGCATTTGCTCCACTTCGTTCATTGAGCAAAACGTCCATTTCGTATTTGGTCCACTTCGTAAGACGTCCATTTCGCATTTGGTCAACGTAAATAAATAATGGAAGAAGGTAAACTTTATAACATTTTTTGTTCTTTTTAATTCTTTTTAAATATTGAGAATGTTATGGAGAAGGCTCCATATGTATGAAAAACAAAAAAATATTTAAAATTGATTGAAAATAAACCTTTTGACAATTAGGTAAATGTTTAGAGCTTGCAAAGTAAAAAAGAATAGAAAGTGGACTAAATGCAAAAGAAACGTGTTTTCGGAAGCAGAGCAAATGCGACTAAACGTTATAATTTAAGCTCACCAAGAGTACATTTTAGAAAGTTGACCAATTGCTAGAAGTGCATCTTATTCGAAAAGGAATAAATGCGAATAAGACCAATCGCGAAATATACATGTTTTCGTAAAGTGGACCAATTGTGTGGTCTTAATGTAACTTTCACAAATAAGTAGCTATTGTTAATCTATCATTTAAAAATACTTCACAGGTGCTGCACTTATCCGAGAAACGTAAATCGGATACTGAAACTGAAAAGGAAATACTAAAAAGTCAAGAACCCTTTAAAATAACCGACAAGGGTGATACAAATAAGCCACAGAACGAAGATAATATCAAAATACCTTACTTTAAAGTCCGCAGTAAAAATTTAAAACTCCTATCAACACAATAATAACGAAGAATGAAACAACCACTTCCAATATTAATAGTGACATAAAAAATTCTAAAATAGAAGCAAATAGCAATGAACGGGTTACATACAGATCCAAATAATATTTTTATATGCGACATATGCAAAATAGAATATCTCTGCAAAAGCCTCTTAGAAAATCATATTAAGAAATGGCACATAATTAAATTTGATACTAAACCAAACTCGCTAACTGATTCAAATACAAACTATCAAAATAGTAAAAATACTAATATTTTGAAAGGCAAGGGTGAACTGAAAAATAAGAAAGTGACGGAAAATAATAATAGTAAACATATGGACACTCCTAAGGATAGTATTTGTAGCGATGACACTCAATACAAATGTAGTTATTGTAAAAAATGTTAAATAAATAACTCTTTATTCATACCAAAATTACATTGTCACATCAGAAATAGCTATAGCTATAGTAAACAAGTAACAAGTACAGATTTTAAGGCAAAAGGAAAATATTATAATAGTCTTAGCTGACCCTACTAGGTTATGAAATAACCTGTAATTAGGGATTCAGCCCCTACCCCATATTAAACCTTAAATAATATCATCGTGGCTAGTTTATAGGATAACTATTACATTTTATATTTTATCTTACTTTTACATAACATAACGTAAAGTAAAGACCATGAAATATTACATTACATTAATACTTAAGAAGAATGCACTTAATTTTTTTTGTGTAAGTGTTGTGTTGCCTGCGAGTATGCCTGTGTGTGTGTGTGTGTGTGTGTATGTATGTGAGTGGGTGTATGTGTGTGAGTGGGTGTGTGAGTGTAAGTATTTGTGTGTGAGTGGGTGTGTGTGTGTGTGAGTGGGTGTGTGTGTGAGTGTTTGTGTGTGAGTGGGTGTTTGTGTGTGAGTGGGTTTTTGTGTGTGTGTATGTACGAGATGCGCGTGTGCAAGTATGAGAGTACCGTACCCTGCACTTATGATACCACTACCAACAAACTTTCCGACTCGTCGTACGTTTGACCAAGAAGCCAGTCAAAGATAGTTTTTTTACATTTTGTTGATGGTAGTTGATGGTGGGAAATGAGTTTATTAATTTTATTATATAAGTATGGTCCGAGAAAAATTAAAAATCTTTTTGTAAATGAGAAGTTGGTTATAGGGGTAAGACAAACTTCGTGTTTTCTTCTCTTATCGGAGTGTATAAAGGCCTGGGCACACCGGATGCGTAGACACGCGCGTGGTCACGCATGCGTGTACACGCGCGTAGTTACGCACGTAACCCCCTGACACACCGGGTTACGCATACGTCTACGCTTACGCATACGCATACGCAACGCAACCTGTCCCTTGCGTACCCAGCGGGCACACCGGATACGTAGACACGCGCGTGTACACGCGCGTGGCTACGCACGTAACCCACTGACATATACCCAGCCGCTGCGGCAGCCATACTTTTTATGTTTGCAATTCCTGTGCACGATGTCTGATGATGTGATTCAAGAGTGATTTAAGAGGAAGGTTTATAATTATGTCATCGTGTCAAATTCCACACTACACCGAAGCGAAGCGAGGGCGGGTCACAAGTCCTTTTTTTGCCAAATGCGACCTTTGATTTGATTTGAGTTTTTTGGGACATTCCCCATTCCATAATACATTATTTATTTTGTTTGAGCTGCAAGTTTATGTAGTGCTTTCGATGCTAGGCTTCCCAGGCGACTTAATTTTTGCCGACATTTTCATATTTCTACATACATACAACCTCAACTTATAATTCACCTATACCTTCCTCAGGAATCACTCTATCATTTGGTAAAAATCGCATGAATATACGTTTAGTAGTTTTTGAGTTTATCGCGAAGCGCAGACAGACAGACAGACGTGGTGAGGGACTTTGTTTTATAATAATGTATGTAGTGATATCAAGCAATAGATGACTAGTTTAAATTCATAGAAGTGACGAAGTTCTCTATTTGTAAGAAAAAAAGCAAATTTCATAGGTGGGTCCCGAACAAAACAATTGAATGCGTAGTCACGCGCGTGGTTACGCGCGTGGTCACGCGCGTGATCACGCGCGTAGTGACGCGCAGGAAAGATACGTGCGTGTTCGTATTTGTTCGGTGTGACGTCCAATAGGGAATGCCATTGAGTACAACGTCATCAATGCGTTCCGCTCTGCGTAAGTACGCAGCCTGGTTGTCTCATGAGAGCTGCAATGCGTAGGGTTACGCATCGGTCTACGTGCACGCGTACGTTACGCAAGCGGTGTGCCATATCTCATAAAGTTTCAGGTATTACAACGTCATGGTACGTCTACGTGCACGCTTACGCATACGCTTACGCATCCGGTGTGCTGGAGCCTTAAAGGGTGTTCGTGCATGCATGTACAGAAGGCTATGCATTATAAATAGTTGGCGTATAGATAGGACTTTACATTGTAAGTAAAGTTCCTTAGTGGAAAAGGTAAAAGGACGAAATGTACTTACTTTTAGGACCGCTCTTTGCGCCCTTTCCAACTGCAATAAGTTAGTTTTTGCAGAGCCACCCCATGCAGTGATGCAGTATGTGGCGATGGTCTGGCATAGAGCGAAGTAAGTGGTCCTAATAATAGTACTGGAAGCAACATAGCGAAGCCTTCTAAATATATATATTAACTTCCTGACCCGAGATGTAAGGGCTTCAATGTGAAGTTTGAAGTTGAGATTCCGGTCAACAATAATTCCGAGGTATTTTATGAAGGGAACAGATGCAATAGGGGGACAAGAGCAATTATTGAGATTCGGGGTAGGACAGGTATGGGCTATAAGGGTTGGGGAGGGTGTAGGTTGGGAGTCATCACGAATAGAAAATGTTACAAAATTGGTTTTCGATGCATTAAGGGTGAGTGTATTCAATGCTAACAATGAGTTGACAGCATTGAAACCGTTTTGGGCGGAAGACATGGCATCTGACCAGTTGTTCGCTGTAAATGTGAGCACTGTATCATCCGCAAAAGAGATTACTTTGCCATTAGGGATGTGTAAATTGCAGAGATCGTTAATAAAAACGAGGAAGAGGGTCGGCCCTAGAATGCTCCCTTGCGGAATGCCATAGGATACAGGGAGGTAGTCACTGTAGGTATCGTTGATTTTCACTCTTTGATACCGTTCCAGGAGATAGCTGCTGAATAGGTTGTGTTGTACACCTCGGACGCCAAGTCTTTCTAACTTGATTAGGAGGGTGGGGATTGGAACGGTATCAAAAGCCTTCTGAAGGTCTAGAAAGATGGAGACTACCTTTTTGCGATTGTTAAGAGAGGTAACTATACTATTTATTTGTAAAAAATGTTTTACTCAACATACTCATTTAGATGCACATTTAAGAATTCATACAGGAGAGAAACCATACAAATGTAGTTATTGTATGAAAAGTTTTACTCATAGCAGTAATTTAGCTACACAAGTAAAAATTCATACTGGAGAGAAACGATACAAATGTAGTTATTTTATAAAATCGTTTACTCAACGTAGTACTTTATATACACATGTAAGAATTCATACAGGAGAGACACCATACAAATGTAGTTTTTGTATAAAAAGTTTTATTCATAGCAGTAGTTTAGCTGCACATGTATGTATGAATCCTACAAATATTATAAATGTGAAAGTTTGTGGGTTTGGATGTTTAGATGTTTGGATGTTTTTTCCTCAATCACGCAAAAACTACTGAACGGATTTGGTTAAAATTTGGCACACAAACAATAGATAGCCTGGATTAAAACATAGAATACTTTTTATCCCGATATTCCCACGGGAACGGGAACCATGCGGGTGAAACCGCGGGCGGCCGCTAGTTCTTCATAAAAGAGAGAAACTATACACATATTGTATTTTTTGTACGAAATGTTTTACTCAGCGTAATCATTTAAATAAAAATGTAAGAATTCATACTGGAAAGTGAAAGATAAAACATCATAATGAATCAGTGTTTATAAAAAGTTAATTTAATTAAATTAGCAGTTACTTTTTAGTTTGCCAATAATTACTTTTTTTACTCTTGAAACATCGCAATAGGATACGTTCCTATCCTACACAAGATATAAAATTGATACATTACAAGCGTTTTTCAATTATTTATGGAATGAATTTTAAATAATGAATAAATAAAGCCATATTAGAAACTATAGTTGAAGCATAATATTCATGTGTTAAACAGTCTGTCCAACGAAAGCTGGCACGAGGTTTGAAAATAAACTAATAGAGGGCGCAGACTGCACACTAGCGCCGCCAATGGAAAACAAACATAGCGCTTAAATAAATAATAATAATTCACAATCATGTCTTTATCTCACTATAATTTTAATCTGCAAAAATAACTTTGTTTTTTATAGTGTTTGTATTGTATAAACGACAAAGTTATATTAACGGTATTGGAAAATGTGCTATATCTCTTAAAACTACTAAATATATCTCATTCAAACCAATTTTCTAAGATAAGGTTTATGAAGATCTACAACATAATAATATATATTTTTTAGATTTTTCACTCTCTTAGTTTAAAAGTTAGAAGGGGGGGGGGGGGACACACATTTTACCACTTTGGAAGTGTATATTTTCCAAACGGTTGACTTTGAGAAAAAATATTTTTAGAAACCTCAATGTCATTTTTAAAGCCCTATCTATAAACACCCCACACGTATATAGGTTTGATGATTTTTTTTCCGTTTCAGTTCCATGTATAGGGAGCCCCCTTAATCTTTTATATTTTTTTATTTTGTGTAAAAATCGTAAAGCGGTTCACAGAATACATCTACTTACCTAGTTTCAACTGTGTAATTTTAATAGTTTTGAGATAAAGTGGCTGTGACATACGGACGGACAGACAGACAGACATGACGAATCTATAAGGGTTCCGTTTTTTGCCATTAGGCTACGGAACCCTAAAAAATAAAGATAAATAATTGGGTACTTGAAAATTCAACCTTTTTCTAAACGGGGGGTTGCGCGTCGCGAAGTTAACCTAGAAGTTTCCTCTCTTTCTATCGCGTACTCTCTCTTTTCTTACAACGTTAGGGTTGTTTTCTTATAAATGAACTGCATAACATATCATAAAAGCTGTGGTTAATGAAAAGCTATACTTATAAAAAATATAAACAATAATATTATTATATTTTTTATTTCTTTTATAGTATTTTACGGTCACTGTATTTTCCCCTCCGTTTCTCTGCGCAAGTACATTCGTGTAACAACTGTATGATCGTTAAGCTGTGATATCGGATCCGTTATTCAGGACGGTCTAATTGGCGACTGAATTTCTCGTCCTAAATCGGACTCTGAATTCCGGATCCTTAATTCAGGATGATCTAATAAGCTCTTTAGCACCCCCTGCCCCGCCGTTACCATAACCGCTACCGTAGCTAGGAATAGCGGGGCCGCCGTGGACTGGGGGCCAATTTATTTGTGAGTCCATCATGAGGGGGTTTGCTATAATCGCCACGCTTGGCAGGCGGGTTGGCGATCGCAGTAGGCCAAGGTTATTGGAGAGACGCTGCTGCCTGTCTCCTGATGGCTGTGTTCCCTTCGTCGCCTTTTACGACACCCACGGGATGAGAGGGTGTAGTGCTATTCTAAGCCGGCACATACACGGCAAATCTAACTTCAAAATCTATTGTAATCACTCATTTGACAGCTGGATGTGACACATTGCTGCATTTCTTTTGTAAGTTTTTATTTGTGCCGAAAAGAAGCATCAATGTGTTAAATCCTGAAAGTGATTGCGATAGATGTATTTATTTATTTATTTTATTTATTTAGGACAACAACAGCACAATCATAATAAAATTAACTATGAGGTAACTTACAAATTTATAAGGCCAATTATAGTTATCCGTGATATTACATGATGAATTTTAGTTAAAAGCTGACATTTTCTATTAGGTTTGAGAAAGAAGTTACACATTAACAAAACAATCAACATTATTTAATCTACAAAAAATAATATTATTATTGGTGAGGTCGGTGATATCGTTTAGGCGCAATTGGTCCACTTCTCATTTGGTCCACTTGGTCCATTTCTCATTTGGTCCATTTCGCAGAACGTCCATTTCTCATTTGGTCCATTTCGCAGAACGTCCATCTCTCATTTGGTCCATTTCGCAGAACGTCCATTTCGCATTTGGTAAATTTCGCAGAACGTCCATTTCGCATTTGGTCCATTTCGCAGAACGTCCATTTCGCAAAACGTCCATTTCGCATTTGGTCCATTTCGCATTTGGTCAACTTTCACCTACTTACATTCTCTTTGGCCTTTGTATTTGTGATTGCCATTATTGTTTTTATTCTGTTTGTTTTTTTTGTGACTTATTTTTTTTTTTTTTTATTTATTTAATAATAAACAATGATTCAGAACATAATTTCGACCGTACAGTGTTGCAAAAACCTGCATAGATTTTTCTGCACACTGCCATTCACCATCTATATCTAAACATTACAAAAACAATCAAAATACCTATTTTATAAACCAATCATAGATATACCTACATTAGAATATAATTATGATTAACATAATAACAGTCCATAAAGTCCATGTATCATATTTGTAACAAATTTACGGAGGGTAAGATTGTAATAACTGCGATCGCGGCTGTTCGGCACTACCTGCATATCAATCAAATAAATGAGCATACGAGACCAAACCCAAACGATAGTTTTTGTGTAAGAACACACGCGCGCGTTCACACGGGAGGGTTCATATTTGGGAAAATATGCAGTTATTTTTTTTGTAAGAATTTTATGGAACTGTAGATAATTTAGTCCATTGTTTTAATTTTAAATTATAATAATAGATTAAGGAAGTGCATTTTTAATTTGTTTTTAATATTTAATATATTTAATTCTTGCTTTAGATCTTGAGGTATGTCATTTATTAGTTTCGGTATCTGGTACTGTAGTAATTGTTTACCATACAAATTGTTATAAGAAGAAGTTTTTAATATTATTTGCGATGCGCTGCGAGTTCGCTTATCACGCTGGATAATTATTTGTAATTCTTTGTTGAAGAAGTGATTTACCAACAACATGTATTTAACGTGATCGTATATCGGTATGATGGAACAGTAATGGAAAAGTTCATTATAGTTATCTTGATACTTGTTTTTAATTTTAGCAGGTACGATTACTTTAAGTATTCTTAGTTGTAGTTTGTAGATTGGTTCGAGATGTGTTTTACACGTTCGGCCGTAACTATCAAGGCCATAATGAATTATTGTTTCCCCCAGAGACTTATATAAACTAAGGAGTGTGGCATAAGGAATTTTACGCTTTACTATGGAAAACTTGGCCAAAATTGCTCTTAGCTTATCACACACATAACTGACGTGGTCCGTCCATTTAAGTCGATCATCAATTATCAGGCCGAGATATTTTTGTTTACAGACAACCTCTATAGAACTACAACAGCAGTTTTGGTTATTTGTATGAAGGCATTTGTGGTTATGGGCTATAAGATTAAGACTATGGTTTTTTCGGTTTTTGCTAGAACTAATGTACATCATTTTGGTTTTTTCAGTATTTAGCACTAATCCCGCATCATGTGTCCATTGTAATAGCGACGTGAAATCTTTTTGCAAATCCGATAAAGCAATATCTAAATTTTTGTTTGATGCCACAAGACAAGTGTCATCTGCAAACTGATACATCTCACATTTTTTTATTACGTTAGCAGCGTCATTTACGTATGTGATATAATGCAATGGGCCAAGCACGGATCCCTGAGCTGTACCATCTGTTACCTTTATATCTTTACTGTTGACATTAGCAATCTTTACCACATATGATCGGTTATCAAGATACTCTTTGCACCATTTATTCAATGGACCCCTTATGCCACAATCATTGAGTTTTTCAATGAGGATATTATGTTTCAAAGTATCAAAAGCCTTCGTATAGTCTATAAACACTAGTAGAACATGCTCTTTATTATTCAAATGTTTGTAAATACTGTCTGTGAAATTTGATAGTAACTGTGTTGCACTTTTGCCTCTTTGAAACCCATACTGTTTGTTAGTGATAACGTCATTATCCTTATAGAATTGGTGTATCTGCTTAGCTATTGATTTCTCAACTATTTTATCTACAGTAGGTAAAATAGTTATTGGTCGATAGTTCTCACAAGTATCTTGCTTTCCTTTTTTATGAATAGGCCTGACTAGTCCTGTTTTTAACTTATGCGGATATTTAGCCTGTTTCAAAGAAGTATTTATGAGATGAGCTATTACCTCTGCAATTTTTTCGCCAATTATTTTTAAATCAAGAGCCCTAATGCCGTCGATGCCTGGTGCTTTTCTATTATTTAATGATCTAATTTCTTTAAGCACAGACTTAGTGGAGACTTGCTGATATCTACAAGATACGTTAATGGGGCACGAATAGGTGTCTTTACATAACAATTTTGTATTACATATCGGTGCAATATCTACTGCACTTTTTTTAAAGAATTTGGCAAAGTTATTAGCTATTTCTGCAGTTGTACTGTTATTGTTTTTGAAAGCATTTAAAATTATAGTATCGGCCATGGCTTTTGTCCTGCCAGTTAGCTCATTTAATATTAGCCATAGTGCTCTGGGATTATTTTTACTATTGAATATATCTACTCTTAATTTTTTATTTTTACTTTTATTGATTATTTTGTTGGCAAAGTTCCTAGCTGAATTATATTTTTGTTTTAATATTTTATTTGTTGGGTCTGCAATCCATTTCATAAACATTTTATCTCTGTTTTCACAAGCTTTGATTATTTTCTTGTCAATCCAATTATTATTAATTCTATTGTTATTTTTAGTAATATTAATTTTAATTTTAGCTTTTTCGTGGCAATTTTCTATATTTTTTACTATAGTTGAATAAATTTTATTTGGAGAGTTTTCGTTTTTTAAATGCTGCCAATCTATTTCATTTAAATTTTTTGTTAATAAATCGTGGTCATAAGCATAACGAGTACTACGCTCAGAATCCATCCGTGTGAACGAGCCGGTGGGGCCAACACAAGCCAGTGCGATAACGCGATGGTCGGCCAGTGCAGTACCGAGCGCCGCTGTGTATACACATAGCTCGCGGGATCGAGCATAGATGTGGTCTATGCATGATTTACTAAGTTTATTATTTGATATCTCAATCCTTGTATACTCGGTGATCCCGCAAGCTAAACCATGACTATACATAGTGGTGTTATAATGATGTTTTATGGGATTATTAGTCTTTAGGTCGATGTTTATGTCACCCAGCAGATACAGATCCTGGTAAGAGTTAAACTTTCTCAACAAAGTGTCGAGTTCCTTTACAAACAAGTGCTTACTAAGTTTTGGAGGGCGGTAGATGCAACACAGAGCTGCGGAATAATTAGAGGCGGTAGTCAGTATGCCAGTTATACATTCGAAGTGTTTTGTTTTGTAATGGTTAACAGAGAATTTATGTCCGTTTTTTATATAGATAATTATACCACCTCCTCTTTTATTATTTCGCAGGTCACTGTACATTTTATAGCCTTTCAATTGAAATAAACTACACAGTGAGTTCGATATATTCACCTCCGTTAGCATTATTACATCAATGGTACGAGAAGATGAGTGAATACACTGTTCAAGAGTTGCAAAGTTTTTAATAATTGACCGGATATTCATATGAATGCATAGTAAATTTACATGAGCTGGGACAACAGACAAAAAGGATTTTATATCGATACAGTCGTACTGTTCTAATATATCATTTAGGGTAAAATCTGCCATTTTTAAGATTATGATTTAATTTCTTACACAAACTAAACGACACAACCACCCAGCCACCAAAATAAAAAAGGTGTACTTACGATGGTACTGAAGATTTAAATTTGTGTATATCGTCTACAGATCGAATTATTATAGGTTTTTGGTTATCACCTTCTTTCCGAACACGAAGTACACCCTTTTTAATCCAAATGTATTTATATATAGTTTTAAGTTCTTGCTTAGCGTGCCACAGTAATTGCTTATTGAAAGGTGTTAGGGCTTCACAAATAAATATCGACTCATTTAATTTAGAAGAATGAGCATTTGAGATAATTTCTGAGGATACAATTTTGGTAGATTTAGCTGCGGATATCCATGACGTCTGAAGTTGTTCAGTGTTGAGTTCAATTTGTACTGGGCCGGGTCGGTCGCTCCTGCCGGGTATGCGCTTGACTAGTTTAATATCCTCGGTATTTTGCTTCAGATTTTTGGCAATATTGTTCGCAATTTCAATAAGGTTTTCGTTTTCGTTCACAGGGATATTATATATTTCGACACGTTTACGTAATTTGTGTTGTTCTATTTCCTGTATACGTTGTTCTAGTGCACCAACCTTGACTTCCAAATGATTATTCTTGTTTGTGAGTTCAGCGTTTTTCTTTTGCAGCACAGTTATGCTGCCTTGCAACGTTTCTATATTTTGGATAAGTTCATCCATTTTATCAGAGTGAAATTGTAGAGAGTGGGATATATCCTTCATTTCCCTATTGATGGTTTTTTGAATTTCTTTGGATATGTCAACCAGTAGTTTTTTAACGTCAATTTGTACGTTAGATGACTCGGTGATGTTTTCATCATCTTCATCGTCGTCGGGAATAATTACGGAGCGACGTCTTGATGAGCTATTTTGACAATCTTGACACGTCCATTCCAGATTTTCTGTAGCACGTAGGGCGGTAAGCTGCTTATTGGTGAGACCACTACACTGGTTAGTCAGATGGACAATTTTTTCGCAACGATTGCATTCTAGCCCCGGTTTAGTTTTAGTTAAATTTCTGCCACAATTATCACACTTGTTAGACATTATTTTTGTAGGGTAGTTAACGGACAAATTTACACACGTATTGCGCACTGAGTCACTCAACGGTGAATTAGAATATAGAATCATTTTAATAATTACCTATAAATTTGCATGCTGCTATTGTTGGCTGAATAGGAGGAGATGTTACTTAATTAAGACCTATAAAATATGTACCCCAATCAAAAGCAAATAAAATTATTTCTATTTCTATTTCTAAATATGGGAGTAAAGTAAACTTAATGATGTTTTTATTCCTTTTACATAAATATAGGTACTCCCATAGATCTAGATCGTTAGATGTGCCCCTAACATAGTATGAGCTCACCGAAATGTGTCAACATTCAAATGAGTGAGCCTCACTTCTTTGCTCTTAGTGTTGGTTTGAACACGGTGTCAATCACTTCTATATTTTTTAAGAAAAAACCACGAGAAAACTGTCTTGTGCCTTTCATCTGTGCACCAATAATTCTAGGAATCCAATTATAGCAAAATCGTGTAACATATCACGCGTAAGTATTTAGATTTCAATTATTATCGAAATTTATTTTCATTCCGTTGTCAATTCTGATGGACGTAAACAACGCATCACGCATGCGTGCGCCATTTTGACAGATTTGAAATAATCCTACAGATTTTCAGTACCAGGGCAGATCTAACGATCTAGATCTATGGGTACTCCTATTCGTTTATGGACAATGTTGTTAACTTCTATATTTTCACTTTTTGATATATATTTTTTTCTTTATTCTTTTTAGTAGGTCACAAAAGTACCAGGAACACATAAATATGGAGGATGTTAATAATTATAATTTCACTTTTTGATGTATTTTTTGGTTTTCCTTATCTCCATAAAACTTTGGTATAACTTCTTCTCCAAATTTATGAAAAACAAAAAAAAACAAAAAGTTATTGAAAATAAACATTTTAGCAATTAAATAAACGTTTTGTGCTCACAAAGGGTAAATTTAAAAAAGTGGACCAAATGCGAAATGGACGTTCTGCAAATGGACCAAATGAGAAATGGACGTTTTGCGAAATGAGAAATGGACGTTCTGCGAAATGGACCAAATGAGAAGTGGACGTTTTTTCAGCCAGTGGACTAAATGAGAAGTGGACCAAATGCGCCTAAACGGGTGATATTATTACGGAACTTATATAAATATATACAGGTACTTACTAGAATCAATATAATCATATATTAAATAAAAAATAAAAACTATAATACATATAAATATATACATACATACCTACATAGATAACAAGTCGAGCACTACACCCAGTAGTTTACTAGGTGCAATGCTGAACCCGCCATCCATGCGCAAAAACTATGCAACAAACGTACACATAGATATATTTTTAATGCATTTATTATATGTGTGTAAACTGCGTCACATTACCTTCAAAATAGATAATCTTTAACAAAAGATTAATATTATTGTGGGAATCCGTATGGAATAAAAAAGAAAGAAAAGTTATTTAGCTATCTAGTATAAGAGATTGGACATGCTTCTTAAAGGTCTGTTTCGAACCTGTGAAAGGATCAACATCGCTAAACACTTCATTATACGTTCTGACTAAGCGTGTGAGTATTGAATTTTGGCCGTAATTAGTTGAGTGAGAGGGTACAGTACACGGAACATCGGTGTGTGTCGCGTTCGACGCATCGGAGTGCACGACTATATGCAAGAGAGGAGATCGGGCAATTGAGGCGACCACGTACTATGTCAAACAGCAAACTCGCATAACTTCCGCCTTTCTGCCAAAGTAAGAAGACCATACATACGACAATTATCAATATATGAAATTGCGCTTTTGCGAAATTTGTAGTAAAGATGTTTTAAGAATTTTTTTGGATGCACTCCAAACGATTGATGTGTATTGCGTAAAGCTTACAGAAACATTGGAACATTTTTGATAAATATCTGCAGCCCGGTACAGATTATGTGCATACAACGTACTATTATCTATTCTGTAATACAACGCAACATATAAGCATTGCAACATTTTCCATGTGCACTTCACTGTGCATTCATAGCGCGCACGTTGCTGAAGCGTTAAAATTTTCCATTATGTGATCCTGCGAACGTTTTAACAACTTGTTGACTCAATTGCGAAGTGGACTAAATGCGAAATGGACCAAATGTGACTAAACGGTCTTAATGTTTTACAACTAGCTATTATTATATTATTATTATATCATTTAAAAATACCTTACAGGTGCTGCATTTACCCAAGAAACATAAATCGGATAGTGAAACTGGAAAGGATAACGATGAAAATAAGGCCGAGAACGAAGATAATAGGAAAATACCAGACATTAAAATACGCAGTAAAAAAATTAAAACTCCTGTTGATACAATAATACCGAACAATGAAACAACCACTCCCAATATTAGTAGTGACATTTTCTGCAAAAATCTCTTAGAAAATCATATTCATAAATGCCACATAATTGAAATTGATAGTATACCAAACTTGCTAACTGATTCAAATACAAATTATCAAGATAGTAAAAATATTAATCTTTTGAAAGGCAAGGATGCACTGAGAAATAATGTGACAGAAAAAAAACTTAGCAAAAATAAGAACAAATATAAAAATAGTATTTGTAGCGATGAGACGCAATACAAATGTAGTTATTGTTCGGAATGTTTTTCTGCTAACAGTAAATTAGCTACACATGTAAGAATTCACACAGGAGAGAAATCATACGAATGTAGTTATTGTACGAAAAGTTTTACAAATAGCGGTGATTTAGCTACACATGTAAGAACTCATACAGGGGAGAAGCCATACAAATGTAGTTATTGCACGAAATGTTTTACTCGAAGCGATGATTTAGCTGCACATGTAAGAATTCATACAGGTGAGAAACCATACAAATGTAGTTATTGTACGAAATGTTTTACTCAACGTAGTACTTTAGGTAGACATGTAAGAATTCATACAGGAGAGAAACCATACAAATGTAGTTATTGTACGAAAAGTTTTACAAATAGCGGTGATTTAGCTACACATGTAAGAACTCATACAGGTGAGAAGCCATACAAATGTAGTTATTGCACGAAATGTTTTACTCGAAGCGTTGATTTAGCTACACATGTAAGAACTCATACAGGGGAGAAGCCATACAAATGTAGTTATTGCACGAAATGTTTTACTCAAAGCGGTGATTTAGCTGCACATGTAAGAATTCATACAGGAGAGAAACCATACAAATGTAGTTATTGTACGAAATGTTTTACTCAAAGCGGTGATTTAGCTACACATGTAAGAATTAATACAGGAGAGAAACCGCACAAATGTAGTTATTGTACAAAATGTTTTATTAATCGCAGTCAATTAGCTACACATGTAAGAACTCATACAGGGGAGAAGCCATACAAATGTAGTTATTGCACGAAATGTTTTACTCGAAGCGATGATTTAGCTGCACATGTAAGAATTCATACAGGAGAGAAACCACACAAATGTAGTTATTGTACGAAATATTTTATTCGAAGCGGTGATTTAGCTGCACATGTAAGAATTCATACAGAAGAGAAACCACACAAATGTAGCTATTGTACAAAATGTTTTATTCATCGCAGTCAATTAGATAAACATGTAAGAATTCATACAGGAGAGAAACCATACAAATGTAGTTATTGTACGAAATGTTTTACTCGAAGCGGTAATTTAGCTGCACATGTAAGAATTCATACAGGAGAAAAACCATACAAATGTAGTTATTGTACGAAATGTTTTACTCAAAGCGGTGATTTAGCTGCACATGTAAGAATTCATACGGGAGAGAAACCACACAAATGTAGCTATTGTACAAAATGTTTTACTCATCGCAGTCAGTTAGGTAAACATGTAAGAATTCATACAGGATATCTCAGACCAAATAAAAAAGGGAAGACGGAGTCTTCATAGAACGAAGCAGTGAAGCCGATAAAACTATGCCTTGGCATGTACATACACAGTTACACGCACACACATGTAACGAAACTATGCCTTTTCTTATCAGCCACCGTGCGAAGCGGACGTACCAAGGTCGTACTAATAAAATATAATTTCACCAACGAAAATGCCGAATTGTGTAGTGAAAGGGTGTAAAAGTCAATCTTCAACACATAAAAAGCAGGATGGAATCACATTTCACACGTAAGTAAAATTCGAAACTAATATTTTCACTAATTTCTAAATAAACATTAGGGTGTGTCCCCACTTAGGCCGCGCTCCGCGCTCCGCGAACCTCGGAGCATATGTGGACGCGCGAACTCCGTCTGCTCCGCGCTCCACGCTCCGCGCTCCGTTCCCGTAATCAAATAAGCTTTATTCATATAAAATTAATTATTAAGTACTTTTGTCTCCACAGTATTATTATTGTGTAATTAATAATGAGTGGAAAAGAAGGGGTAAAACTTTGAATTAACAATCATGCCTATGTACAGTCAGCAGCACATCAGGTTATACAAAGTGTCAAAAATTTTCAATTTATTTTGGACCTTGTCTTGACAATAGGCTTTTCGTAATGAAAAAAAAACTGTTGGCTCGATAGATGGCGTTGATAAAAAATTGTGTCAACCAAACTACTTACTTCTCTTCTCTAAGGTGTGTAGGCTAGTGGAATCATGGATCACAGTATTTTCTTGATATCTGAATTCCGGAATGCAAATTCCACGATTTCTAGTGTTGCCAGTAGTCGTTTCTAAAAAAGTACTTACATTTTACGTTACTATGGAGTATGGTTATGTCTTTTTGTTTATGGGCCGATTTGACCGTTTTCGGTGAAACTCGGTTTTTGGTGTTATTTTGACAAAAAAAATAGCAACGCAATGTTAAAAATATAAAAAATCCAGGATAGCGGGCAACTTTTGTGTTTTTGGGCCGATTTTGATAGAACTCGGTTTTTAGTACTGTTTCGACAAGAAAACAGCAACGCAATAATAAAAATATAAAATATCCAAGATGGCGGCCAACTTTTTTGTTTTTGGGCTAATTTCGATGAAACTCGGTTTTTAGTACTATTTCGACAAAAAACAGCAACGCAATAATAAAAATATAAAATATCCAAGATGGCGGCCAACTTTTTTGTTTTTGGGCCGGTTTCGATGAAAATTGTTTTTTGGAACTATTTCGACAATAAAACAGCAACGCAATAATATAAAATATAAAAAATCCAAGATGGCGGCCAACTTTTTGTTTTTGAGCCGATTTCGATGAAACTCGGTTTTGGGTACTATTTCGAAAATAAAACAGCAACGCAATAATAAAAATTGAAAAAATCCAAGATGGCGGCCAACTTTTTTGTTTTTGGGCCGATTTCGATGAAACTCGGCTTTGGGTACTATTTCGAAAATAAAACAGCAACGCAATAATAAAAATTGAAAAAATCCAAGATGGCGGCCAACTTTTTTGTTTTTGGGCCGATTTTGATAGAACTCGGTTTTTAGTACTATTTCGACAAGAAAACAGCAACGCAATAATAAAAATATAAAATATCCAAGATGGCGGCCAACTTTTTTGTTTTTCGGCTAATTTCGATGAAACTCGGTTTTTAGTACTATTTCGACAAAAAAAACAGCTACGCAATAATAAAAATTGTAAAAAATCCAAAATGGCGGCCAACTTTTTTGTTTTTGGGCCGATTTCGATGAAACTCGATTTTTAGTACTATTTCGACAAATAAACAGCAACGCAATAATAAAAATATCCAAGATGGCGGCCAACTTTTTGTTTTTGGGCCGGTTTCGATGAAACTTGTTTTTTGGAACTATTTCGACAATAAAACAGCAACGCAATGATAAAAATATTAAATATCCAAGATGGCGGCCAACTTTTTTGTTTTTGGGCTAATTTTGATGAAAATTTAAAAGCTTCTGGAGGACTTTAAGTATCGGCTTACCACCCGCTCTCAGAAGTTCTGTAGTGATTCCGTGGTCACCCGCCGCCTTTTTGTTTTTCAGCTGTTTGAGAGCCATACTAATCTCGTGCATGCTGACGTCCGAAGTATCTTGGGTATAGTGTCGGGTAAGCTTGGCTCTGGGGTCTTTAGCCTTGCTTTCAACAGGTGTCTGCGTGGAATATAACTGCCCATAGAAACTATCGATCTCCCTCAGGATTTCATGCTTCGCTGAGATGATGCGTCCGTCGTCAGTTTTTAGCTTCGTCATCTGGCTTTGCCCAATAGACAGATCTTGAAAAGTATGGTACAGGAATGAAACTTGTTTCGAAATATCGATAGTATCATTAGGGCTGACTTTTACTAAGGCACCAAAATATCTATCCTGGTGAAAAAAAGTTACAACTGCACTGAAGCCAAAAAAAATATGAACGATTTTTTTCTGGCGTTAGTGGCACCTAAGATTTTTTGGTGCCATAGTAAAAGTCAACCCTAATGATAAAATTTATACTTACTTGGAAACAAGTTTCATTCCTGTACCATACCTTTAAAAAAATTGGGCCAATAAGTTGCATTGTCCATTTGATTTAAAGATAAAAAATAATGAAAAATGTTAAAACCTTAATATTAACAATATTAACAGTCGATGACGTTTAAAATTTGCAATGCTGCTGCTGTATCAATAAGTCATTTTTGACAAATACCCTACATTGCCGCCTTTGATTCTATACGACTCACTTGTTATAGATAAATGTTATAGTCTTTACCTGTTTCTATAGTACTATGTAATCTGCGCTTGTAGTAAGACTAGTAAGTGAGTAACTCGATGTTTTTTGTCAGTTCTAAAATATCTTTACGTAAAACGCTAGTTTTTTTACATTCTCTTTGTACTTACCTACCTAAGTAATAGTATAATAGTACTTACCTACCTAATGTTGTCATACGTACTAGCATCAAATCAATCCGCACCGGACAAATGTACGTGATTTTTGGTGCGTGTAACACTAATGTAATGTTTTATTTTTGACTAGCTGATGCCTGCGACTTCGTACGCGTGGACATTATTACTCCGGCGTATTCATATAAGGTCATCCAGGTATTCCAGATCTTCGATTTTTTTACCTCAACATAAAATGCTCATCAGGCTGAACAACTTTTGTTAAGGTGTCATTTTTATATTTTGTATAGTTTAGCTGTACCATTATGGTTCTGCATCAGGTGTTCCAGATCTTAGATTTTTATATCTCAACAAAAAATGCTCATCAGGCTGAACAACTTTTGTTAGGGTGTCATTTTTGTATTTTGTATAGTTTAGCTGGACCATTATGGTACTGCATCAGGTGTTCCAATTTCCAAAATCATTATACTCTAAACTATACCCAGGCTTAACAGCTATATTACAAAAAAAAGCTTTTTAAAAAAAAAGAAAAACCGCCTTCAAAAAACCTGAAAACAAAAACAGCTTAAAAATTAAATACCTCTAAAAAGCAAGAAATAATATTCGAATCATTCGTTACACATATCAATATTAATAAAACACGTCTATTGAAGTCGGGTGGGGCTGGAGGACAACTTCATTTTTTTCTAAAAGCCCCACCCGACTTCATTAGACGTGTTTTATTAATATTGATATGTGTAACGAATGATTCGAATATTATTTCTTGCTTTTTAGAGGTATTTAATTTTTAAGCTGTTTTTGTTTTCAGGTTTTTTGAAGGCGGTTTTTCTTTTTTTTTAAAAAGCTTTTTTATTTTCAACTTTTTAGTGGTAGGTATGTAAGCGCAGCGTGTAAATATTTTTTAACTTTATATTATAACATTTTCAATGGTAAAATGCCCAGAACTCAATTTCCAAATTCACGCTGTTTGTTTTTGAGGAGTTCCGTTGTGTTTTCGTAGTCCAAATCTAGTCCAGAACGTTGCATCGCAAACCATGATTTGGTTTGTTTTGGATTGCCATAAACTTACCAAAACCTAAATCACTTTACATATACTATTTGACTTTGAGGAGTTCCCTTGTGTATCTTCGAAGTTCGAAGTCCAATAACGATGAAATTAAATTGTGATCACTCTTGAAGTATACCCTTTCAAATAAAAAAAGAATCATCTAAATCGGTTCATAAACAAAGATGTTATGTCGGAAATTCCATAAAAATTCGTACGATGGCGAGCTAAATAATTGATATTTTTCAGGATTATGAGAAAACTACTGGCCAGATCTCTGAAAAAATTTTATGGGACCACACACGAACTATGTTCTTTGAGATAAAAAAAGAATTGTACAAATCGGGTAACAACTGACGAAGCTATGTTAAAACATACATAAAAAAAAAAAAAAAAAAAAAAAATACCGTCGACTTGAGAACCTCCTCCTTTTTTTGAAGTCGGTTAAAAAGATTCATTCGAATCCGTTCAGTATTTCCTGAGATTAGCGTGTTCAAACAGACAAACAGACACACTTTTTTTCTAAATTCTTACTCTATTACTATGTCTCCATCGTCCCACATATTTTTTTTTTAATATATGTAATGTACAGCAGACACACTTTTTTTACTGTTTTATTATACAGGGTAATTTTGCGACCCCTTTACAAAATCAAATATAAGTTCAAGGAAGTAATAAAAAGAAATTAGGTGAGATAATTCTAATTTATTTCTTTTTAAATTCTCAGTTTTCAGCCACTTTTTATAACCTAAAAATCTAGGCGCGCACGCTCACCGTCACGAACGGGACGCGAGCGGGGGAAGGTGAGTGGCGGGAGGGGGGCTCGCGCGGGTCGACCGTGCGACGCGCAAACGGTGACAACAATTTCAATTTGTGTAGGGAAAAGTTTGGGGTAAAAATGTAAAAAAATGTTTTTGTTTTACTTCATAAATTGATTGTACCGCTGTTATAGAATGACCTGACAAAATTTTAAAAGGGGTCCAAAAATGACCCTGTATGTAAGGATAAATAAATAAAAAAAGGGAAACATAGTTTACAATTGCAATAAAATGAGGGTTGTTGTAGCACATTCGAGTGATGATGAAGTCGGCGCGAGAGTCTCGCATGCTGAATTTAATTTTGATTATTTTTTATTAGGTTATTTCAGAAAAGGTTTTTAAATTTTCAGAAAAATTCAATAAAATAAGTCACCTTTCAATAAAATATTAAAATCTATAAGAATGAAATAAAAATAAATATTTTGTTAAATTCATTAAATTAATTTTCAATGTACCAGAAGGTCGTGACGTGAGAGGCACGAGATCTGTTAATTTTTGTTTTCAGATCATTTTGGCTACTCTAGACGCTCAAATCAATTTAACGCTGACTGTACTTTAACCCGATTAAATAATACCCAAACTTAATTTCTCCCATAAAGGACAAGAATAACGCAATGTAAACAATGACAAAAGGTCAAGATGACTGCGAACTTACTTGACTTTGATTTTGGTTTGATTTTGATGTAACTCGGTTGTAAAAAAAAAGTAAAACAATTAAAGAATTTGGCCGCATCCTGGAATTTTTAATATTTTTATTATTGCGTTGCTGTTTTCTTGTCAAAATAGAAACAAAAACCGAGTTTTATTTAAATCGGACCACAAACAAAAAGTTGGCCGCCATCTTGGATTTTTTATTATTATTGCGTTGCTATTTTCTTATCAAAATAGTAACAAAAACCGAGTTTTATTTAAATCGGACCACAAACAAAAAAGCTGGCCGCAATCTTGGATTTTTTATATTTTTATTATTGCGTTGCTCTTTTATTGTCGAAATAGTACCAAAAATCGAGTTTCATCGAAATCGGCCCAAAAACAAAAAAGTTGGCCACCATTTTGGATTTTTTTTTATATTTTATTATTGCGTTGGTGTTTTACTGTCGAAATAGTACCAAAAATCGAGTTTCATCGAAATCGGCCCAAAAACAAAAAAGATGGCCGCCATTTTGGATTTTTTTTCAATTTTTATTATTGCGTTGCTGTTTTTTTGTCGAAATAGTACTAAAAACCGAGTTTCATCGAAATTAGCCCAAAAACAAAAAAGTTGGCCGCCATCTTGGATATTTTATATTTTTATTATTGCGTTGCTGTTTTCTTGTCGAAATAGTACTAAAAACCGAGTTCTATCATAATCGGCGCAAAAAGAAAAAGTTGGCCGCCATCTTGGATTTTTTCAATTTTTATTATTGCGTTGCTGTTTTATTTTCGAAATAGTACCCAAAACCGAGTTTCATCGAAATCGGCCCAAAAACAAAAAAGTTGGCCGCCATCTTGGATTTTTTTCAATTTTTATTATTGCGTTGCCGTTTTATTTTCGAAATAGTACCCAAAACCAAGTTTCATCGAAATCGGCCCAAAAACAAAAAAGTTGGCCGCCATCTTGGATTTTTTTCAATTTTTATTATTACGTTGCTGTTTTATTTTCGAAATAGTACCCAAAAATCGAGTTTCATCGAAATCGGCCCACAAACAGAAAAGTTGGCCGCCATCTTGGATTTTTGTATTTTTAATATTGCGTTGCTGTTTTCTTGTTAAAGCAGTAACAAAAACCGAGTTTCATAGAAATTGGGTACCAAGCAAAAAAGTTGCCCGTTATCCTGGATTTTTTATATTTTTAACATTGCGTTGCTATTTTTTTGTCAAAATAACACCAAAAGCCGAGTTTCACCGAAAACGGTCAAATCGGCCCATAAACAAATAGACAACCATACTCCATAGTAACGTAAAATGTAAGCCTTCATTGTCAAGACAAGGTCCAAAATAAATTGAAAATTACAACAAACATTTTGAATTTGGCTATCGTAGCCCATATACTTGAAAGTGATTTGTAATAGGAAACAATCAAAACGAAGCACGGACGCAGCTGCGTCCGTGCTTCGTTTTAAACTTCTCGTAATAGACCCCTGCGCATTAAACTTTTCGTAATAGACCCTGCGCTCCGCGCTCCGTGTCGGATCGCAAATTCGGAGCGCGCTCCGAGGTTCGCGGAGCGCGGAGCGCGGCCTAAGTGGGGACACACCTTTAAGGTATTACTTGAAACACAAAACCTCAACAAGTGTTGCCATGCCAGACGTTATAGTTTAAACCTATTATTGGGTAACATGGAACGTAACATAACGTTATTTGTTTCTTGCTAAAAATAGCGCGTTAATTATTTCTGTTTCTGGACGTTTTTACCCACGACACGGACGGAACGGAACGGAGGCGGTATATGCGATCAGGGTTAGGCGACGGCTACACGCGTGGTAAATACTGTGATCCATCAGTATTTAATCAGGGGCCTATTTCATAAAAAATAGTAAATTTACTACAACAATTTACCATTGTTCTTATTAGGGTAGAATTATTTCTTAATAATGATAAAACATAATTCTACCCCAATAAACTACTACAATGGTATATTACCACATATTACTGTACTTTTTCATTCTTTTTTTTATTTTATTTTTTATTTATTTAATAAATTTTTAGTTATTAGGGTAGAATTATTTCTTAATAATGATAAAACATAATGAGCGGTTTTCAAAAAGCAGTTTAAAAAACAAAAGTAGTAGGTACCTAAAAGACGGCTAGATGTCGTTGTTCAACTAAGTACGTAACTTTTTAAGAAAAAAGCAAAGGATTTTGTCAATTTGACAGTTAATCTTCTTCTTCTTATTTTTGTTTGGCAATCTACTCCTCTTAAGCGCGTCTACCGCCTAATGCCTCGATTACATACGCCAATTTAGCTTCCTAGCTAGGAACCAATTTCGGGTTGCCGCAATAAAATATTGTAGAATAAGTTCGATTTTAAAATCGAATCTACACTATAACGGAAAAGTAAACATTGTTTAAGATTAGAGATGAGAATTGAAAATAAAAAATCATAAAAAATGTTGACCTTTCCGTCATTTGTGCAAATTCGCTGTTAAAATTTAACTTATTTATACGAGTGGCAACTCTAAATTGGTTCCTTAAATCGGCGTATGTAATCGAGGCTTTAATCTATCGCTTTGACTCTGGCTTTGGTTTATGACGTCAGTGCACTCTCCGTCCTTGTCATCGTGTTATGATATGACAAGGACGGATAGAGCATAGCTGTCGCTTTGGCTATCGCTTTGAGTTAGGCGGTAGGGCCCCTGGGAGTAAAATTAAAAAAAACCTCCCTAATTGAATAGCGCCATCTATCAATATAAAAATAAACTAAAATTATTAGCCTCTGTTACCCATAGTACAGGCTTCGCCTAGCTAGTAATTCAGATGACCGTGTGTGTGAAATAGTACATTTTTGTAAATGTTAAATGTAAATGACCTCCAGGGGCCTATTGCATAACAAAATACAAGGTGATATGATTAGTATTTTTCCATAGAAAATCACTAATAATAGAAGATTGTAATTTGTCATGTAATAGGCCCCAGCTTGTTCGTGTCGTGCGTGTCTAGGACAAAGTGGCATGCGACTACGGCTATCCTTTTTATTGAATTTTGGACTTCCCTCGTGTATCTCGTAATCAGTTGGTGTATCTAAAAATGCTGACAAAAATCCGGATTTTCACTAAAAAGTCTTGACATTTTGCTAAAGCAACCACACGGAGCGACGTAATCACGACAACACATTTTTTTTAATAAATAAGTATTTTATTGTTGTTTTCTTTTATAATGACGTGTCAAATTAAAATTTTAAGTAAGTACTTAGACAAAAATAAAGTTTTAGTTTTCGTATTTTAAGCTTTAGTTGTTTAGTAGTAGTAGATTATTTATAATTTTAAATGTTAATTAGTTTGAAATTGATTATTTATTACAAAATTTGTTGATTGTTTTACTGAAAATGTTCTAGTTGATTGTTAGGTACAAAAAAGAAAAAAAATATATTAAAGCTAATTTATAAGATTTGTTTTCTATAATGTGAATAAGCCAAAAGAGCCTGACATTTTCTATGTCCGGCCGGAATGCTGACACAAAAAGCCTAACATGTCAGGATAAACATCTCGCTTTAAATACACGAAACTTTAGTTATTCTGTAGTTTTATTTTTTACATTTTTCCTATTTCCTTGCTACTTCCGCCACTACTTTTAAAGCGGGCTACTCACAGCCCTGCATGCAGGGCTTTGAGAAGCTCACCTTATCTATCTATCATTAGGTGAATGATGGCTACACGCGTAGTGAATACTGTGATCCATCAGTATTATTTTATCAGGCGTCTATTTCATAAAAGAATGAAAAAGTACAGTAATTTACCATAGTAGTAGTTTATTGGGGTAAAATTATGTTTTATAATTAATAAGAAACATAATTCTAATCTATAATAATTCAGAACTAATCTTTTATGAAATAGGCCCTGATTAAATACTGATGGATCACAGTACCAGGCGTGTAGCCGTCGCCTCACAAGTCCACACCTCGAGTCAGAATGGCTGAATGGCTATCATCGTCTGCGTCTCTTTTATCAGTAATAAAAGAGACGCATTGATAGCCATTCAGAAAACTGACAAGTTTTAAGAGCTTGTAATACCCCTCTTGGGGCCGTATTATGATCTCTTGAATCCAGCCTAGCATGACTGATTTATATCGCGTGATATAGCGTTTTGATTCTAATATGTGATATAACGTTATTATTTCATAACGCGTTATTCTTATTACATTGGGGTAATATGAATTACTATGGCAACACCGGCTCACACACTAATGCATAAAAAAACTGGCTTCAGTGCATTGCTTGGAAGACTCCGTCTTCCCTTTTTTATTTGGTCTGAGCAGGATATTAAGATAAATAAAATACCACAATGAATCATATTAAGTAATACGTTATTTTTAAGTTTTTTTATATACTATATCCGACATTTTTTTTACTTTTGGAATATCGCAATAAGTAGGATAATTCTCATAAAAATGATTTATTGAAAGGATTTTTTTTATGTTTGTTCTTCTACCAAAGTTCAAGCGATGTCTCGCTTGAACTTTGGTAGAAGTCTTAAGCTATAAAAAAACCATAATAGAACTAAACAATACAAACAAGCAGTTTATTTATTTAAACACAACAAAAATTTCACAAAATAATGATATGACGCCGAAGCCCTCGGTAGTTGCAGCAGGCCCCCGCCCCAGATTCTCACAGAGAGTGGCACTAATTTGTCTCTTTTTTATAAAAGGTTAGGTATAACCTAAAAATATGAGGTAGGTAATTTTTTTAACCTTTCTCTTTTGAATTGGTCAAGGCGTTTGTATATGTGTAGGTGAATAGGTGTGTGTGTGAGTATACAAGGTGTTTGGTAAAAGCCTTATAAAGCCGAATATGGTAAATAGGGACCATCAAACTGAACAACTTTTACTATGGGACCAACTCTGAAATCGCGAAAAAAAAATCAGCTGTTCCATACATTTTGATATTTTCGTTATTAATTTTAGTATGAAACAGCTGATTTTTTTTTCGCGATTTCAGAGTTGGTCCCATAGTAAAAGTTGTTCAGTTTGATGGTCCCTATCTACCATATTCGGCTTTATAAGGCTTTTACCAAACACCTTGTATGTGTGTGAATGACATGTGTGCTTAAAGGCTCAATTACATTACACAATTTTAAGCACGCGATTTCAAGACTAAGCATGGTGTAAACAGACTAAGACAGTAAGAATCTTAAAATCGTGCGGCCGAGCCCGCTCGATAATAAGATTCTTAAAATTGTGTCGTCTAATTGCACCGCACGATTTCAAGCCAGTCTAACTGTACCTACGACGGCACGTCAGATGTAACAGTTGTACTACAAAAACAAACTTTATACCTGAGGCATAAAGGCGTTCTCAAGGTCAACGTGAAGAGGTGATGTGACAGACAGAGACAGACTTTGTCTGACTCGCGACAGATATACGATACTGCCACAGTAAAAGATAAATTCAAATAGGAATGTTGGTTTTTTAACACGTTTTCATATGGACGTTTTCTTGTATATTTATTTATTTATATTAATATTTATAAGTTGGTTCGTTTATTTGTTTGTCCGAAAATTCTGTCACCTCATCACCTGGTAACGGGACATTACACGATCAGTCTGCCGCCATTCCATCAGTTGGATCACAATTTTACGAACAGCCGCGTGAATAACGAATGTTTGCGCAGTTTCATTCCAGACTGATAAAGCGCTGCCAAAGATCTTGATATCATAAAATATGTAGGCATTTGAAGGGATACAATACAGCACAAAATAAGGCATTTAACTTGTCCTTTATTCTTTTAAACATTGGACCCATTTTTTATCAACACATTAATATTGATCGCGTGTTATCATCAAAAATTGGGACAAAACTGATGGATCGTCGGGACGCGGGACAATATCATCGAAATCGGGACTGTCCCGGCAAAATCTTGACGGGTGACAACTGGCAACCCTGCAGTGACGTGTGTGTGTGCTGTTGAGATTATGCTATCAATATGCAATATCATTTTTGGTGTGTTCTGTCTCGATTTATTATTTTAAATTAATATTTTGTTTCAAATATAGGTATTAGGGTTAATATGACAAAAAAACACATAAAAATATAAAGAAACTCATTTTCAGCTATTACGTATAATTTCACATCTAGCTCCGCACTGATTTCTAGAGGCGCTGATGACCTTTCATATTACCACTCTTCTCCTATATTACTTTACTCTGGATTAGCGTATAGTTGGCAGACTCACCATGGAATTAGAAGGTTTTGACTAGGTCAAAAAATTGTTAATAAATAGTGATAAATAGTGAACTATAGCATATAAATAGTGATACTATGATTCAAAAGATATTTGAGTATCTTGGTGAGGCTGCAAACTTGACGTCAAGTTGGCAGACACCTTAAGAAATACAGTTCGTATCATTATGATTTATATGCCAAAAAATTGTTAGAAAATAGTGAATCGTATACGCAAAATTTCAATAACATTGTTTCAATACAAGCCGAGATATTACGGTCTCTAAGTGGGCTGCCAACTTGACGTTTCAGGCAATAGCGATTCCAGAGAAACGGGTACAAGTTTTAAACAAATAAATATATCAAAAAATTGTTAGTGAAATTGTGATTCCTACGATATAAATAAAACAAGAATTCTTCATTGCTATTTTCTAAAAATCGAATGTTAACTTTTACATAATACTCTGAATAGGATGTCGATCAATATTGAACTTTGCTCCACAGGAATAAGGTTCCAACTTTATTGCAATCATGAGGTGAGTACTATCAAGCAAAAAAGTGAGATTTATATTTTTAGCCATATCCTCGAATTATTATTACACTTGTTTTAATAATTAAATGTTGGTATCAAACAATAACGATATTCATTAATAACAATAATATTCATTACAATAGCGCCATCTCTCGGAAAAGATTGTCAATTTCTCAGTTATAATTTAAAGTTAGGTGCCTATATATGTATTAGGTATTATTTTACTTATTTATTTTTGAAATTCAAAAAGGCAAATCATAGCGTGCCAACCACTTTTAGTCGTTGCGTCTACTGTCTATTTTTACGAACGGTGGCTTTTGCGCCAACAATAAAGGCAATGATCGACTGTATAAAGACTACTCTTTAGTAGGCTGTGGTCAATACCCTACTCTTAATTCAATATTATTAATTCAGGAGAAACTATTAATAATTTCTACTTATATTACTTCCTACCTACTCACATACCAACTGATACTTATTTTACTATAAATCTCACCAGATAATAATAATAATATCTTTATTCTAACTCATACATAAATAGGTACCGAACGTTAAATTATAACTGAGAAATTGACAATCTTTTCCGAGAGATGGCGCTATTGCTATGATTGATTGTTTTTAATGAATATCGTTATTGTTTGATACCAACACTTAATTAATAAAACAAGTGTAATAATACTTGGAGGACATGGCTAAAAATATAAATCTCACTTTTTTGCTTGATAGCACTCACCTCACGATTGCAATTAAGTTGGAACCTTATTCCTGTGGAGCAAAGTTCAATATTGATCGACATCCTATTCAGAGTATTATGTAAAAGTTAACATTCGATTTTTAGAAAATAGTAATGAAGAATTCTTGTTTTATTTATATCGTAGGAATCACAATTTCACTAACAATTTTTTGATATATTTATTTGTTTAAAACTTGTACCCGTTTCTCTGGAATCGCTATTGCCTGAAACGTCAAGTTGGCAGCCCACTTAGAGACCGTAATATCTCGGCTTGTATTGAAGCAATGTTATTGAAATTTTGCGTATACGATTCACTATTTTCTAACAATTTTTTGGCATATAAATCATAATGATACGAACTGTATTTCTTAAGGTGTCTGCCAACTTGACGTCAAGTTGGCAGCCTCACCAAGATACTCAAATATCTTTTGAATCATAGTATCACTATTTATATGCTATAGTTCACTATTTATCACTATTTATTAACAATTTTTTGACCTAGTCAAAACCTTCTAATTCCATGGTGAGTCTGCCAACTATACGCTAATTACTCTGGTAGTATCTGTGGCTGCGGTCCGCATAGCAATAATTTCGATAATGGCGTTTACAACGCTCACCCCGTTCACTCACATGAGCGCAAAGGTTCGTACATTGTACGAATGTTTTCAATTTTGTATGGAAAATCATTCGCAAATACGCGAACTTGTGGGTTCGCGTATTTGCGCGAATGTGAGTGACCGGGGTCAAGGTCCAAACAAATTATCGGACGCGAGTTACTGCCGCGGCTGATCTGAGGTGTGCAAACTATCTGCACCCTGATTATCTAAAAAGAAACTATTTAGCGACCGGTTGCATTTGACATCCATTGCTACTTTTCTTTGGTATGTTTTTTTTTTACCCCAAAGAAAAGTAGCAATGTATTACGTTCATCTGTGAACTGCGACCGGTCGCTAGGTGGTTTCTAAATAGATAATCAGCCCGCGGATGTAGTAGGTCGCGGAAGTAACCATAGACTAATATGGCGTCATCGGACGTCCGACAGCTATCTGGCACGCAGGATGTTATTAGAGTGTGCACACTTATCAGCCGCGGCAGTAAGCCGCGTCCGATAATTTGTTTCGACCTTCACTCGCCCGCGGTCCACATTCGATATCGCGCTTAAATCGACAATTGAAGGTCCGAACAAATTATCGGACGCGGCTTACTGCCGCGGCTGATCTGAGGTGTGCAAACTATCGGATGTAGTAGGTCGCGGACGTAACCATAGACTAATATGACGTCATCGGACGTCCGATAGCTATCTGGCACGCAGGATGTTATGAGAGTGTGCACACTTATCAGCCGCGGCAGTAAGCCGCGTCCATAAGCCGCGTCCGATAATATGTTTGGACCTTGACAGTTGGTGAATGCGAACCCCTCGTAAGCGGACTCACCATAGACTTATTATATTATTAGCGTTCCTTTTGAAATCATTGGGACTCACATTTTATTCTAACCTCAAATACAAGATGGAATAATTTGACGACCTCCGTGGTCGAGTGGTTTGCACGCCGGTTTTCAAGGCGTCACCATCTCTTGAGGTCCCGGGTTCGATCCCCGGCTGGGTCAATGTAGAAAATGAACTTTTCATTATTGTCTCAGGTCTGGGTGTTTGTCATACCACCGTTGTTTCTGATTTCCATAACACAAGTGCTATAGCTACTTAAAAAATAAAAAATAATAAAAATCTTTATTGAAATAATCTTTCATCAAAATAAAACAATTAAAATCTAGACATAGGTACATAGAGCTAAAATACAAAGTGCCTGAACTAGGTTTAAAAAAACCTGTATCTCAGGCAAATAAGAACTTACATCACTATGTATCGTAAAATTATTATACAATCAAATAAAAATATTAATATTGGAAAAATGAAAACAAAATTAAATCAAAAATAATTGCAGAAAGAGTTAAATTAAACTAAACGCTAAAATAATGTTAATTTTGTAACATCATTTAACGACAGACGAGTAATTATGCATCTGCGTCATCAAAAATAAACGAAGTGCATGCATCATTACTTATTTACATTTATTATTTTTATATTACGTGCATATTAGTAAGGTATCTTACGAATTGATGTTAGTAGAACAGCATTGTGATTTCAGCAAAAAAATTACAATCTTTACTTATTGAAATGTACTGATATAATATAAATATTTTTAAACTGATGCGAACTAGTAAATGTATAAAACAATGTAAACAATGTAAAAATAAATTATGTGATATCAAATAGTAATATTAGTCACGGAATGTTAAATATTTATTTGTAAAAGTTATAAAGATATATCTAGGAAGTTGCGCTTTTAGGTGCCCACATAATCAATCGAGCTGATATACCTTTTTTCGGCAATCTTTTTCGCAGGACATTCAGCATCACCAGTTTTGTGATCTGCGGGCTTCTTGAAGTACAAACATGTTGCACATTTTGCTGACTCGGCTTTCTTCCCACAGTCCTTTACAGTATGACCTATATGGCCGCAGTGACCACAGGTGGTGGCCTCCTCCCGGCAAGTCTTAGCAGCATGACCGTATTGCTGACACTTGTAGCACCTTGTCACGAGGGTAAAATCTCTCACAGGGCAGGAAGACCAATTTACAAATACCCGGTCGTTCATGATTAAGGGTTTTCGAATTTGTGCAGGAACTTCTATAATATAATTACAGGTCTCGGCGTCCTTTTTGCCCGACTTATGGCTTAATTTAATCGAGGTCAAAAATGTCGCAAGTGTCATGCCGCTAAGCTTGTCGGCTAAGTTTTGATGGTATATGCAGTTGAAAACTTCCGTTTCCTCCATACATACAGGCACTCCGATGACCACGATTCTAGGTTTGCGTTTATGTGGTTCATTCACAGTTAGGCCAGAGGTCGTTAGTTGATCCGTTTGCTTAAGCTTCTCGATATCGTCCTTAGTATCTGTGCTGATAATCACACCGCCGTTCCGAGTTTTACGCAGGCTCCTCACATGTAGCTTCATTTGATCTGGTCTGATGATTTTTTGAACGAGGGCCTTTGTCTCCTCGCTCGACTTCATTTTGTCAGTGGGGTAAATTGCCACAGAGTTGACATTATTGGGCTGAATAAAGTTGTTAGGTCTTTTTTTAACAATGTCGGCGAAGGAAACTGCATCCGCGACAGGTTTTGAGGACTCTTCGATGGTTTGTTTAAGGGCTTGAAGCTGCTGTGAGAGGTCGTGTTTTTCTTTAAGTGCTTGCAGGGAAAAATGGGTCTGTATAGTTTTTTGCTTAAGGGACTGGTATTGCACAGCCATTTGTGATGTCCCATGGCTTACTTTTCGGCACAAATTATTAATTTTGAGTTTTTGATCCGAATTTAGTTTACCTTCACAGGCAACAGCGCACACCTCATTCAGACACTGCTCAATGGTCTTCATCCAGTTCTGGATCTCAGGCGTGGACACCAGTTCTGGGGGCTCATCTTCCTGTAGGGCTGGCGAGGGCGCTGGGGGTCGGTGCGAGGGCGTGGGCGGCGGGCTGCGGGCCATTAGCTCGCTCCGCCGGTTAAAGGGACTATTACCGTCCATTTTATAAATCACTAATTTACACTTAACATTATAAACTAAGAAAACAATTCAAGTATGTAGAACGAATGACACAGACGAATGTCACTTCCGCGTAGTGTTCAAGTAGGTCACAATTTTGCAATGATTTATTAGTATTACATTAATTAATAGACACGTCCGATCGAAACGATGAGTCTCAAAATCTCAATCAACTTACTTTGGGGTTGGAGCAATGTATGTGATGTTGTCAAATATTTAATATTTATTTATTTAATAATTGATAGATTCTATTTTTGCTCTCTAAAGCGATTATAGTAATAAAGAACGTATGATTATTAAGTCGTGTGCATCCAACATCTTATTTTTAACCAACTTTTTTCATCAGCCACCTTTTTGATAAGCTAAAAATTAATATTACCAAAATACTAACCAATATTATGCTCTATGTTTTTGTTTAGAAGTGAGGAAAAGCTCCTTCTTTAACGAATTCTATATTTTTTTTGTTTTTTTGACGAAATAAAATTCTGACACTATTCGTTTGACAGTCACTTGAAACTTGAACGTTCACAGTGATTACGCTACGAGGCATGGGGCCCTATTTTTGAATCGCTCGTTTCTACTGATTTTCGTTTGACATCTCATACATTTGAGTTGATTTGTCGAACGAAAATCAGTAGAAACGAACGCTCGACGCCAGTCGATCGATTCAAAATAGGGCCCATGGTCGCTGTAAGCCCAAGATGGCGCTGGTAATGACGTCATGAGTGTCGTCATGCTAGATTGTAAACGCGCTAACGTGCATGCGGACCGGCTGTAATCGCGATAATATCGATATTATCGCTATGCGCACCGCAGCCTATGGCCGCGTTCCGAATCACGCTTACAGCACTATGAGCGCGCTAACGCCCGGACCGATTCATGCTTACAACGCTCACGTAAGTTGAAGTGACGTCACAGATGACTTCATCGCATGTGCTAACGACGCTCAGCGTATTCTACCAAAGCACTGTGAGCGTTGTCGGTGTAGCTGTCAAACTTCCTTGTCAAAGTTCATTCTTGTTAAAATTTGTGGTTATTATTTGTGATTTTTAGAAAAGATAGTTGAACTTATTGATCTGCAGGTGTTTTGCGAAGCTACGAACGAAATTCTAATAATAAACTGATGTTGAGAGAGCTAGCAATGGTAATAAGTATTTTGAAACTTTGATGGTTTTTAAATAATTGGTATAAATAACTGGTCAGAGTGAATGAACTTGATTCATATTCATTACTGCCTTTGTATTTACTTATCCCATAGAATTAATATTTAATAGAATAAACTATGTCGGGATTTACACCATGTACCTGTTTATTTTTGAGACTCCGATATTTCGGCGCAGTTGCATGCGCCATGATCACGGAAGAACTGTCGATTGTTGCGTGCGGGTAGATGTTATTGGCAGACGAATCGGTCTACCCTCCGTCTAGTTCTTTTATTACTACGTTCGATACCGGTACCACTGTCTGGAAACTCAATATTCACTCGAATTTGTTCTCGACACACGACACTCACTGTATCTGTACGCGAAACGGCACTTTTTTATTTTTGTTGTTTTTACACAACCGGACTACTGGATTCCAGACACTCGACAATTTAAACCCATCCTTACGATTGAAATTTTTGTATTTGGTAATTTCAATCGCTTCCCTGACCATTCTTGGTATGTAGTGGCGTTCTGTTGAAATAATCTGGGGGTTATGTAACTCGATCCAGTGATTTGTGTCCGAATGAATTAAATGTTCAGCAATGGCCGATTTTTGCGTATCGTTGTTTTGGACAGCTTTTATGTGCTCCTTTATACGGCATGCTATTGTGCGTTTAGTTTGGCCGATATATGAGCTACCACAACTGCAGTCGATCTTATAAACGCCAGGTTTCTCCAAAGGAAAACTATCTTTCGGGGACCGTAGACATTGCGATACCTTTTTCAAAGGAGTGAAGATGTTTATTATTGCGTACTTTTTCAAAATATTTGAGACCTTATCTGTCACTCCCTTTACATATGGCAAAAATACTGGCTGTCTATCTACATCCTGCCTCTGTAACTGGTGCTTTTTCGTGTGTCTAGGTGGAAGCTTTCCTGAATATCCATTGCTCTGCAGGACATGGCACACGTGTTGTAACTCTTTGTCCAGGTGTTCATCTTCACAAAGATCATATGCACGGTTTGTTAGTGATGCCCACGACAGAGTTTAGGTGCCTAGGATGATGATGCGAAGAAGCTTTGAGGTAACGGCAACTCTAAACTCTGTCGTGGCATCACTAACAAACCGTGCATATGATCTTTGTGATGATGAACACCTGGACAAAGAGTTACAACACGTGCGCCATGTCCTGCAGAGCAATGGATATTCAGGAAAGCTTCCACCTAGACACACGAAAAAGCACCAGTTACAGAGGCAGGATGTAGATAGACAGCCAGTATTTTTGCCATATGTAAAGGGAGTGACAGATAAGGTCTCAAATATTTTGAAAAAGTACGCAATAAAAACTATCTTCACTCCTTTGAAAAAGGTATCGCAATGTCTACGGTCCCCGAAAGATAGTTTTCCTTTGGAGAAACCTGGCGTTTAAAAGATCGACTGCAGTTGTGGTAGCTCATATATCGGTCAAAGTAAACGCACAATAGCATGCCGTATAAAGGAGCACATAAAAGCTGTCCAAAACAACGATACGCAAAAATCGGCCATTGCTGAACATTTAATTCATTCGGACACAAATCACTGGATCGAGTTACATAACCCCCAGATTATTTCAACAGAACGCCACTACATACCAAGAATGGTCAGGGAAGCGATTGAAATTATCAAATACAAAAATTTCAATCGTGAGGATGGGTTTAAATTGTCGAGTGTCTGGAATCCAGTAGTCCGGTTGTGTTAAAACAACAAAAATAAAAAAAGTGCCGTTTCGCGTACAGATACAGTGAGTGTCGTGTGTCGAGAACAAATTCGAGTGAATAGTGAGTTTCCAGACAGTGGTACCGGTATCGAACGTAGTAATAAAAGAACTAGACGGAGGGTAGACCGATTCGTCTGCCAATAACATCTACCCGCACGCAACAATCGACAGTTCTTCCGTGATCATGGCGCATGCAACTGCACCGAAATATCGGAGTCTCAAAAATAAACAGGTACATGGTGTAAATCCCGACATAGTTTATTCTATTAACGTCAATAACCATGGAAATTTAAAACAATATAATTAATATTTACTTTATCGAGATAACCCCTTTTGGAGGTTACGTTTTTAAAAATAATCCAACGTTAGCGGTGTGAGCGCTCTCACGAGCGGTCCGAATCAATAGTATCGTGAACGTGCTGACAGCGTGCTAATGATTTGGACCGGTGTACAATGACGTCACACGCTGTGAGCACTGTTGGCGTGAATCGGAACGCGGCCTATGTGTGGTACAAAAAAAAAAGAAAGTCAAACAGAAGAAAAATCTTTATTTATATTAATAAAACAAAACAATAACAGCTCAGCTAGGTACCTAAAAATATTGATTCTAAAATATGTTCAAAATGAAAGAAATCGATATCAATATAGAAAGATATAATGTGAACGGGATATGTGTCGGCTGCTTGAATTACAACAGGAAAATGTTCTATCACGAAGAGATCAAGGAATGCTTCTCGACATTGGCTGATATTGATGTAAGAAACAGTTAAATTACTTTATTCTGCCTTTAGTTTATTAAGATCGCTTAAAACTGTACTCCAACACAGTTACTTTACGTACTTTCTGTAATAATTCTGCAGAAAATCGAACGCAAAAAAAGAGAACAGATACGCTTGGAAACGTCATTGTTTTTTTGTTTCAAGATTTTTCTTCCGCTATTTTGTGTGGTTGAGCTTTGCAATGGATTAATCATAATAGGTAGGTATTGGATTCTTCAATCAATGTTATGCAGTTGTGATGAATAAATAAGTGCCAACTCTTGTTGATTGAATACAAGAATTAATTCATTAAACCCCACGCGGCTACCGGTAGCCGGACAACTATGAAATATCAATTGTGTCTCATTTCCCGGGGGTTGAATGACGAGTTAAGTTACCTATTTTACACTAATAATATTAAACAACTAGCGGCCGCCCATGACTGTTTGTTTGCGTAGACCGTGGAGAAAGAGAAACCAGGATATTAAAAAGTAGACCAAGTATATTATGTTAATCCAGTTTCTTAATCTTTCTAACAACCTTTCATCCAGATCCGTCCAGCTGTTTAGGTGAGAAGAGGTAACAAACAGACAGACAAACTTTCGCATTTATAACATTGTAGTAGGAAGTAGGATGTACTAAAAAAAAATCGACTTGCCACCAGATCATTTTCTCAGGCAGGGTTTTGATTCTTGGTTTCTCGAACTGTTGTAAAAAATACATTTAGGTATATATGGTTGATAAACATTATTGATTTTGTGTTTTTTCAATAATGATGACTTCATTAGCAGCAACATAAACTTTGTACTTGTATAGAAAGCTACAGCTCAATCTGGGAAGTGAGGACCTGGTGTCTTGTATTACAGGTTGGAACCCAACCCTTTTCAAGCATCAGTCTTCACAACTAGTAATCTAATGGCCGAATACTCAAACGCAAATTAACTTTGAGGGGCTCTCAAACGTCGTCCCGTCGCATGAAATGTCAAAGATATGCATGCTGTTTGAGAGCCCCTCAAAGTTAAGTAGCGTTTGAGTATTCGGCCTTAAGGCTGATATTGTTTATATTACTGTTGCTTGTTACTACTATTTGTGAAGAAATAAATAAAGATTTTATTATTATTATTACCTAGCAGCCGCCCGCGACTTCATCTGCGTGGAAAGTTTTTGCTATCCCTCGGGTTTCGGGAACAACACTTTTTTTGAGATGAAAGTTACCCTATGTCCTTTTCAGTACCCCTGACAACGTGTATGCAAAATTTCATGACGATCGGTTGAGTAGTTAAGACGTGAAGGCGTAACAAACAAACAAACAAATAAACAAACAAACGGACTTTCGCATTTAAAATATTAGTAAGGATGATGAATCTTAAAAATAAATGTTCGATTGACTTAATAAATACCACTTCATTTTAGATTCCCGCCGGCCTCTCCGTCCAGCTATGTTGGGAGTGCCTCGCCTCAGTTCGTAGAGCATGGCAGTTCCGATCACAGCTGCTGAAGTCTTACAATATACTCAACTGTTACTCTAGAAAGGTAAATAAATTAGATTATTCTTACCGTTCATCCATAGTCTTTGCCTACCCCCATGGGAAACAGGCATGAGTGTATGTATGTATGTATGCTTTCTTACCGTCTTATTAATAAAAAAATCCTTTAGAGTTAACGTCTACATTCAATATATTCTGATCAAACTTATTTTTCAAATTATAACAATAATTTTTTGTTATTTAATTTTGTTTTTTCGTTTTGAATAAACAACTTTTTAATGTTGTAGCACAGAGTTTTTTTACTAGGGGTTCCCCAAGGAAAAAATATACTTAGCTATAATCTAATAATTTGAATCACAAAAATAAGTATGTATTTTCTTTCACATCATTATATTGGGTATTTTACATATTTTCAGTTATAGAACATAGGTTTATTAAAAGGATCAGATCAAATCAGATGTTCATAAATAAAATTTTTTCAGCACACCTTTCTCAATTCTCCGTCAGACTTAACACAATACTCAACGACTAGACTTAGCTTGTCCGAGGTGGAGATAAATGAAGACACCGAGTTCCAACCGGTGTTACTCAAGGAAGATATTGACGATGACATCGGTCAAGTTAAATTGGAGTTGGAGGACGAGCTGGTTGATTTTGGTGAGTTGGTAAAACAGTAAGCACATGTACAATTGGAAGGCACGTTAATCCGCTGGTCCCGGCTGCACTTGCAGTCGTTAACACTCACCAATCCCATTGGGCCTTAATATGGTCACCCATCTTGGTTTTAGGCCACACAACAAGTGGCTGCGCAATCTTTATCAAGCCTAATTTGGTCACCCATCTTGATTTTGGCCGCAAAAATTGGTTGCAAAATCTTTATCGAGCCTAATTTTGTCACCTATTTTTATTTTGGACACAAAAAGTGGCGGCACAATTTTTATCGAGCCTCAATTGGTCACCCATCTTGATTTTGTCCACAAAAAGTAGCTGCATAATCTTTATAGAGCCTAATTTGGTCATCCATCTTGATTTTGGCCACAAAAAGAGGCTGCACTGTCTTTATCAAGCTCAATTTGGTAATCCATCTTGCTTTCAGCCACACAAAAAGTGTGCACAATGTTTCGTTTAATCCTCGATTGCATTGTGTATTACTTTACTTTCATACCTGAAATGCGGAGTGTCCCTAGCCTGGCTCCAGTCAGTATACAGGGTGGATTGTTGAGACGGGACATTAAGGGCAGGTACCTTAACCGTTATAGTTACAGGAAAACGTTCCAGGAAGACCATCCATAACTTTTTGAGATATTCTGAACTGCATTTACAGATTTTGGAAAAAAATTACCATTAGCAAAAAAAAATGCTAAAATACCAAAAAATTTTTTTTATGCCAATCGATTCTATTTCATGTGGGGATCAAAAGACTCTTTGGAACCATTTAACGTATGGGTACTAGAAACGTCAGAAATCGCCAAAAACTTTTCCCATACATTTTGTACGGAAAAACGAAAAATTTACTCGAAATATTCTTAGTGCCAAACGATCTTATTTCTTACTGTGATCAAAATACTCTTTAAGGCCAACTGAAATTTGAGTACAGAAACTACTTTTTGTATCTAATGTTATAAACGATTGTGCCAGCGTGTGAAGACGATGTTGTGTGTGACTTACGTAGTTTCTTAACTCAAATTTTAGTTGGCCTTAAAGAGTATTTTGTTCACAGTAACAAATAGGAATATTTAGCAATAAAAAATATTTCGAGAAGATTTTTCGTTTTTCCGTACAAAATGTATGGGAAAAGTATTTGGCGATTTCTGTCGTTTCTAGTACTCATACCTTAAGTGGTCCCATAGAGTCTTTTGATCCCCACATGAAATAGGATCTATTGGCATAAAAATTTTTTTTTGGTATTTTAACATTTTTTTTGCTAACGGTATTTTTTTTCCAAAATCTGTAAATGCAGTTCAGAATATCTCAAAAAGTTATGGATGGTCTCCCTGGAACGTTTTCCTGTAACTATAACGGTTAAGGTACCTGCCCTTATGTCCCGTCTCAACAATCCACCCTGTATTCAGTGGCTCTTTAAAAAAAAGATAATAGATTGCGTCGCCACAAAACGTAAGTACATCCAACTTATATCCATAATTTTATTTCAGAGGCACTAAACACTGAAGACCAGATATTCGACCACGATGAAGATCTCCGACTCGAGGACTTCTCTCAGGAGCCGGAACCGTCTTCAGAGGACGACGTGCAATTATCCAAACTTAAAGAGATGAAAGAGAGAAAGAAAGATAGGAAGAGAGGAAAGAGCGTCGAGGAAGAGGTAAGGATCTATCCATACTGTTACGATAGTGTAAAGAAATCTCATAGTGGTTACTCACCGAGGAGCGCGGCGTATTAATCCTTCATCCATATCCATCCTTCAACTCAGCACGCGGCCCTGTTGAACAGTATGATGTATTACGATTCTCTTTTACAACGCTGGGTTGTGGAATCCATACTTCGTGTCAACACTAAAATGCAGTATGGTTTCAACCGCGATATTTTAATTCGCAAGTTGGAATTGCTACTCGTGTTGAACAGTAGGATGGATTCAGTAGATAAGTAAAATAGTACTTACTAAACTTTTAGATTTTTGCATTCACAATGCTATTTTTATATTAAGATGAATAAATAATGAAAAATATTAGAAAAAATCGGCTCACCCGTAGCAACTTAGACGGGATTCGAACCCGCACCCTTAGGATTCCGGCCCAATGCACTACCAATTATGCTACCAAGCCGCTGAGGGATGTGGCGAAATTTTCCAATACTTTCTAATATTTTTTCTAATATTTTTCATTATTTATTCATCTTAATATAAAAAATAGCATTGTGAATGCAAAAATCTAAAAGTTTAAAATTGTACTGTTTCACCTTAATTGATTGTCTGACACCTGCAAAGGTGCTACAACCGAATGTCGAAGTAGTTCTCTTCACATTGGTGAGATGGCGCTGATCTTCAGCGGAAGCGTGGAAAGTATTGGAAAATTTCGCCACATCCCTCAGCGGCTTGGTAGCATAATTGGTAGTGCATTGGGCCGGAATCCTAAGAGTGCGGGTTCGAATCCCGTCTAAGTTGCTACGGGTGAGCCGATTTTTTCTAATATTTTTCATTATTTATTCATCATAGTACTTACTAACGCGAAAATCATCCTCGATGTATCACCTGACTGTGACGTGTTGAAATATAACACAATCTGTTTAAAAATGTGACTGATAATGTGCCATATGCTAAGTAATAGTTGATACATTTATTTCTCTCTGTATAGAGTTATTCATATTTTATTTGTTTGTTAAATTATAAATAGATTTTTAATGCCTCCAATAGGTTTATACAAAACTCTCCTCCTCTAACAAAAATAACTAATAAACCTGTAACAGTTTAAACAGGATAAATGAGTTACAGGTTATATGTATAAATTGTTGGTAAGTAAAAGTCTCTTTAGTTACATAAAATCTATAAATAGTACTAATATGTGCTGTACCTAACTACGCGGGCATGTTGAGCATAAGGATGATTTTACTAGGCTCTTTAGATGATAAGCGCACGAAAATCATCCTCGCGTTCAACACATAAGTCGAGTATTGTTTCCGGATGCAAATTTTACAAAATCAGACTGTAATTACATCCTAGGGTTCAACAGGGCCGCGTGGCCAATGTAATTTTTTTACTAAGCCTCGAAAAGTACTCGGGTAGGCAGGCAGATGTATGCAACCCTAAAATGTTTCTCTTTTAGCAGATGTCAGCCAGCGAGTGCTTACTTGTCTCTTTGGTACAGGCCGTTTATTTTTAAAAGCCAATTTTGACACTTCTCTTTCCATCAATGCCATCTAGTGAGGCAAATAGTTACTATTTTTATATTTTAAGTGGCACTTTGAAAAGCCCTCATTAAAAACTTGCCTGGCCGGTGACGCAACTGTGAAGTGACTGAGTTGTGTGTGAATGATCCGTTATGCCGAGCCACATTTGTGTGGTGTGGCGCTCCACACACACAAATGTGTGTGCGGCCCAGAATACATAAATACTACAAGTGCAGAAGATCCACTTCCCAAAATCATTTAAATAAAATAGCTCTTTGCTCCATTGCAAGAAAGTTCAATTCATGTCGCACAGCGTTAATTTCCGTTCCGACATATTTACCTAGAAGTTGCCTCTCCTTCTACCGCGTACTCTCATCTCTTCTGACGACTTTGGTCATCTTTTAAATAAACTGCGAAGCGAATCATAAAAGGAAAGCGATTGTACGTACTTGGTTAAGGAAAAGCTTACAATACAATGCAACGCAACATGTAAGTAATGCACCATGCAATGCAACATTTTCCATATATTTGAATGTGCACTCACACTATAAACAAATCAGTGTTACTAGATGAGAATCACACTGTTACTCGTTTTCTTTCTCGACCAGTCACAGTCACAGTGTGACACGATTCTGTGTGACTCATTGCGAAAAAAGGCGCAGAGGCCATCCACATTATGCTAGTATTGCATTGCATGTTGCGTTGCAGATAATCTGTACCGGGCTTAATCGTTTAGCCTTAGTACGCCCACCCCGCATTTGGTCCACTTCGTTCGTCCATTTCGCTTTAGGTCCACTTCGCATAAGTATGATTAACTTTAACATGAATAAATATGGAAAAAGGAACACTTAAAAGAATTTGTCTTATCCTACTAATATTATAAATGTGAAAGTTTGTGGGTTTGGTTGTTTGGATGTTTAGATGTTTAGATGTTTGGATGTTTGTTCCTCAATTACGCAAAAACTACTGAACGGATTTGGTTGAAATTTGGCACACAGATAGTAGATAGCCTAGATTAAAACATAGGATACTTTTTATCCCGATATTCCCACGGGAACAGGAACCACGCGGATGAAACCACGGGCGGCCGCTAGTTTTACATAAATATAGAGACTGTTAACTTTTATGTCTTCACTTTTTTTTCATAAATATGTAGCAGGTTAACTTCTATATCTTCAATCACTTTTTGATATAAATATTTTGTTGTTCTTTTCTTTTCTTCTTAGTACATCACCAAAATACCAGGATGACATAAATATAGAGAAGGTTAAACTTTTCGTTTAGTCGCATTACGTCCACTTCGCATTTGGTCCACTTGATCCATTTCGCAGAATGTCCCTTTAGCTAGTTCTGAGGTTACATTGGCGGGCTACGGCAAATATTAGTGTTGACGCGATAAAGTAAGGCCGGATAAATCGTTGCTACGCGTAAACGATGTTCGGGCGAAAACGATGTTCTATCATCGGGCTGATTATCTAATTAAAAACCACCTAGCGACTGGTTGCAGTTCACAGATGATCGTGATCCATTGCTACTTCTATTTTGGGTTAAAAAAAACATACCAAAGAAAAGTGGCAATGTATGTCAAATGCAACCGGTCGCTAAATAGTTTATTTTTAGATAATCAGGGTGCGGGGCACTTTCGGTAAACTGGCGCACATTAACGAGATTTGGCGCGTTTACGTTACGTAATGTAGACAAGAACATCGCATATGCCCGTTACACGATGATTTTAGCGCGCCAACGCAACACGAATCTTCGCCCACTAATGTAGCCTTAGCATAGCTAACTTATGGGTGTTACAAAAACACCCCTAATCCCGAAAGGTGGTTGAAGTACATCATGTAAAGAGTCCTCTGTAAAGTTCTTAAATTCCTAAATATCTGGGTGAACCGAGCGCTCGGTTATTATTTATTGTAATATGGTGGCGTTTAGGTGATAACAAAAGTGCTTTAGCTACTTACTTTGGGATCAGAGCAATGTACGAGTATGTGATGTTTTTCGATATTCGTAATCTCAACCTTACAGGACTTTTCACAGAGTAACGCCATCTATTCTCAATTTCTCTTATTATATAACTCGTAAGATGTAGTTAATTACATAATAATTCCGCGAGGCGTAGTAGTTAGTTTTGATGGCATCATCCGAGAGATGGCGTCATACAACGTATCCGAAAAACTGTGTTTATTGGGCTTTGGGTAAAGTTGGCGTCGTTCTCAAATGTTGCGGCCACTCATGGAAGTTATTTATTTCAAAAGAACAGTTTAAAAGAAACAAATTTTAGTATGGAGCTCATATGGCTAAATGACATCGGAGCCGAGATATTAACCTTTGTATTTTTCAAAGGAAATCAACGATTTCAAGCATTTTTCTAACAACTAATTCTTATAGCATATTCTCATCATCATCATCATATAAGCTGCCCAAATGCAACGCTGGGTTTAGGCCTTCCTCGAGGATCTCCACAACTGCCCGCATCCACTCTGGAAATCACAAAGATGTTCGAGCATTGTGTTCAGGTCTTCCAAAGTCTCATGCTCAGCCATATGAACTACGTCATCGACAAGTCCTCCAAAAGCTTTTTAATTCCGTCATCGACATAAGTGAGGTGATTTTGTTCTTTAAAAAGGGTGACAAGTCTCTCTTAAAGAACTACAGACCCATCCCCCTTCTGAGCCATGTCTATAAGTTGTTTTCGAGAGTCCTTACGAATTGTCTCGTCTCATTTATACGAAAATGCCACCATGTCGATCCGAATACAGAACCAGAGCTTAAATCTTATCCAACTGCAGCGAGGTGTGAGACAGGGAGACCTTGGAAGACCTGAACGTAATGCTCGAAGATCTCCGTAATGCTTCCCAAAGAGTGGGTCTCAGGATGAATATGGATAAGACGAAAATCATGTCGAATGCCCATGTTGTACCCGCTCCAGAGAGCCTATTACAAAAATAACGTACGCAATTGCGTAACGCAGTCACTTGGTCACGATAGTCGTCCGCAGTTCGTCGGTTGTGGCTATTAAACACATTTTCAATTTGGCTATCGTAGCCCAAGGACTATTGAACGAATGATGTCGGATACTCTAGAGAAAAACCGTCAAACTTACGCAATCACTTTGCAATATCGCATACGCAAATGCTTTGTAATAGGAAACAATCATAACGAAGCATGGACGCAGCTGCATGTATAGCATGAAACTTTTCTAACTTCGAGAAAGAGATCTCTCGTCGAATCCAACTCGGATGGGCAGCATTCGAGAAGCTTCGAAAAATCTTCGCATCCGATTTACCTCAGTGTCTCAAGATAAAGTCTATGACCAGTGTGCGTTGCCAGTGATGTCTTACGGCAGTGAAACGTGGTTCGCTATACTATGGGTCTCATAAGGAGGCTCAAGGTCACCCAGCGTGCGATGGAGAGAGCCATGCTCGGCGTTTCCATGAGTGACCAAATCAGAAATGAAGAGATCCGCAAGAGAAATAAAGTAACCTAGTTACATTGCTCATGGATTGCTCAGCATAAGTGGCAGTTGGCTGGGCACATAGCGAGAAGAACAGATGACCGTTGGGGCGGAAAGGTTCTTGAATGGCGACCGAGCACCGGACGACGCTCCGTGGGTAGGCCCCCGACAAGGTGGACCGACGATCTGGTGACGGTCGCCGGAAGCCGATGGATGCAGGCAGCACAGTTGTGGAGATCCTTGGGGGAGGTCTATACCCAGCAGTGGGTGTCGTGCGGCTGATATGACGATGATGACTAACACATCTTCGTTTCATCATCTTCGTGTTGAAAAACCTGAACACAATGCTCGAAGATCTTTGAATGATTTCCGGAGTGGATGCGGGCACCGCTGGAGCGTTGTGGAGATCCTCGGGGCAGGCCTAAACCAAGCATTGGGTGACATTATATAATGATTATGATGATGAAAATATGCTTTAGGAATTAGTTTGGTAAGGAAAATGCTTTAAATAGTTGATTTTTTTTGAATAGAATAGAATAGAATAGAATATATTTTATTGCCATATACTGTGTACAATTTGCAGGTTGAATTGCAGTATTATATTAGAAACAACAGTAAACCCATAACGGGTATGCAATTTGAGAGTTACATTATAATTACACACCTAATTAATACTTAAAAATAATTGCTAAATAATATCTACCTATGACTTATTTAGTTTTACAAGCATAGTATTCATGCAGACTATAAAAAACATTGTGAAGTAACCACTTTTTAAGCTTGAATTTAAACAAAGGCAAATCAAGTGCTTTGATTTCTAAAGGTAAATGATTAAAGACCTTTATGCTAGTGCTAAAAGCACTATTATGATACATTTGATTATTTATTCGAGGTATACATAAATCATATTTATATTTATCGCGGGTAATTGGACGTGATGTGATTTTATTATCAAAGTACTCTGGATTTTGTTTAATGAAAATTGTTGCCTCTAATATATAAATATTGGTTAACGTTAGATAACCCTTTTCCTTAAAATCATTTCTTAACGTTTCATCTGTATACATATTATATATTATGCGTAAACAGCGTTTTTGTAAAAGGAAAGTCGACTGTACATTTACTGAATTACCCCAGAATATCACTCCATAAGTCAGCAGTGGGTAAACGTGTCCAAAATAGGCAGCTCTGGCTACATCTACGGATGTCGTTTCTATGAGTATAGAAAGAGCATAACAGTAACTACATATTTTCTTGTTTATGTTTAAGATATGGTCTTTCCAATTTAAGTGACTATCGATAGTTACTCCAAGAAAATTAATTTTGTCTACTTCTTCGACTTTTGTATCATTTTCTGTGATTTGTAAATTATAATTCAAAGTTTTGTAATTTCTAAATTGAATAAATTTTGTTTTTGTTAGATTAACATTTAGATTAACAGATTTAAGCCAGTTTATGATAGTTTGCAGTGTTTTATTAATATTGTTTTCAAAGTTAATTTTATTATTATGGGTATCTGGGATGAATATAGTGGCATCATCAGCAAACATTACACATAAGTTATCTGTGATATCCGGAAGTTCATTGATGTAAACTAGAAATAAAAGTGGTCCAAGAATGCTTCCTTGGGGTAGGCCAATTGTTACTTTTTTTGTTTCTGATTTTATTTCTTCAAAAGTTTTGCTATTCTTGTTATACGAATCAATTACTGTAAATTGTTCTCTTTCCTTTAAATAACTTTTTAAAAGTTTTAGTGATAAGCCACGCACGCCTAAGCTTTCTAATTTTTGAAGCAGGGTATCATAACAAACACAGTCGAATGCCCGGGACATATCGAGAAATAGCCCAATACATTTAACTTTTTTATTTAATGCCTCCCATACTTCTTTAAGAATTTTGTAAATGGCTAGTGCAGTGGATTTCTTTTTTTGGAAGCCAAATTGACTTTTGTTAAGAAGATTAAATTTGTTTAAGAATTGCATAAGACGAATATATATAACTTTTTCAAATAATTTAGAGAAGCAGGTTAATAACGCTATAGGTCTATAATTCTTAAAATCTTTTTTACTGCCCTTTTTAAATAAAGGTTTTATTTTTGCTATCTTTAATTCTTGGGGGAATACTCCAGACTCGATCATAAGATTTAAAATATAGACAAGTGGTTCAGATATGTATTCTAATGAGTTCTTAATTACTTTAATAGGTATATTATAAAAAGGTTAATATCTCGGCTCCGATGTCATTTAGCTATATGAGCTCCATACTAAAACTTGTTTCTATTGAACTGTTCTTATAAAAAAAATAACTTCCAAGAGTGGCCGCTACTATAAATGATGACGCCACATGTCCATAGTTAGTTACCCAATTTTTTTTTGCACTATTGCTTCACAAGTCTCAATAAAATAAAAACTCTAAAGCAACATTAACTACATTTTTTAAACTTAAAAACAATAAAAATAAAAAAATATATAAACTTGAACAAACATATAAAAAAAGTAAGTCACCGAGCGGGATTCGAACTCAGAACACTCATTTCTTGTGGTCCGCGTCCTAACCCGCTGAACCAAATGGACATTGGCCGGCCGCGAACGAAATTAGCGACCATATTCTGCGTCGAAAAAAACGCATGAAAATGCGAAAATGCGCGTTTTCCCAAACATAAGACTAATCTAGATCGATTGTTTACCCCCGAAAACCCCCATATACCAAATTTCAACGAAATCGTTAGAGCCGTTTCCGAGATCACCGAAATATATATATATATATAAGAATTGTTCGTTTAAAGATATAAGATATTAAGTTTTAATTTCGTCTAAATTTGCAAGTTTTAATCTATATATATAAAATTCAAAGTCCTGACTGACTGAGTGAGATATCAACGCACAGCCCAAACTACTGAACCTAGAGACTTGAAATTTTACACACAGGTACCTTATACAGTGTAGGCATCCACTAAGGAAGGATTTTTGAAAATTCCATCCCTAAGGGGATGAAATAAGGGATGAGAGTTTGTATGGAAGTCCCTCAGTTTTGATGCTAGGATCTTCAAATTTTGTATTCAGGCTGATGATTGAAAATTAATAAATACGTGTATCATCGTTTTTCAAAATTCTACCCCCGATGGGGTGAAAAGGGGGATGAAGTTGAGTATAGAAGAAAATCCTTAATTTTCGAAGTAAAAATCGTTAAATTTATAATTTAGGCTTATGGATGGAAATATAACGCAACGTATATGGTTATTGGTAGTATTTTAACCCCTATGGGGATGAAATGGGGTAAATAAACCTAAAATAGATATGGATGTCGTTATTGGGGTTTTCTGGGATGACGATTGCGAAAATGACATTCATTTTGAAGTCCAACACGGTCGACATGATTTAACCACTAAAGGGGTGAAAATTGGGTTCAAATTTGGTATGGAAAACAATATAAAATATACTTTACAACTTAAAACTTCGTGCGAGCATGTCTAAAAATAAATAGACAAACATATATATTGTGGTTTTTAAAATCAACCCCTTAGGGTGTAAATGGGGTAAGTAAACATAAAAATCGATATGGATGTCGTTCTTGAGGTTTTATGGGATGGTGATTGCGAAAATGACATTTATTTTGAAGTACAACACTGTGGACATGATTTAACTGCTAAAGGGGTGAAAATGGGGTGCAAATTGTGTATGGAAAAATAATATAAAATGACTTACGGCAGTGAAACGTGGTCGCTAACTATGGGTCTCATAAGGAGGCTCAAGGTCACCCAGCGTGCAATGGAGAGAGCCATGCTCGGCGTTTCCCTGCGTGATCGAATCAGAAATGAGGAGATCCGCAGGCGAACTAAAGTAACCGACATCGCTCGAAGGATTGCTCAGCTAAAGTGGCAGTGGGCTGGACACATAGCGAGAAGAACCGATGGCCGTTGGGGCGGAAAGGTTCTTGAATGGCGACCGCGCACCGGACGGCGCTCCGTGGGTAGGCCCCCGACAAGGTGGACCGACGATCTGGTGAAGGTTGCCGGAAGCCACTGGATGTGGGAAGCGCAGGACCGATCGTCATGGAAATCCTTGGGGGAGGCCTATACCCAGCAGTGGGTGTTGTGCGGCTGATATGATGATGATGATGAGACATTACAACTTTGAAATTCTAAGAAGCATGTCTAAAAATAAATAGGCAAATATATATTTTGTTATTTTGAAAATCATCCCTTAGGGGGTAAATGGGGCAAGTTAACATGAAAATCGATGTGGATGTTGTTCTTGAGGTTTTATGGAATGAGGAATGCGAAAATGACATTTATTTTGAAGTCCAACACGGTGGACATGATTCAGCCGCAGGGGACGGGAACGAGAAAGGAACGGGAACGCAAACGCGATCGCTCGAAAGCGAACGCGAACGGGAACGGAAACCGGGGACAGGAACGGGACCAAACGGGAACGGAAAAGGGTAAAGAAACGGGAACAGGATACTACTAATATCTCTGGACCCACTTCTGATTGTTGTAATAAACTAGCTTCCGCCCGCGACTTCATCCGCGTGGATATTAGAGGAAATCCTTAGGGAACCTTCAACCAGAATCCGACCAGCCGATTTTATGCGATTAGGCCGGTCCCCACCAAGCGCGCAGCCTCGTGCGAGGCCTGCCACACGCGGCAAACGTTTTGCCTCGCGAGGCAGCGCGCTTGGTGGGGACCGGCCTAATCGCATAAAATCGGCTGGTCGGATTCTGGTTGAAGGTTCCCTAAGGATTTTCTCTAATATCCACGCGGATGAAGTCGCGGGCGGAAGCTAGTCATTAATAAAAATATCGACAATGATTTACCACATCACTATTTCAAGACTATAACCTCGTTCAAACTCTGACAACGACGGCTCTAGAACCGATCACCGAAAGCCACTTCATCGAAAGCCATTTCTCGCCGCCATATTATCGAAGATTCACTTCATCGATGGGCCATTCCACCGACGGGTCACCCCACCGAAAAACCACCCGACGGAAAGCCTAAATCACCGACAACACACTTCCTCGAACGCCACTCCATCGAAAGAGAACTAAAATCTAAAAAATCAATGTTGACTACTGAATACAATTTTTTAATGATCCGAGTAGTGGTTTATTTTTATGAAAAGTAATTAAGCGTCACTATTAAAATTTTTGTATTATTAAATAAAACTTTTTAATCGAGACTATTTTATTTGCTCTTCGACAACACGTTGCTCAAAGAAACACACTAGTTATTAGTGATATAAGTCCACCGCCAAACGGCCCCTTGGCGAAACGACCCACCGGCAACATAGCTCATCGATATCGACGAAACAACTTTCGACGATCAGTCCCAGACCCCTGACGACACGCGACAGACGGACCGACCCGCATCATAGTAAAAGTATAAAAGTACGCGCGCTTCATTCATTTAGTAGGTAGGTAGGTAACGATTTGATTAAAGTTGTTGTAAATCTATTTACCTATACTTACATGTTTTTAAAATATTCCAAAAAGTAATTTTTCATGACCTTTTTTGAAAATCATATTTTTTTCCAACACTGTTTAGCTAGTTTTTGCATTAATAACAACAGTAGAGATTTCATACATTTCTTTTCACAACGTCTGATTAAATCTTTTTAACCGACTTCCAAAAAGGAGGAGGTTCTCTGTTCGTCTGTATATTTGTTTTTTTTGTGTATGTCAACCGATTACTCGAAAACGGCTGGACCGATTGAAATGATTCAAAGTTATTACATTAGGTAAACTCCCAAGTTGGTCCCATTTTTTATAATTTGGAAATCGGTTCAGTACTTTTCAAGTAATCTTGAAAAAAGCACGAAAATAATATGATTTTGTGTGAATTACCTCGATGATAATAGTCGTATTACTTCTTTGTTTATGAACTAAGATAATTTTTTTTTTGGAAGAGTGATATCTGTGTAGTTCTTTAACAGACTTAAAAAAAGAGGTTCTCAGTTTGACCCGTATGTATGTATGTTTCTTCGCAATTATCTCACGTTTGGCTGAGCCGATTTTACTATCTAAATAATATACCTACAAGGTACCTACACTAAAAATAAAGAAATAAAAATTGTTTAAAAAAAAACAAAAAACCTACTTCAAAAAACCTACCTCTAAAAAGGAAGAAATAATATTCGTAATAATAAAAACACGTCTATTGAAGTCGGGTGGGGCTTTTAGAATAAAAAAAGGAATCTGTAAAGCGCATTCGCTTAGATAGTGTCGCCCTTTGAACGCGCCGCCTTTGCACGTGCCGCTCCTTGTCAAAGGATGCCGCCGCATAAACAAAGGATACCGCGTGCGGCGTACACCCGCAAGTCAATTTGGATTTTGGCAATTTACATCGAAGCTCCGCGCCGTAGTGAAAGGTTGTGTTTGTTGACTCTGCTTCGTATACTAAAAATGTTTTTTCATCCTTGGGAGGACAGTGAAGTGCCTCAAGATGAAACTTGAAGTGAACCAACAAAAAAAAGACGGGTGTTTTACATGTAAACACAAAAGATGTGTAGATCACGCAATTAAAGAAGAAAATCGATATTTTGGTATGGATTCCGAACGTGATGATGTTGGATCTATTATTATAAATACAGGTGATAATGACTCCGACACTTCAAGTGATGAAGAATGGTAGGTAGTCTAATTGTTTTATTTAATTTTTCATTAAAATTCTCTTTTCACCTCGCTTGTGAGTATTATTTGTATTCGTATTTTGTTACAATAAACACAAGTAGGGACGGACACCGTTATCCAAATACATGACCCTCCCTCCCCTCCCTCCGCCCGCCCGCACACTATGGTACAACTTAACCGATACCGATAACGATATTCTTTACCGTTATCAGTAACATTACCAAAAACTTGCCGGTATGTCTGTCTCTGAACACATTTGCTTGCGGGTGTACCGACACTATCTAAGCAAACGAGCTTTACTCCAGCCCCAACCGACTTCAATAGACGTGTTTTTATTATTACGAATATTATTTCTTGCTTTTTAGAGGTAGGTTTTTTGAAGTCGGTTTTTATCCTATCATTACATCTTATTAAAATAAAAAATTGAATCTATCAATACTAAACATACCTACAATGCCATTGTTGACAATAGACAGTGATCCGCGACAACTTCACTCGAGAATGTAACTATGGTGCGGTGCGCACAGATTTCAACAAATTAAAATACATCCTATGTACCGCAAGCGCGCTGAAGGTTTTCACTTCTGTTGTACAAAGCTAAATTAATCGCATTGCACCTACAGATATTTTAATACCATAAAACTATTAACGAATTTTACACTAAACGGAACAACTAAGACTACTGACATTTTTAACTGTACCCTAGTGCGCGTCGCGGCGGCTTCGTTTGATGCTTTGTGTGATGCCGATATTTGTCCGCAGTCATGACCGCGGACATAAGAATAAACAATACTACTAGAACGGACTCTTCTTTGTGCGAGTCCCAAATGCCGCCATTTATATAACTACTGCCCCCTTCACGTCGCTACGCCCCGCTGTCGTCCAAGCGTGTTTGCCAGGGTTGCTGATTGTTAAATATTGCTTACGTTTAAAGATCATATCGCTAAAATATGAGTTTTTCTTTAGTTTAAAATCATTATTTCATTATAGTTAGTAAATACAAAAATGAAATAATCACTTTTTCTGGGTAAGTAAGTACTTACTTACTCCTGAGTTTGTATAAATAAAGTAAATACCTAAACATTTATAATAGTATGGAAAATAAATTAAATTTTGAACAAAAATGTACTTCTAAAACATTTTTAGGTTTTGATCTGCTTACTGTTTCGTTGTGTTTCAACACGTAACGAAATCTATACCCAAACCTAATTATGAATAATAGGTATAGGCAGGTAGACATTTTCTTCATTCCTTTTATTTTATATTTTGGCACGGAACTTGTGTGACGATGTTTTTTTCACAAATGTACATCTTTTTTGATACTCAGGTCAGGTCCTTTTTATTAATTAGGTACTACGAAAACGAAATAATATTTTGATAATATTAGGTACTTACCTCATATCATCTTTGAGAAAACTAAAGAAACTTAATTTGTGGCATTGTTTTCGAATTGTTTGCACAACCAAACACAGCACAATAACTTGGCGCCATTATAATACAATTTAATTCTTAAATTTCGAGAAAAGATTACGGAACGCAAAAACAGGCAAACGCGCGTGCGGCGCGCCGGCCGTGACAGACAGCCTGACTGAGTATTCTGTTTAACAGACGCGGTAATATCGTGACCTTGAGCCCGTTCGGAGCGGGAGTGTCCGTTCTAGTAAGTTTTATTTATTCTTATGCCGCGGACATGTCCGCGGACACGACCGCGGTCAAACACGATTTCAAAGATTAAACAACAACAGATAGGACTTCTGGAACCTGCTTGAAATTATTTATCAAAGCAAGAACTCTCTAGGTAAAATTAGTAATTTACTTAACTCATCCATGGTATTTAAATACAGATTATGACGCTTACGTGTCTTTTCGAAATGGTGTGCAGAGATTAATTTTACATTTTTGAAATAAATATTAATTCAGTAACTATGTAATTTAGGAATTACGTCACTGTTATGCCTCAGGTATTTATTTTATTTTAAATACGCTTATGTCACTAGCTTACTTAGGTCACTGTAATGTAAACGTAGGTACAAATATGTACAGATGTGACCAGTCTGAAAAACGAATAGTCTTTGATTTAGGAGCCAATGACCGGAACTGATCGGAACAGCTGATCAAGCCAGTGTTGGGAATCTTTAAAAATCTTGTTGATATTTTTGCAAAACTTCGACATCGTTTTTCTCCGTAAATATTATAGCTAAAAAATAAAGAACAGCACCCATCATTTCTATTTCATTAATACTCATTGGCATTTCCGGGATTAGGGGTAGTTTTGTAACAGGTTGTATAAAGAACGAACGAAAAAAAGTAAATAATATAATTTTAGCTCACAAAGAGTAAATTTTAGAAAGTTGACCAATGGACAACCTTTCAAAAATATAATATGTCGTTTTCACTTTGTATAATGAAAGTAGATACAAAATTAGGGTACACGTATTTTTTATTTAAACTTTTAATTGTTTTTTTGTATATTAAATCACTGTTTGAAATCTTACTTTCTAAAAGAGCGTAAGTACATTGTCAGGAAGTTGAAATGTGTAGCTTTTGCCAAAAAAAATCAATTCTGATCTTATCTGTGACAATATGACAACATGATTTCGATAGTGATGTGGCATGGGATTTCTGTAAGTGATGTCGATAATAGACAACATTTTCATTTTGAGAAATTCGACGTTTAAATGTCGCCAGCTTATATAAATATTTTCAGCTTTTTTTATATTCGCAGCTAGATAGCACTTCTAATTTTGATTTTTTTCCAAATGCGGGATAAATTAATTTTTCAAGGCCAGTTTCTTTAAATTATCCAATATTTCGAAAAACTGGCCTGATTAAAAATTATATATAATTTTCAAACCTGCTCACAAAATTTCACGAGAATCGGTTGAAAAATGCGACCTGTAGAAGAAAACAAACAGCGCCGGAAAGCTGGACTGAAATATGTTTTTTTTACATATATCCAATATAAAATGTAAAAAATCGACAAAAACTAATTTAAACTGAGTATTTATTTGTTTCTTAATCAATCACGAAAAAAGGCTGAACTCATTTTGGATAAAAGCACACACATAGTTTAGAACCTAGCGGAAACTAGTCAAGGAAATAAAAATAACACATTAAAAATATCAGTGTTTATTATTTTAAGGCGTTCACTTTTTTAACTCTTTCTAGTTGTTGTCGCTGCAAACTATAAATAGGTAATTGCTTCATGTCGATAGCTCGCAGGCTCTCCTGACGTGTTACGTTTTGTGTTGTTGTTTGTGTGTTGCGCCTAAAACAAAGAAATTGAGCTTGTAGTAGTACCTACATATAAAACATTGTTACAACTGATTTGAGTTTTCAATGTAATATACATATTTATTTACATAAAAGAAAGATGTGCCAAGCCATGTGATGGTTTTTTACTTTTTGTTCCCATCAAATAGAAAGTAATAAAGTACAATAAAACAAATATCGATATAGAAATGCACATCACTAGGCGAAATAATATAACCTCTACGACATGTAATAAAAAATCTGATATTTACAAAATCAGCAATAACTGGACACAAACGACTATTTGCACAAATTATTAGTATATTATAATAGTTTCAAGCTATTTACACTACATAAAAACATCTAAAACAATATAAACTTACCGATGAAATCATAATGCTTATTGATTATTTTCATTTCTTCCTGTGCGAGATTGATAGCCGTTAATCACACAAGACATAATACCACTAGTAACGCATAAGTATCCCAAACAATGCTATGGCTTTCTTTTAAGTTTTTTACAATAATATTTTATAAATTTCTACATTTTACTAGTCTGATAAGAAATACGCTTGAATGACATTCTGTAACTATGATTTACTAGCGGCCGCCCGCGGTTTCACCCGCGTGTTTCCCGTTCCCGTGGGAATGTCGGGATAAAAAATATCCTATGTTTTAATCCAGGCTATCTTCTATCTGTGTGCCAAATTTCAACCAAATCCGTTCAGTAGTTTCTGCGTGATTGAGGAACAAACATCCAAACATCTAAACATCCAAACCCACAAACTTTCACATTTATAATATTAGTAGGATTATGACAATGGATTTTATTTTTTAATGAATGCACAGATAATATAAATACAAGACAAATAGACTTAACTCAAACTTCCTGACATTCCCAATTTGGACTAGATTTTAGTTTTTTTTAAATAACGTAAAAAATACTGAACTAAAAATTCTGAAAAGAAAAATTGAGCTTGGAACACTAAAATCTCGAAAAGGGTTTTTTAATTTTAGTACTTTCTCAAAATGAAATGTTGTCCATTGCCAAGTGGACCAAATGCGAATAGAACCAGTCACAAAGTAGACGTGTCTTTGTAAAGTGGACCAAATGTGACTCAATGTACTGTGGGCTTAATGTACCTACCTTTCTTAAATGGCCATTGTTAATTTGTCATTTAAAAAATACTTTACAGGTGCTGCACTTACCCAAGCAACGTAAATCTGATAGTGAAACTGAAAAGAATAATGAGGAAAATAAGGCACAGAACGAAGATGATAGGAAAATACCTGACTTTAAAATACGTGGTAAAAAATTAAAATCTCCTGAAAAAAACAGTGACATGAAGAATTCTACAACTAAAGTTAATAGCAATGAACGGGCTACAGCTCCAAATAATATTTGTATATGCGATGTATGCAAAAAGGAATATCTCTGCAAAAGTCTCTTAGAAAATCACATTAAGAAATGGCACATAATTGAAATTGAAAGTAAACCAAACTCGCTAACTGATTCGAATACAAATTATCAAAATAGTAAAAAAACTTATCATTTTAAAGGAAATGATGTACTGAAAAATAAAAATGTGACAGAAAATAAACTTAGCAAAAATAAGAACAAACATAAGGATAGTATTTGTAGCGATGAGAATGAGACGCAATACAAATGTAAATATTGTTCTAAATGTTTTACTAAAAGCTGTATTTTAGCTACACATGTAAGAATTCATACAGGAGAGAAACCATACAAATGTAGTTATTGTACGAAATGTTTTACTCAACATAGTCATTTAGCTACACATGTAAGAATACATACAGGAGAGAAACCGCACAAATGTAGTTATTGTACGAGATGTTTTACTGATAGCAGTGCTTTAGCTAGACATGTAAGAATTCATACAGGAGAGAAACCGCACAAATGTAGTTATTGTTCGAGATGTTTTACTGATAGCAGCGCTTTAGCTCCACATGTAAGAATTCATACAGGAGAGAAACCACACAAATGTAGTTATTGTACGAGATGTTTTATTACTAGGAGTGATTTAGCTACACATGTAAGAATTCATACAGGAGAGAAACCACACAAATGTAGTTATTGTTCGAGATGTTTTGCTGATAGCAGTGCTTTAGCTAGACATCTAAAAATTCATACAGGAGAGAAAAGATACAAATGTAGTTATTGTATAAAAACTTTTACTCGAAGCTATTTAGCTACACATGTAAGAATTCATACAGGAGAGAAACCACACAAATGTAGTTATTGTGCGAAATGTTTTACTACGAGCAGTAAGTTAGCTACACATCTAAGAATTCATACAGGGGAGAAACCACACAAATGTAGTTATTGTACGAAATCTTTTACTCAACGTAGTCATTTAAATACACATGGAAGAATTCATACAAGAGAGAAACCATACAAATGTAGTTATTGTACGAAATGTTTTATTAGACGTGGTAATTTAGATACACATGTAAGAATTCATACAGGAAAGACATAGATATATTTAATACCAAATTTTCTAAAACTAAAAATGTAACTGTTAAAATTTGTATCAGTAAATTATCACCTTGATGTTTTTAATTAAAACCATTTTGCTAAATTGTCATTAGATTATGTTAAATAATAAATTTGCTATATTCTAAATTTTTAAAGATTAATATCAGTAAATTACATCCTTGATAATTTGTCATTTAAAAAGAAACATTTTGTTGTAATATCATTATTTACTTAATAATTTCCTACATCTGTTTGCTTACCTAATTTGTCTGTTCAACGTAATGTACTATTTAGTGGTGGAAACTCTTTTGGGTAATGTACTAAAACTATGTTTCAATATTTAAAGCTGTGTGTTTCCCTAAGTAATAAATAAATAAATATCAAATAAGTTGAGCAAGCCTTCATGAGACTCAAAAATAATAAATCTCCTGGCATAGATGGAATCCTGGGGAAATATGGAAAAGCTCCGGTGAAGTGACCTTAATACGAATCTACGACTTGATATCAAAGATATGGGAAACTGAGAAGAGCAACCATTAGAGTGGAATATTGGTGTAATATCATAAGAATAAATAAAACTGACTAGAATGGACTCTTCTTTGAGAGGGTCCCAAATGCAGCCATTCATATAACTACTCCCCCCTTCACGCCGCTACGCCCCGCTGTCGTCCAGGCGTGTTGCCAGGGTTGCTTACGTTTAAAGATAATATCGCTAAAATATGAGTTTTTCTTTAATTTGAAATCATTATTTTATTCTGGTTAGTAGATACAAACATAAAAATTCACTTTTTCTAGGTTTGTACTTTTGTCTCACCTAGATATTTTCTTCATTCCTTTTATTTTATATTTTGGCAAAGAACTTTTGCGAAGATGTTTTTTCTTTACAAATGTACCTACATCTTTTTTGATAAATAGGTAAGTAGGTAGGTATATTGTGCCTTCGGCAAAGAATCTGTTCATGACCTTATGATGAATTAGGTACGAAAACGAAAAAAATATTTAGAAAACTTTACTTAAGTACCTCATATCATCTTTGTCGGTTTTCGAATTGTTTGCACAACCAAACACAGCACAATAACTTGGCGCCATTGTAATAAAATTTGTTTCTAAGATCTTGCGCACAGTTAAAATATTACGAAAACAGGCAAACGCGCGTGCGGCGACGCCAGTTGCGACAGTCCAACTGAGTATTCTGTTTAACGGTATAGGCTAATATCGTGACTTTGAGCCCGTTCGTAGTGGGAGTGTCCGTTCTATTCAGTTTTATTTATTCTTATGGTAATATGTCCAACACATAAGAAAGGTATAAAAAAAAAGTGCTCCAACTACAAAGGCGTTGCGCTACTTTACAACCAGTCGCTTACAAAATTCTGTCCTTTACCTATAGGAACCTTCTCATTCCATGGTGAGGCTGCCAACTGTACGCTAATGAGATTTTGATATCAATATATCATTTCTCGTGTGTTCTGTCTCGATTTTTTTTTGAAATAAATATTTTGTTTAATATATATTTAGGATTTTTATCGCAAAAAACAAAAATATAAAAAAACAAATTTTCAGCTAGTATAATATCACATCTAGTGCCGCACTGATATCCAGAGGCGCTGATGACATTTAAAATTACCACGATTAGTGGGCGCTCTTTTCCCCTATATTACTCTACTCTTTGGTAGTATCTATGTGGGTGCATTCCGATTCAGACAAAAAACAATTTTAGCGTTGACGACGATAACAAGCGTACCGATTCAGATATCGCGCTTAAAAGGCCCCCGTAAACGTTCGAACGTGTTTGTCAAACACGTAAGTGTTTGTCAAGCAGTTTGATCGTCTGAGTGCAAAAACTACGTGTTTGACAAACAAACCATAAACAAAACTACGTTTTTTTGTCTATGCTTTGTTTGTCAAACGCGTTTGCCAAACAACGTTTGAACGTGTGCGCTGAGAAAACGTACAAACAAAACCATAGAGAACGTAATCACTCCTGTCAAAAACGTAAAATTTGACAAACGTGTTTGAACGTTTACGGGGGCCTTATGTTATGATAGGTGGGACTATCATTGATTCGGAACGCTCGTGAGCGCGCTCACCGATGTCTTGACGTACATAACCTCAGTATAAATTTAAAAGTTCGGAATTTGGACCTTTTTGCTTTATATTATGTTCATAAATCTTCGACTATTCTTTCCATGGTATGCGGAAAGAATTTTTAATAAATTTTGAACATTCATTTAAATGCACCTGGGGTGCGTGCCGTCGCTTCGCTCGAGTGCACTCCAGTGCGTGCTCTAACCGTTCCGTGGTTCGGTGAAATTTTACCCTGACAGCTGTCAGAGCGTTGTTTCACCCGTTCCGTGGCTCGGAGCGCAGCAACCAAACAACCATCAAAATGGATGGTTGAAAAACGCTCTGACGTTTATCCTTACAAATAATGTCATTGTCATTTTGTCATTATTTTGTATTTTGATGTTTTTGTGTCTTAAGTTTCAAAATTTTCATGGTTTCTGCTCAAAAAATACATTTTGATTTAATAAAGAATACAAGAAAGTTTAAATAATCCGTATTCCAAATGGAAAACGAAAGCTTTGTACCTAAAGAGGTTATAAAAACAACTCGATCGTTCCGTCGCTTAGTTGCAACTCAAACGGGTTAAATTTTAACCAAACAACTACACTCAAAGCGACGGAATATTGCTGAGGAGATTGGGGCCGTATGCAGAAGACATCATAGGTGACTACCAGTACGGCTTTCGAAGCAATCGTAGCACAGTTGATCAGATTATTCTTAAACAACTGATGGAAAAGACGTGGGAATACGAGCAGAACCTCCACGCACTCTTTGTCGACTTTGCTAAAGCCGATGACAGCATCGATAAGAAAACATGAGATTTTGCTCAACTTTAAGATAGTCCGAAAACTAATCAGGATATTCGAAGTCGCCACAGGACTAAGCAAAGTGTGGGTTAAAGTTGATGGAGAGCTCACCGAAGAGTTCTCATCTCAGTGATAACCGGCCTTAAACAGGGACACGCCCTTTCTCCTATGCTGTTTAATTTAGATTTAGAACATGTTATAAGGAAAGTACAACTAAGAGATGGTGGAGTACAACTTCATGGGCAGCATAAGATAATTGGGTACGCAGATGACTTAGCTCTACTAGAGGAAACGGGGGAATAGGTTCGGATAGCGGTAACAGTAGGTACTGCAGAATTAATCCAGCAAAGTCGGCCTCAGAGGGACCACGGGCGACAAAGGGAATGAACTAGGCTAAAACATAATAAATAATAATAAATAATATAATATTAATATAATAAATATTATATTAATATTATATAAATATAAATAAAAATATAAATAATAAATATAAAATAAATAAATAAATATAAATAATAAATATAATATAATAAATAATAATAATAATAAATAATACCTCATAATGAAACGCCACAGAAATACCAGACTTCCACAAAATGTGGTGTACTAAATGTGAGATGTGAGTCTTCCACGTGGAAGATGTGCTGTACAAGGGTCGTAAACTTCAAATACGGACTGTACTATAACAGACAGCTATAAAAAAGAACAGGGGGGCTACTCAAACGGCCATTTTTCTATTCGTTCGCTAACTTAAAAATTCAAAATAAGCCATAAACTCCAAAATTACGTGTCGTAAGCTTGTCAATTCCATACAATACAACAATTACGTGTCGTAAGCTTGTCAATTCCATACAATACAACAATGTCAGTTATTTACATAAACTTGCGTCGTGTGAGTTGATCGTTTAATTGCTTATTTTTAAGCTTTAAGTCAGCGAAAGAATAGAAAAGTGGCCATTTGAATAGCCCCCCAGGCTGTGAAAATTAGACACTTACACAGAAAGAAAAGAATAAACTCCTAGTAACAGAAAGGAAAGTGCTAAGGAAGATTCTGGGATCGGTAAGAGCAGACGAAGGAAACTGGAGAATGAAGAAGAACTGTGAGATAGAGGAACTAGTGAGACCTAGTAGAGACCCCCAATATATTGGGAGAATCAAAAGCGCACAGGGGCCCTATTTTTGAATCGCTCGGCTGGTGTCGAGCGCTCTTTTCTACTGATTTTCGTTCGACATCTCATACATTTGTTAAAATCAGTAAAAAAGAGCGCTCGACGCCAGCCGAGCGATTCAAAAATAGGGCCCCAGGTTGCGGTGGCTCGGACACGTTGAGCGATGGGGTAAGATCGGGCGACGAAGCGTGCTTACCTGGGCGTGCCCAGAGGACGAAGACAAGTGGGCCGACCCAAGTACAATTGGGCTGGATGGACCAAGTCGCCAAGGACCACCTGAGTGAACTCCTGGAGACTAGCGACTGGCAAGAGATCGCGAAAGACACGGAGCAGTGGCGTCATCTTATGTCGGAGGCCAAGATTCACTTCGGGTCGCTGAGCCACCGGAGTAATTGTTGAGACAATGTATCTGATTGAAATTAAAATACTTCTTCAATTGGACAAAATGCGTATAATATTCATTATTCAATGAAGTAAAATTAAAAGATGACATGAATGTTTTTCACCCATACATATATCCATGGTGATATTTTGTTCTTCAATAAGTTAACGACGTTGACTTGCTTCCCCGCCTTGGAAGAGCTTCATCTTCCAACTTGTTCCACCGTGGCCGCATGAGTTATAATGGAAGGGGACAGATTTTTGAAAAAGCGCATCGTACAACGCCGTTGACAGTCTGGATGTCTGCCACCCTGGCGACACCGTCTTTTCCTGGGAATACCTGGAGCACGCGCCCAAGGTTCCACTTTAATGGAGGCTGATTCTCTTCTTTAATTAAACCTAGAGTGTTCTATTTCAAGTTTTCACTATCCTTTGTCAATTTCATCCTTACTTAAAGTTCAGAGATGTACTCTTTAGACCATCTAGCCCAAAAATGCTGTCTGATTTGTTCCAATCTCTGATGCCTGTTCAGTCTTGATGACGGCACATCACTCGGGTCCGCGCAGACAGGAACCGTTAGTGGATGGCCAACCATCGTCGGATAGATAAGGGTACTTGGTATTTAACCGCCTCTGTGGTCTAGTGGTTTGCCCACCCGTGTATTACGCAGGGGTCTCGGGTTAGATCCCCGAGGGGGGAACAATCTATACTCGGTTTGGTTGGTTATTTCAAGTCCGCCTGGCTAGCTACGACCATCTTACCTAAGTCTAACGCCATAACAACAATTTAAAAATTATTGGGATCCGACAGTAAGAGGTAAGATAGCCAGTTCCTCAGTGGTGAGGATTCCGGGTGTAGTGCGCTTCCACTTTCGGCCTTATCGTCACTTAACATCAGGTGAGGTGAAGGCCAAGCACTATCCCGTTAAAAAAGGTATTAGCGATCGCGATCGCGACCTGCGACTAAGACCGGGTCGCGCGACGCACTGCTTTGTATGAATGCTTAGTTCCGATCCGATATATACGCGCTCTAATCCGTAAAAAGTGTTTTATTTCTATAATAATTGGATAATAACAAAATATTGTTGAGGCACAGGACTTAAAAATGTGGTATCTTTAGTGTTCATATTCCTTTAGACAGTTGACCAAATACGAGGGGTCAAGGTTATAGAAGCAAAGAGCAAAGCCGGATTTATATGGGCCAGTGGCGCCTTTTTTAACTTTTTTATTTCACCAATCGCGTTTTTTTTTTATTCGAGAACAATATAACGAGCAAAAATTATTATTACACTGTACTTTTTAACGCATTCCGAACGGTGTTATAAATATTAGAAGTTTGAAAAATAGTAATCTGCACCATTTTACTAAACTTCCAACCCCTTTTGACTTCACTCGGACTGCGTTTAGAATAATTATAGTACCTACTCATAATAAATTGTGTTTGTTAAATTAAAACTTGAATCAGTGTAGTCGATGTAAAATGCAGCGGAAAAAAGGCGCCAAAATCAGTCATTGGCTTTTCGTCAAGGGTGTGTTGGTGTGACTACGGGTCATGATTAATTACACCGGTGTGACTACGGGTAAAATAAATCCCCGTTGTCGCACTGATGTGGTAAAACGGTGTGACCACTGGTCGGTCGGGACTCGGGAGTGGATCAAATGCGAATAGGACCAATCGCGAAATAGACCTGTTTTCGTAAAGTGAACCAAATGTGACTAAACGGGCTTAATGTAGGTACCTTTCACAACTAGCTATTGTTAATCCATCATTTAAAAATACTTACAGGAGCTGCACTTCCCCAAGAAACGTAAATCGGATAATGAAACTGAAAAAGAAATAGTAAAAAGTCAAGAACCCTTAAATAAGCCACAGAACGAAGATAATAAGAAAGTACCTGACTTTAAAATACGCAGTAAAAAATGTAAAACTCCTATCAAAACAATAATACCGAAGAATGAAACAACCACTTCCAATATTAATAGTGACAATAAAAAATCTAAAATTGATGCAAATAGCAATAAACATGTTACAGCCTCAAATATTTTTATATGCGATGTATGCAAGAAAGAATATCTCTGCAAAAGCCTCTTAGAAAATCATAAAAAGAAATGGCACATAATTGAATTCGATAGTAAACAAAACTCGCAAACTGATTCAAATACAAGCTATCAAAATAATAAACATATTAATCTTTTGAATGGCAAGGATGTACTGAAAAATAACAATGTCACAGAAAATAAACTTAGCAAAAATAAGAACAAACATAAAGATAGTATTCGTAGCTATGAGACGCAATACAAATGTAGATATTGTTCGAAATGTTTTACTCAGCGTAGTACTTTAGATACACATGTAAGAATTCATAAAGGAGAGCTACCATACAAATGTAGTTCTTGTACGAAAAGTTTTACTAACAGCGGTGGTTTAGCTAAACATGTAAGAACTCATACAGGAGAGAAACCACACAAATGTAGTTATTGTACGGAATGTTTTACTCAACGTAGTACTTTAAAAACTCATGCAAGAATTCATACAGGAGAGCTACCATACAAATGTAGCTATTGTGCGAAAAGTTTTACTAAAAGCGGTGGATTAGCTAGACATGTAAGAACTCATACAGGAGAGAAACCATACAGATGCAGTTATTGTACGAAATGTTTTACTGAAAGTAGTCATTTAGCTGCACATGTTAGGATTCATACAGGAGATAAACCATACAAATGTAGTTACTGTACGAAAAGTTTTACTAACAGCGGTGGTTTAGCTAAACATGTGAGAACTCACACAGGAGAGAAACCATACACATGTAGCTATTGTACAAAATGTTTTATTCAACGTAGTACTTTAGCTAGACATGTAAGAATTCATACAGGAGAGCTGCCATACAAATGTAGTTATTGTGCGAAAAGTTTTGCTAACAGCGGTGATTTAGCTAAACATCTTAGAATTCATACAGGAGAGAAACCACACAAATGTAGTTATTGTATGAAATGTTTTACTCAACGTAGTACTTTAAATACACATGTAAAAATTCATACAGGAGAGTTACCATACAAATGTAGTTCTTGTACGAAAAGTTTTATCAGTAGCGGTGGTTTAGCTAGACATGTAAGAACTCATACAGGAGAGAAACCATACAAATGTAGTTATTGTACGAAATGTTTTACTAATAGTAGTCATTTAGCTGCACATGTAAGGATTCATACAGGAGAGAAACCATACAAATGTAGTTATTGTACGAAATGTTTTACTGTTGACAGTGTTTTAGCTAGACATGTAAGAATTCATACAGGAGAGAAACCATACAAATGTAGTTATTGTACGAAATGTTTTACTCGAAGCAGTAGTTTAGCTGCACATGTAAGAATTCATATAGGAGAGAAACCACACAAATGACGATTTTGAAAAGTTTTACTCATCGTAGTCATTTAGATACTCATATAAGAATTATTCAGGAGGGAATGATAAAATACCATAATGAATCAGTATTTATAATTATTATTAGTTAATATAATTAAAGGACATCATCCATTTTGGTCCAAATGTAAGTGGCGGCCTAAAACCAAAAGTGCTTTATTCTGATAGATATTGTCCACCTAAGCATTTCTTATTATGGCACCGAAGCTATAATACCGCTATACTCGATTTTATATAATTTCATAAAGTCTGTTTTTTCATACATTTTCGCGCAAATGTAAAAAAGTCGGCCAAAAAGCAAATTCTGATAGAATTTGTCCGCCTTAGCATTTCTTATTATGGCACCGAAGCTGTAGCACCGCTGTAATTGATTTTAATTGAGTTAAAAAAGTCTGTCTTTTCATACATTTTAACACACATGTGAAGCGGTGCTACAGCTTCTGTGCCATAATAAAAAATGCTTAGTCGGACAAAATCTATCAGAATAATGAAATATTTTTTGTCTTTTGGCCGGCACTTTCATATTTGGACCAAAAATGTATGAAACGTGGATGATATCCTTAGCAGTTAGTTTTTAAGATAAGATAATATCAGACAATAATCACTTATTTTAACTTTTTGGAGGGATTACTACCTACCCACCCACACAAGATATAAAATTGAATGCATTTATACAGGGTAATTTTGCGACCTCTTTACAAAATCAAATATAAGTTCAAGGAAGTAAAAAAAAATAGGTGAGATAATTATGAATGATTTCTTTTTAAATTCGCTGAAAACTCAGCCACTTTTTATGTCCAAAAAATTTAGGCGCGCACACTCACCCTCACGCATGGGACGTGAGCGGGGGAAGGCGGGTGGCGGGAGGGGGGGCTCGCGCGGGTCGACCGTGCGATGCGCAAACAGTGACAACAATTTCAATTTGTGTAGGGAAAAGTTTGGGGTAAAAAGTAAAAAAAAAAAATTTTTACTTCAAAAATTTATTGTACTGCTGTTATAGAATGACCTGACAGTCCCATCGCGCCTATGTCATTTGCCCCACCATTCTCTAAAAATGAAAGTCTATCGCGTCTTAATCAAAGTAGTATGTCAGAGTAGGTATTTTACTCTAGAATCAGATTGATAATTATTGTCTGCTTTAAAAAGTGGGATTTTTAAGTTAAAACGCTTTTAAATCACAATTTTTTATCATTAGAGTACTATTTACTTAATTTTTTTCACAAAACATCTTAATGTTTTTGTAATTGTTTTTCTAAATATAAAACAATTATTGATACCTAAATAAATGTAATTAGCATTTTTTTAATTATGAAAGTAATTAAATAAAATGAAACTGGGGCGACGCTGGGACATCTCCTTTGAAAAGGGGTCCAAAAATGACCCTGTAGATAATGTCATTGATATTTTATTGAAAGGATTATGATAATTATTTTTGTTTGTCTCGCTTGAATAAAAGTTTAACTATAAAGCCATATTAGAACTATTATGCATTTACATAATGTAACTTCTATTGATTCACCTGTGAATATTTAAAAAAAATAAGCTTAAGCACTGTTTCTGTGATGTAGGTAGACTAACGAAAGCTGGCATGTGCTTGGAAAAGGAACTAATTGTGCGCCTTTTTACCTGACTACAAGAGGGTTATGTTATTCGCGAGTATCTTGTATAGTATGGTGCAAGATTGACCCAGACCTCGACATCCAAATTAAAAGTATCATTCTAGCTCCAAGTCCAACATGTTCTATACAGTCCACATATTTAGTCCCTCAGCAAAAAGTTGAGCTTTAGAGAGATGAGACCTTATCAGATAATTAGTGTGTCATGAGGAGAAATTTGTTTACTAATAGCAAAATTTGTGTGAGTTGTAGTTTTTAAGATATATGAGAAAAACAGATTTTGCTGGGGTCACGTTTTAAACATTACCCTGGCAAAAAAAGCTTTTTCAGCCTGGAACCAAATACATGAATAGATAGCTTTTGTTGCATACTAAATGTTAGCAAATAGCAAAAATTGTGTGTGTTATGGTTCTTGAGTTATTTAAGTTTTTGCTGGTGTCCAGGTTTTGGACTGGGTCGAAGGATTAGCGTGAAAATTAAACGTGAATTCTTGGTTTTCGAAAAATGTAATGAAAAAAATGTGTTCGATACAAAGGTAGCGATAGAAGTGTAAGTTAATTTTGAAAAATATAAAATGGTAGTACAAAATGCGCACCCGCGATTGGTGCCCTAGAATATGACGAGATCGAGGACGCTTCTGATTGGCTGCCGTTGCATGATCGCGCGACACACAACAATACAGGATGCAGGCACAGGTTTCCCAGAAATCATCATAGATGGCGCCTCATTCTCCGACATGCCCCCGGCCTTGGAAGCACCAGCTTACGAAACCCTTGCTGAATCAGTTGCTTGCTCGTCATGAAAGAGGGGACAGATTCTGGTGACAGCGCTCCTGACAACACCAGACGCTGTGCGGATGTCGGCCACTCTCACGATGCCGTCTCTGCCCGGTATGATGCGCTCCACACGACCCATTTGCCATTTCAGCGGCGGCAGGTTGTCGTCTTTGATAACAACAAGCGTGTTCGGTTGTAGGTTTTCTATGGTCTGCTTCCACTTGGTCCTTGTCTGCATCTCAGAAATGTTTTCCTTGCTCCACCGTGACCAGAAGTGCTGTCGCAGCTGCTCCACCCTCTGGTAGCGATTGAGGCGGTGAACTGGCGTAGACTGCAGATCAGCAGCAGTCACAGGCGCTGTGAGTGAACGACCAACAAGGAAGTGAGCGGGCGTGAGGGGAGCGAGGTCATGAGGATCAGAGGACAAGGGGCTCAGTGAGCGAGAGTTGAGGACGGCTTCCACTTGTGTTAATAATGTGGTTAACTCCTCAAAAGTTAGGTGTGCATTGCCTACCACGCGATGGATATGGTACTTGCATGACTGTACTCCTCTTTCCCAGAGACCACCGTGATGAGCAGAGTAGGCAGGTATAAATTTAAATTTAATTTGTTGGCTACTAGCGTATTCAAATATTTCGGCCGAACAATTATTTAAAAATTTCCTAAATTCGTTCATTAATCCTACAAAATTTCGTCCGTTGTCCGGAAAAATCACTTCCGGTTTGCCACGCCGTGAAATAAATCGCTTTAAAGCGAGTAAATATGCGTCTGATGAAAGATTACTGACAAGTTCTAGGTGAACTGCGCGCGTGACAAAACAAATAAACAAACATATATATGCTTTTACTGTTTTAGCCCCCCTCCCGCTGCGATTCAACACGAGCACCGGTCCCGCAAAATCGACCCCGCATCGCGCAAATGGATAAGTTGGCGTGATTCGCTCCGAAGGTAAATTTCCCATAAGAGGAGTGACAACTTTGCCCTTTAAGCGCTTACAAATAATACATTCATGTATTACCTTCTTTGCGAGATCCCGCCCCCTTACCGGCCACCAGCGCTCGCGCAGCGCAAATAGCAGCGCCTGTTGCGCCGCATGCAGCAGCTGCTTGTGTTCGTAGCGGAAGAGCAACACTGAAAAGTGATGTTTACTAGATATGAGCGCGGGATATTTCTTTTCATATGTGAAATGAGGTGAGTAATCGATGCGACCGCCAACTCGTATCAATTTATCATCCCCAATAAATAAATTTAATTTACTTAAATTGTGTTTTGTTTTTAAGCTTCCTGTTTTTAACAATGACTCATATTCGTCTGGAAACGACTCTAATTGTGAAAATCTAGCTAAAGTATTCACAGAATCTCTCAGTTCATCAACATCGAGTGCACCGGTTTTTTTTGTTGGCTTTATTGCGCGCATTATAAATAAATCGCAACATATATGCCGTTGCGCGCATCATGCGGTTAAATTGAGAGAACCTGTGGAAAGGGAATAGTGACGCGCCGGGCTGCTGATCTGCTACCAACGTGTGTACACTCCTAGGTTTTAGTTCTGGAAGATCCTGCGTATCGATCTCAAAATTACGCGAGTTCGGGGTCGCTTCAGGACAAATTCCGGATCGCGAAGGAATGACGGACCCTCCCACCACAATGACGCTTTAGAAAGGTCAGTCAAGCCAACGCCACGTGATACCAGATCAGCAGGGTTGTCCTTTCCACTTACATGCCGCCACGGAAGTTCCTTATGCAGGCCACACACCATCCAATCGATCGTCCAATCGGCATGAAACTACCGATTGGATCCAATCTGCAGCTCGTCCATACACACCACACACGATCAATTCTAACTATCCAATCGGCAGTGGCGATCGATCGTATGATTTTTCTTAACCGACTTCAAAAAAAGAAGGAGGTTCTTATAATTCGATTGTATATAATAAATGTTTCATCATTGTTATTTTAATTTGAAAGTTGTTTTTATTTTTAGGTTTTTGAAAGAGATTTTTATTTTTTTTAAAGCTTATTTATTTTCAGCATTTTGGTGGTAGCTATGCGTATAATATTTTTTAACTTTATATATTTTCAAAATGCTAATGTCATTACTCAACTCCATTTCCATATTAACGCTGTCTACCCACTTTCCAACAAAAAATCATATAATTCGGTTCATAAATAAAGTCATCAAGGTAGTTAATCATAGTATTTCATTGTATTGTAGATTACTTGAATTGAGAACTGCTAAACCGATTTTAAAAAGAAAAAAATTTGCAAGAAAAATCTTTGAAATAAATAAAATAATCATCAAAATCGGTCCATACATATCGAAGATACGCGCGAACAATGATAAAATATATATATACAATCCCAAAGGAGAACCTCCTTCTTTTTTGAAGTCGGTTAAAATACCAAAACCTCCTAAATGTAACAAATGCTTTTCTGGTAAGCGTATCAAAATCGGTTCAGCTAAACTTGAGATAATCGCGGACAAACATACATATACAGGTCAAACTGAGAACTTCCTTTTTTTGAAGTCGGTTAAAATACTAAAACCTTCTCCTAAATTCAACAAATACTTTTCTGAAAACCGCATTAAAATCGGTTCAGCCAAACGTGAGATAATCGCGGATACAGGTCAAACAGAGAACCTACCTTTTTTGAAATCGGTTAAAAGAAAAAAGAAAAAAAAATAATCATCAAAATCAGTCTATAAATATCAAAGATACGCGCGAACAAGGATAAAACAAATAAATACAATCGAATAATGAACCTCCTTTTTGGAAGTCGGTTAAGAAAATCATACGATCGATTGCCCACTGCCACACACCGTCCAATCGGCATGATCCAATCGGCATGATCCAGCCATTTTGATTTTTCCGTCAGTTCGATCGTCCAACCGATCCACGGCCACACACGGTCAGTTTGGTTGGATCCAATCGGTAGTTTCATGCCGATTGGATGGTGTGTGGCCTGCATTAGTCAATTCGTGTATTTCTGTGGTTCTATTTTGAACGAACGTTTTTAGTAGGTTAGGGGCCATACGTAACCATCCCAACACTAATGTCGAGTCTGTCCAAAACATAACTAGGTCAAGTGAAGTTGTAGTGACTCGCGAACCTTGTTATAAAGACGAGCGCTCAGCATAGCCCCCAGGAGTTCCAATCGGGAGATACTGACAGGGTGCAACGGTGCGACCTTGCCCTTAGAACATAATAATCTAACAGTTACCTGATTTGCGCAAACAGTGCGAATATATACATGTACCGTACGCTATTTGCGACGCATCTGAAAAATGTGCAACTCAATGCTAATTGGATTTTCGCCTACGACGTGTCGCGGTACACGAATACTATTTAAAACTGACAGATCACTAACAAACCGTTCCCACGCTCGTGTGACGTCACTAGGGACCGGGTCATCCCATCCCACCTTTAACAACCATAGCTTTTGTAGTAAAGTCTTTGCGAGAATTACGACAGGACTAATAAGAATACCCAAAAGGGTCAAATATTTGCGAGACAGTCGATAAAATAATTATTTTCGTTAAAGGGGTAGAATTGCTTTCAAACCCAGTTGTGAAAAAAAACTCATCAGTACAGTTAAACCACCCAATGCCAAGCGTTTTACTATGAACATTTTCATCTAACTTTAACTCTTGCGCAGTGGGGTAAAGGTACCAACGATTGGTCATGGTCACCAGTGTTAAAATTAAATATCTACTTTCGTAGTGGAAAGCACCCCGATTCTAATGTTTTCGCGGTTTTTTCACAAATTTCGAATAATTTAACTTTGTCATCATGACTCAGAACCATGTCATCAACATAAAAATTGTAATTTATTACCCCTTTGACGTCACAGTCATCGCATTCGGCCGCTAATTGTTTTAAGCAACGACAACTTAAAAATGCTGCGGAAGCGGTTCCGTATGTAACCCTATTTGAGCGATAGACGCCGATGGGCTGTGATGAGTCATCGCGCCAAAGTATTAATTGTAAGTCCCTTTGGTCAGGTGATACAAGTACTTGCCTATACATTTTTTCTATATCCGCAAAAAGCGTAATAAAATAGCAAAAAGATCGCCTTGTATCGCGGGTCCCACCAACTGGATATCGTTGAGCGACTTCCCACTGGTGGACAGGGCACTAGCATTAAAACCGACGCGTAACTTAGTGGTAGTGCTATGAGCTCGAAATACACCATGATGTGACATGACATCATAATGCGGATCACCAAAGGAATTTACGGCGGGCTGATTATCTAATTAAAAACCACCTAGCGACTGGTTGCAGTTCACAGATGATCGTGATCCATTGCTACTTCTTATTGGGGTAAAAAAAAACATACCAAAGAAAAGTGGCAATGTATGTCAAATGCAACGGGTCGCTAAAATAGTTCCTTTTTAGATAATCAGGGTGCGGGTGTCATATGACCTAAATCGACATATTCCCGAATAAATTCCGAATATAGTTTTTTATACTCGGGCATGCGATCAAGTCTTCTTTCTAATGCTAAAAACTGCCGCTCAGCTTGAGAATACGTCTTAGATTCTTTAGGTAAGACTCTTACCTAAAGAATCAGCTGTTTCTTTGAGCGGAATTCGAACGCAAAACCTTCCGCTAGTATCGCGTGTCGTATTGTTTACGAAAGATTTTTCGCATTCCAACTCATCCTCACTAAGCGCATTCTGAACCTTAGGTAGTTCTTCAAGCTCCCAGAACCGACGCAGTTGCATGTCTATCGACTGTGTAAAATTACAATGAACAATAGTAGATTGTTATACAAGACGCTAAAATGACCCATTCCATACGAGGTAGTTTTATTCCCGAGCTTTAGCGAGGGAATAAATAGAAACCGAGTTACAATGGGTTTTAGCGTCGTGTGTTACACTCTACTTTTCACTACGATTGCGAGAAAATAAAATACAATATTGAATACCTAGTTTATACTTCCGTAAACGAATCCACTCGTTTTTCTATTCTCCACTTCATAAACTTTTCATACAGTATTTAAATAAATGATTTGTGCTTGACGGCAAAAGATTAAAATTATTTCTTTCCTATCACTTACAGTCACACAATTCAATCAGTTTGGTATTAGAGAAAAATTCTAAAGATTTCGCGCCTTTTTTAATTTCTACTGTAGCAGCTAAGAAACACTATGCACGCATTCTACGATCAAACTTAAAGTCACAGAGTATAAATAAGTCTATGATTTCACCGAAGAGATCGCTGCTTTAAGTTCCATTTTCAAAAATAAAAATAAAGACTTTTTCGTTTTAGTAGGCTCATTGGTAATAGACAAACATTAAAAAAGAAAAAACTTTATCCCCTAGGGGTAATTTTGCTATTTTATCCTGGCTCTTGTACCTTACAATGACGTACTTTTAGAGCAAGAGGAGTGAAAATTTATTATTGCGTGCATTAATATGCGCTGCTGTACGTGCCCGACAACGCTGCTGTACGTGTCCCGCCTGCACTACAGTACGAAACCTGATGATATTGTAGAGTACATCAAAGTGAAGACCAAATTCTGTCTGAGGGTCGAGCGGTTGGAGTCCCGCCACAATGTAAACTTCAATTCATTTGTGGTAAGGGCACCGACCGAACATCTGTCGACCTTCATGAAAGAAGATTTTTGGCCGAAGGGTGTTTTGTTCCGACGGTTTCGCGGTCGGATACCGGACACTGCATTGCGCAACACGCCGCCGCCATCGATGCGTGTTAAATAGTTGTAAAAATGTAATTTAAATATAATGTATGTATGTTAGTCTGTAAGGTATATATTGTATGGGCCTAGTTGCCTGAATTAAATAAATAAATAAAAATAAAAAAATATGTTTAAAAAGCCCGAAACTATCCATCCTAATTGTGTGTTTTGGAGGACCGGGCCATTAGGTAAACGAATTTTACCTTCTATAAGTAAGTCCCAAAATCGATCTGCGCCTATTAATAAATCTATATTTTGAGACTCCAAAAAATGTGGGTTAGCTAGCTGAACATTTTCAGGAATACTGAACTGTGCGCTTTGTATGTTAACAGCTGGCAGTGATGATGTTATTTGTGGTAGAACAAAACACGTTATGCGAGTGGAGTAGGTATTGACGCGTGTTTTTATTTCTATGTCACAAATCTGCGTTGACTGTGACACAGAATTACCTACACCTCGTATTTCATGAGCGGACTGTATTACTTCGATATCTAATAATTCGCAAAATGATTTCGTAATAAAACATCGCTGACTCCCGTTATCCAATAGCGTGCGCGCTACGTGATAATTATGATGCTTATCGGCAACTTCGACTATAGCAGTCGACAACAAAACAGGTTGCACACATAGATCACGCGTATCGGTATGCACTTGAGTTAACTGTATAGATTTAACCTTTTCACAAATTGCGGCGGTATCCGTATAACTAGGCGCGAGAGGTGACGACGCACAGTGGGAGATTTGACTGATCTGGCCGATGAAAAGTATTAGTCCTTGGGGTATGCCGTAAAACCCCGAATCGACGTATAGAATAGCAGTTTGCCATATTTGTTTTTGAAATAACTTTCCTTATGGTTATCTATACATATAAATAAAACTCTTAGTTGATTGATTGATTGATTGTTTGATTATTTGATTGATTGTTGGGATACAGCTAGAGCCCTAACGGCTGAAAGTAGAGACACCATTTTTGGAGAGTAGATACCTTTTATGGTGTAAGTGAGCACTAAGAAAGGATTTTGGAAAATTCACCCCCTAAGGGGTTGAAATAGGGGATGGAAGTTTGTATGGAAGTTCCTTAGTTTCAAAGCAAGGATGTCAAAATTTTGTGTGTAGGCAAACGATGACGATTTAAAATTATACGGGGATGGGGTAGGGGAGAGGGGGTATGGGTGGGAATGGTGACGGTTACGATGATGGTAAGTGTAAGCGAAAGCGGAAGCGGAAACGAAAGCGTAAACATTTGAGAACTTCAAGCTCTTCGTCGGAGTCGAATTAAAATTCAGTATTATTTATAGATTCATACCAATTATTTTAAAATAAATTTAAATAACTACTACATAATTTTCTTTTTATTTGAAAACTCTCGATGTACAGTCAACGGCACGTTGACCTTGAGACCGATTTTAAGGCTGCGTTCAAACGATAGCACACGACCCGACCTCAACCCAAACTCAACTCAAACTCACCTCAACCGCAGCCCACCTTGAAATACATCGCTTGCATTTTGATTCTTATGACACATAAATAAGCCCCTGAGTAATGTGCAGGTGAGTTTGAGGTGAGTTCGGGTTGAGTTTGCGTTGAGTTTGAGTTGAGTTCGGGTTGAGTTTGCGTTGAGTTTGAGTTGAGTTCGGGTTGAGTTTGAGTTGAGTTCGGGTAGAGCGCGTGGCGGGTGCAGTTGCATCGACGAAAAATAACGTAGCTTGTTAATGTGTCATAAAACTCAAAATTGTAAGCGCTGTATTGCAAGGAGTGGGCTTCGGTTGAGTTCGAGTTGAGTTTGAGTTGAGTTCGGGTTGAGATCGGGTCGTGCTTTATCGTCTGAACGCAGTCTAAGCCGTACGTAATAAGAGCTTTTCTTCGTAATTCAACTGTTTAACCTACCGTGCTGCTGCAAAGCAGCACGGTAGTTGAGGAAATGGTCGAATTTATTTGTACATATTTATCATTTTCAATTTTTTTTTAAATCGGGCAGATTTGGGCAGCTAATATTTACATTCCCGGAGACCTGATAAAAGTATCCAATAAATAGATACAAATTTAAGGCTGATCCTGACCGATCCTGGTTCTTGTAGACGATTAAACGTAGCAAAATTATAAAACTGTGGCTATGTACTTTGAATAGTCTGTAAATACAGATTATTACAACTGAAATATAAAATAAACACATTAAATTATTCTACATATTCGTATTTACTAATTCCATATCAATGAACTTTGTTTTCCTACAAAATATTTAGGACACCTCAAATTTAAACTTTGCATGACGCCTTACATTTGAAACGTGCCACAGTCTACTCTCTTCAAACATCATGAATATGTCAAAACACACTAAAAAAAATAAAAAAAAAAATATGGCCAGTACGTTATCAACTAAAGAGGTATCGTTTGTGGTAGTTTTTATATTTTTATTTTACACATGTTTGTAATGACTTTTCATCGGCTAGATAATGTAAGTCTCCCACTGTGCGACGTCACGAGCAGCTGACTGTCGCGCGATGCGCTCATTGATAACGGGACTCGCAGATAGTAAGACTGCGCTTGGAGCTGCATTTAATTCGTCACTGTGTATGAGCGAGTTAGGCTGGCCCCAGACCTACCGGTTCCATTTCTTTGCTTTGCTGTTCTACCATGGACCGCCGGCCAAGAGGCTCATTTTCAATCTATCGCATATTTTGACCTGACCACATTGGCAAGATAGCTATTAGTTTGGTGTTATCAAATATCGTCGTCTGGGGTGCGATGAGAAGTTTTAGTTTTCGTTTTAAAAAAAAACTGCTGTTTTATACAAAAATTAATAACGAAATTATCAAAATGTATGAAACAGTTCATTTTTTTCGCGAGTTCAGATTTGGTCCCATAGTAAAAGTTGTTCAGTTTTATTATGGTCCCTATCTACCATATTCAGTTTTATAGGGCTTTACCAAACATCTTGTATAAATAAGCGATCGAGTTATTTTTAACGATCGGAGTCCATGTTCAGGGTGGCATATCGCCTAAAAGCTTCCTACTTCGCAATCCAGGCGATGATATTTGATAAAACCAAGCTAATGGCTATCTTGCCGATTTGGTCTTGAAAATTACCATGGTTGGCCGGCGGTCTTTCAAGCAAGGTAGCACAGCAAAGCAAAGAAACGGAACCGGTAGGTCTGGGGCCAGCCTTATGTTTTTTATTGCATTTTTTGCAAAGCCCGAATCGACAATCGTTCACCGTATGACCCGCAGGCTGATTATCTAAAATGAGCGACCGATCTCGATTCCTGAATTATTTCGAAATCGTCGCGCGACCGAGTCACTGATTTGGTATTATGTATGCGATCGCTGATTAGTTTATGCTCGTGAAGATCTCCATAGAAACTAGCGCCACTGGCAACCGGTGGGAGCGACTGAAAAGTCTTTTTACCCAAAGTAGTCTGTGACTGTGTATGTGTCTGACCATTTGTGCTCTGTGAACATAACCTTTTTGTTTTCGCTTCGAATTTTGTTTACATTTTTTCGTCTTCAAAATTGCAAATTCCGTGTAGGCATTAAAGGACAGGCCTTTTGTTTTACATTATAGCAATTTTATTTAATTTTAGTTAAAGGTAAGGCTAAGAATTTAACGAAAACCAATCAGAAATTACATTTTGTCTGGTTTCTGTTTGACAGAAGAAATCGCGAAATCGTCGCGGTCGCGTCGCGGTTTCTGAGTTAGATAATACAAATTTCGGAGCATTTCCTTGCAAGTGCTCGTATATTTTAGTTCTTTAGTTGTCCGTTGGAGGCAGCACTCGTAGAAACTCGATCGGTGGTACGAAATCGAGTTTGACAGCGACGATTCCGTAATTATGACCGGTCGCTAGGTGGTTTTTAATAAGATAATCAGCCTGCCGAACGCAAGCAGTTCATACATAATTTGTGTTTTACGATTAAATCAAGTTTTAAATCGACAGTTAAATCTAAAAACCTTTGACAATAATAAAGTGGGTGCTTACCGTTACACATTACACAAGGAAAAGTATTTGCGCGTTGCTGATTATTCTGTGTTTTATTGCTAGAAACATTGCAGTGCACTTTGACATTTTCGTGCGTGAATTGTTTTTTATTGTAAGCATTATGATTATGATTATTGCTTTTACTGTGCGAAACTAACAATGTTTCTAGCATATCAGCTCTGCGTTTTAAAAATTGGAGTAAATTATCAATTTTCAAGGTTACCTTGGAGTCACCGTCATGATTAAGGTTCAATTGTGTACATTTATATTGCTCCCATTCACGCTCTGTGCTGGTATCTAATTTAGTGATAATAATGTAAATAATTAAGGTGTCCCAGGAGTCCGTGGGCTCACCAAGCAATTTTAGAGCGCGCAAATTCTTTAAAATGGTGTCTATTAAAAGCTTTAATGCTGCGGGTGACTCTTTGGTAAGCTTTTGGATGGAAAAAATAGACTTTACGTGATTGTGAATAAGTAAATTAGTATTGCTGTAACGGTTTAACGAAAGCTCCCATGCAATAGCGTAATTGGCGGCGGAAAACTCTAAGGCCCTCCGCTGCCTAAAGAGCTTATTAGATCATCCTGAATTAAGGATCCGGAATGAAGTCGCTCCTTAATTCAGAAAGTGTAATTGCATTCAGGAAGGTAGGATCCTAGTTAGGATAGAAAATGGTCTCCGGCGTTAAGGATGCTAAATCGGAAGCACTTAGGACAGTGTAATCGCATTCAGGACGCTCTGCTCCGATACAGTAGTACCACAGCCTAAAGAGTATATAGTCAGTCAACGCTTTTTATGTTGGTGAAAAAAAAGCCGCCGTTCGTTTAGATAGACAGTTGGCGCAACGACAAAACTAAAGTGTACAAGGGCATAATAACTGTGATTTGCTTTTTTGAATTTAAAAAAAACCGGCCAAGTACGTGTCGGGCCACGCGCAGTAGGGTTCCGTAGTTACCAGTGGCGAGGGGTGAAATTATGGCAAAGGTAAGCCGTTCTACAAAAATGTTGTGATCTGCATAGTGGATCGGTGGGGTGGGATTTCTAAAAGGTAAGCCTAAGGGAATAGGCTTGTATGGACCCTTCGCCACTGGTAGTTACCATATACCATACCTTATTTAATACCATACCTTATTTAATACCATACCTTATTTAGGTAATACCATACCTTATTTAATACCACTTTAATTTTCATCTGCAAAAATAACTTTGTTTTTCATAGTGTTTGTATAAACGACAATGTTATATTTACGGTTTTGGAAAATGTGCTATATCTCTAAAACTACTAAATATGTCTCATTCAAACCAATTTTCATAAATAGTGTTTATAAAGATCTACAACATAATTTGTTGTTTTATTTTTCACTCTCTTAGTTTCAAAGTTAGAGGGGGGGACTCACACATTTTACCACTTTGAAAGTGTATATTTTCTACGCTGCTCTCACGTAAACATCTAGCTCTACGTATTTTATTTCGTAAAAATAATTAAACTAGTTTTAACTCAGTGGTAATGTTTTAATTTTATAGTAAACTGTTTAAATATTGTGTGAAAATGTTATCTCGGCAAAGCCTTCTATGTATCCAAAAAGAAATGTGTAAATAAGTTTGGTGATAAAAAGTGACATCAAAACATTTAAATACTGATGAAACATAGTTAAAATAAACTTTTGATATGGTAAAAAGTGAACACTAATAAAAAAACTTTAGAATATATGTGGAAAAACGAAAAAACTACAGTGAATTGATAATAAGTGAAAAACTTTTTTGTTGTTTTGTTTACCGCCGTTATTTATTTTGAAATTGCTTCCCTTGCCATGAACTTATATAATACTAATATTACCAAGTGAAAACTTATGCAACGCCATCTTCAAACTGCATAAAGAACTATAATTGCTACGATTTCCAAAAAAAGCATTCCAGCAACCCTTTTGCTTTGTGCTTTTGTTTATTGACTTTTTGCTCCTTCACCGCAAGATGTCGCTCACATGTAACAAATGCAGAAATGATATCACAAATCGTGATTTTATATTATGTACAGAATGTCAAAATTATTACCACTTGGACTGTACCAGTATTGGGGAAAAAATGTTTTATTTGATGGCAGTTGAACGCAGGAAAAACTGTAAATGTGATACCTGTAGTTATAAACCAAAGTCAAACACCGTCACCGTAAAGTCTAATATACCTACGAAAAATTCCTTTGAGTCCCTAGAAGTAATAGAACCTACACTAACAGAACAAGAAAATACAAATTTTATCACTTTCCGAAGAAATAAGAAACAAAAATCGTTGCCTGACTTGTCGGCGTCCTATTTATCTCTGAACGACTCCTCTATTCATAATTTAGATTCAATAATTGTAAACAGTTTACAAGATGTCGCTACTAGCGGAAACAGTGTGGTTGATGAGTTAAAAAGAGAAATAAGTAGTTTACGAATGGAATTACGATCGGCAAATCTGGAGATACAAAACTTAAAAATAAAAAATGCCGAATTATTAATAGAAAACCAAAACCAAGAAAAGGTGATAAAACTTTACAGTTCAAATGACATTGAAGACTCTAACTCCAGTATACGATTCGACGGACAGCACAATAACATGTCTACTCCCTTAAACAACAACTTAACCACCAGAAAAAAGGTTACTACCTACTACAAAGAATTGTCAATTAAAAGTTTTTGATGAACACAAAAAACCAACTTCTTTGGAGATTAATAAGACTGAATCCTCTAAGCAGTGCTACCCACATGATAAAATAAAGCCAAAGCTGTGCTTAATTACTAGCATTGGCCACAACCAAACATCTACATTCACGAGGGAGCGCCTAGCCGAAAATAATGAATGCTGCCACTACCGTATGCCAGGAGCTAGTTTGGAACGACTGACCAAAGATCTACAAAAAAAACTTAAGGACTTTACTCTTTATGATTTTTGCGTTATAATTGTAGGTGAAACTGATTTTACAGTTTCGAAAAATTATAAGGATTTAATTCAAATGTTAAAGCAAAGAATATTGGCTGTGCAACATACTAATGTCATAATATGTGTTCCTAACTTTAAGTATAGCTTTACCTCAAGGTTATTTAATAATAGAATTGTTTTATTTAATAATTTATTGCATCAAGATAACAAAATAGATGAATACTGTTTTATATTAGACACAAATAAAAATCTCGAATATTCCTATAATATGTTTACAAAGTACTCTGGAAAAGTAAATTTCAAGGGTATCCAAATAATAATAAGAGATTTAATTAAATTCATGTCAGATATTACTTGTGAAACAAGTTATGACTCATACATAATAAATAAAAAAGATATTATACCAGCATCTTGTCCTGTAAGTCCAATTAAAAATAATAAATCATCTTCGTGTTCTCCTACTCCAAGTGTTAATAAAAATCAGTCCTTTCGTATCTTCACCGAATGTAAGTAAAAGTGATTATATACAGCCAAGCAAACTATGTAACTTAAATATCTTCCATCAAAACATACAAAGCCTAAGAGCTAAGCTCAGCCAGTTAGAAATTATGTTGACTAAAGATAATACCGATATCTTATGTTTTAGTGAAACTTACCTTAAAAGTCAAAATGTAAGCACCATTCAGTTACCAGGTTATAAGCTGGCAGCTTCCTTTTGCAGAAATAAATCACGAGGAGGTGTAGCTATATATGTTAAAAATAATATAAATTTTAACTCTTTACATTGTATAGAGTCACTTAGCATGTACTTTAATATGGAATGTTGTGGTATATCTTTGCCAGAATTGAACTGCATTGTTATATGTGTATATAGAACTCCGGACTCAAACTTTAATATTTTTATAAAGTCACTAGAGTCACTATTGCAGAAAATTGTAATACGATCCCAACATGTAAAAAAGAAAGTAATTATAACAGGTGACTTTAATGTTAACATCCTTGAAAACAGTAAACAAACTGCAGTATTCAAAAATACTTTACTAAAATATAATTTAACTTTAACAATAAATGAGCCAACAAGAATAACTTTGCGATCAAAGACTTGTTTAGACAACATTATAACCAATTTTAAGAAATATTCTGCGAAAGTTTTACACCTTGGATTGTCGGATCACTCTGCCCAAACTATAAGTGTACCATGTAATCAAGGATTTGTCGAAAAATATTGGTTTCGGTATAGAAGAAACGTAGATAAACATCTAACCTTTTTTCTTAAACATTTGTCTCAGTTGAGTTTTTCTGAAGTTTTTCAATGCCATGATGTTCAATCAGCTTATAGCACATTCATAGAATTATTTAAACTGATTTTTGATTTATGTATACCTAAAGAGAGATATAAAGTTACTTATAATAAAAAATCGAATTGGCAAACAAAAGGTATAAATAGGGCATGCAAGATTAAAAGAAAACTCCATTACAATATATTCCACAATAAAAAATCTTCTTATTCGAACTACTATAAAAAATATTGTAAAATACTAAAATCAGTGATTCGTTCTGCAAAACAAAAATATAATATATCATTTATAAATAAAAGTAGTAATAAAAATAAAGCAACATGGAATTTAATAAAGAAGCAAACTACACCACAAAATACCTTTATGAGCACTATACAAAATCTGACTGAGGATGACGGTACAGATGTCTCAGATGTTTATAAAATTGCAAACATTTTTAATCAACACTTTGTTATGCCAGCGTCTGACACAAAAAATAATAAACAAAAAAAAACATTTAACACGAATAGTTCGATCAAATCGCACTCCAAAACTCTCTTTCTAACTCCTGTAGATGAATACGAGCTCAAAAAAATTGTCATGAGTTTAAGTAATAAGCGGAGTTGTGGTTACGATGATATACCGGTTAAAGTTATTAAAAGTTCATTAGAAATTATAAGCAAACCTCTTGTATATATCCTTAACCTAATGATTGAATCTGGAACTTTTCCTCAAGAATTAAAGACAGCAAAAATCAAACCATTGTTCAAAAAAGGTAGTAAAAGTAGTAAAACTAATTACAGACCAATAGCTTTATTAACTTGTTTTTCCAAAATATTCGAAAAAATTATTTATCTTCGCCTTCTCAACTTTTTAAACAAGTATAATTTACTCGATAAAAACCAATTTGGTTTTCAGAAGCAAAAATGTACAACGCATGCAATATATAAAGTACTTAAGGAAATATGGGAATCATTAAACAATAAAACTACATGCATTGGTCTGTTTCTTGACATGTCCAGGGCATTCGACTGCGTAAGTCATGATATTCTTCTCCAGAAATTAGAAAACCTAGGTGTACGAGGTCTAGCTTTAAAACTTATTAAAAGTTACCTTACAGACAGAACACAATTTACAGTAATTGATTCATATAATAAAAATAGTAAGACATTTGAAGAGATCCAATCTAGTACTGAACATGTCACTTTGGGATTACCACAAGGTAGCATCCTTGGACCCCTTCTGTTTCTAGTATATGTGAATGAACTGCCAAATATCACTGAGAACCTATGTGTCATGTTTGCAGACGATGCTACTATTTTTATTCCGGATAAATATAGAAATAAAACCACCTTTGAAAATCACATAAATAAAGTATTAGAAACTACTACCAGCTGGCTTAAATCTATAAACTTAAACATTAATTTATCCAAAACAAAATTTATCCAATTTAGAAATAATCGATCTTTTTCATACAATCTTGATATATCTGAAAATAGTACAAAAATAAATGAAGTAGACGAAATTAATTTTCTTGGTGTTACCATCGATGCTAACTTAAATTGGAAAGATCATATTTTAAAAATAAACCAAAAGATTGCCAGTTACTGTTATGCCCTTTCCATACTAGCCGAAACAACATCGGTGGATGTAGCCAGAGCTGCATATTTTGGTCAAGTTTATCCGCTGTTAATTTATGGCATTATATTCTGGGGAAATTCTGTAAACGTTGAATCAACTTTCCTCTTACAAAAAAGGTGTTTACGAATTATTTATCATATGTATTCTGATGAAACACTGAGAAACATATTTAGGGAAAAAGGTTATTTAACGTTGACAAACATCTTTATTCTAGAATCTGTAATTTTTGTAAAACAAAATCCGAATTATTTTATTAATAAAATCACTTCCCGTCCCAATACCCGCAATCAATATAAACATGACCTATGCATACCAAGAATAAATAACCATTTATACCATAAAAGTGCCTTCAGCACGGGCATTAAAATATTTAATCATTTACCTGCAGATATTAAGGCTCTAGATTTACCAAAAATCAAACACGCACTTAAAAAATGGCTTATCAATAATGTATTTTACACTTTAGATGAGTACTACGCATCTAAACACTAATATATTTCGTATTTTATAGTTTTATGTATTAGTTTTAGTTTATAAGATAAATATTGCAAGCCCGTTATGGGTATACTGTTGTTACCTACTAATCTGCAATGTAACCTGCAAAAAATTGTACACAGTTTCAAGCAATAAATATATTGAATTGAATTGAATTGAATTGAGAAAAAATACTTTTGTCATTTCATTTTTAAAGACCTATCCATAGGCACCCCACACGTATAGGTTAAATGATTTTTTTTCCCGTTTCAGTTCCATGTATTTCATTTCCATCCCCCCTTAATCTTTTATACTTTTTATATTTTGTGTAAAAATCGTTTAAAAGTCGTAAAAATTGCTGTTTTAATTTTGACAGCTGTCATCTGTTGGTATTTGCTTTTAAACTTGTAGTGTAGTCAAATTAGGTGATATTTTAATAAAGATTGGAATAAATTCTCCGGAGAGGCAAAAACGTTTCTGATCGTTTTGCATAAGTGAAAAATCGAGTTTAAAAAAAAATTGCATTTATCACCCTTACGGAAGGGGGTGAAATTCGGTGAAAGCTGTATATTGGTCATAACTAACCAGATAATGCAGGTGTAGTCAGCGTAATTTTTTATACGCTTTATTACACCTCAATCTACATTATCCCATTTTAATCGGATCATTGTTGCGTCAGAAAAAAAATAAAATACTCAAAAATGCGTTTTTGGTCATTGCGGCTTAGGGGAAAACTGTGTAGTTTTGTAAACTGGGGAAAAAGTTAGACATTTTAACCTTAATACATGATTGATTTTGCACCCTAGTGTGACATATGGAAATTAGGTTTTCACGTTTTTCTGCCGATGTTCTTCGGGGGAAATTTTGGTAGTTTTGAAAATCATCACAATCATTTAATTTGGTTTCCTTTTTATTTGCACCCTATAAAAAATTAGCATTTTTATATGGAACATACATTTTTCTAATATTGTAGTTATTGCCATAGATCAATTACATCATGGAAGTGACAAGCGTGCGACACGGAATTAAACCGACAAAAAGAGATAAGCGTCGTGGTCACGTATGCGCGTTGTGATTGTGAGATGTGTTTTACGAGCAAGGAGTACTTTCTGATTGTGAATGCTCTATTCTGTTAAGCTACGGCTATACCTGCGTCTTAACGCATAGCTTAAAGCGTGAATCTAGGCGTTACGCAGATGTGGCACTTAACAGTGTTAATTTACAAACGACAGTACTCAATTTACATAACGCCAGCTAAAACGTAGTTTGACATTACCATTAACGTTAACGCAGGTGGAGCAGTAGCATTAGTAAGTGGTGGTACACAAACATAAACATTTTTTCAAAATGCAAAAGCAGCTTGTGTTTAAACGATAAACAGCATTGTGATTTGCGACTATTGCAAACCTATTTTCTATTCATGACCGGCTAGACATGCACTGTGCTGCTTTTTTATTAATTATATGGGTAAGGCTGCCAAAATTTAAATTTTTTTGTGTGACTTTTTTTGTTGTTTTTTTTGAGTATGCAACACTTATCTTACTATATTATCAAAATTTATATTCATATCTATATTTTAATCACCATTATGAAAATAACCTTAAACAAAAAATTTTTTGTTTTTTGATTACATTTGTGTAACGATAACACAAAATGTTGTACTTTTGTGAAATATTGGTCAATTTTAGCGGCTTCACCCATATTACTGTTGCTCTACCATGAGTTTTACATTTACTGCTCACAACTGTGAGCAGTAAATCCGATAGCTTACGATAGCGTAAACAGTTTGCAACAACTCATCGTAGGGCCACTCCAAAAAAAAAAAGATATTTTACAACTTATAAATATAAGGAATATCTGACCATAATCGATAAATAAAAGGTTTTCATAAAATCAAATTATTTCTTTATTTGTCAGCTTACTATTTTTTTCTCTGCAACAAATGAGTAGCATCATTGGCCTCATGACAAGACTAGCAACTTAGAACTCAAATAGGTTTGCACCAAACAAAAAACATGTGCAACTACTGATCAATAAACACAAGCTAGATATATTACTTTACTTATCACAGAAAGTCATTGCACAAAAACTAGCAAGCTCAATTATTTTAAAGACTCGCAAGTTCGAGATATCTCAAAATAGTCAAGAAATCGTAGAGATTGCAAAGACTTTCGACTTGTAATGTCGAATGTCACTGAGAATAAGTTTTTTGGCTGCAATAGAGATTTTAGTAAACTTTTAATAGAGATTTGTTTGCCGAATTATATTAGACCTTGACGAGATGTTGATATGAAAATAAAGGGTAGATTGCTTTATTGGGAGCTAAGCTTGTAAAGTCCATGACCCTTAATAAAATTTGCTCATAGTCTAAGACTGATCGCAGATGCAACAGCGAAAAAAAGATATAAGATATATAGCACTGAAAATATTGCTGCAAGAGGATGAGTTAGAATAAATTAAGCTGGCAAGCTTAATCCTAAATCATCCTCTAGCACAATACTTTCAGTGTTAGTGCAAGATTGTCCATTACAGACACCGCAAATAATTGAGCATTTGAGACCTGCCTTACGGCAAGAGCAATTCACTCTTTCGCACCCAGTTTTACAGTTGCATGATATAAGGTTTAGCAGTTCCTGGGGTGCCGGGTCTATACTCGTTTGGTATGCAACAAGCCCCTCTGCACTGCTCTTCCACCCAAAATTTGTTGGCATCAAACTATCATTCCTTAACCATCTTTGAACTTGTAAATACGTTCGGAGAATGTGTTGATCAGCAGCTGCTTCAGTAGGTGGAAGACTTGCAAGATTAGATTTAGTTTTCAACAAAAAGCTAGTAAACATTTTGTAGTTACCTTAAGGAGTTTAACGAGATGTCTTTTCCGCCATACAATGCAACCAAAAATTTCTTACCAACGTTTTGCATAGTTTCAGTATTCGCATCGGGCTGTTTAAAAACTTTAAGTTCTGCGGCAAGCTCAGGATGTTTCAACAATGTGTTGATGATTTTTTTTTTCCCTTGCATGAAAAGCGCAGACGTCGTGTCGCATCCACTTACGGCATGCAAAAAGAGGATGTGTTCTTTAATCATTATATCCTGCAACGAATCACCGGTGTATATTTTTTGAGGGATATTTCCTTTAAAAGGCTTAAGAAAGAATAAATTTTTCACCCCAGTAGATAAAATTTTTTCAGTCATTATGACGAGCAAGTCTATGTCTTCACCAACAATGACGACTGATGTTTCGATTAAATCTGTGGCTTTTTTAAAAGCACTTTCTACAATCAAACAGTCAGCGTCTTCCTGGGCTTGCCGAAATTCAAAGCCCTCTTCATTGAAATATCCTTCTAGATACGAAATTAACCGTGCTTTGTTTCGTGCATTTCTCCACTCAGTAAACCTTCACGACAAACAATGCAATAGACTTCAAAATCCATTTTTTCACTTATTGAACAATCACGACGATGACATAAAATAAGACGAAAAGATAATTAATTTGCGTAGTGCACCGATCGCTTTTTGTCACAACAATGATCTAAATATTTTTTTTGTCAGTGATCTAAACACAGTAAATACTCTTTGATCAAAAGTGTTGCAAACTCTTTGCTACCCTGCGTACTGCTTCGGCCCCGCCGAACGCCACAAGGCGCAATATTATATACTCACGCTGACTTTGCATAAACTTCCAGTCATATATTTCAAATTTTTATTACGTGCAAATGTAGTTTATTTAGAATACATTATATATTAAAAATTCCATGACTACAATAATTTCCCCCGAAGTACAATTTACAAATATTGTAAAATGCCGGTTTCCTGGGGGTGCAAAAGGGCGCAAAAATAACTGGGTATTTATGATGCTTTAAAAAGCTTATTATGAGTTTGCACCAACAGGCTAAATTTCCCTTGAGCCGCAAATTAAAAATAATCATTTATTAGTGTATCATACACCTCACACTTTTTTGGTGAAAAGTATTTATACACCAAAGGGGTAACTACATATATCTAAACTAACCAATATTCGTTATCAATGAAATTTCAAAATAATGGGACTTTAATGTTAATACCTAACATTAAACGATGTTCCGTACATAGCAGGAATGGTGCAAACTAAGAGAATACATATATTCATGTCTTCTAATGATTCCATAAAAAATTACAACTACACGAATTACCTCCAATCTTTTTGCTAATTCGACTACACTATTGATTTTAGGTAGAGTATGTCTAAAAAGTCAGTTTACCTGAGAAATTATTAAATTATTAAAAAAAACTTATACTGGTAACCCTGTCGGTGCTGTCAAAATTCTACTATCCGCGTCAATTGGTAATGCGCCTGGCGGCCATGATTTTAACCTCAAAAACGAAAAACAATTGTAATTTTCTCATATTCCTAGACCCTTTCTTATTGAAAATAAGAATTACATAATTAATAAATTATATTACCTATTAGAATTTTACTGTTTTTTGTCATTTTTAGTTGCGGATGACGATGATGTGTATGTTAATTTGACAAGGTTCCAGCGCATTACCAATTGACGGGGATAGTAATAGTAAACATATTTTTTTATTTATTTATTTAGATGGGTATTGGTGGGGTGGTTGGGGATTTAGGTGGGTAAAAAAAATATTTTTGAAATTACCCATGTAAACTGACTTTTTAGACAGACTCTATGTCATTAGATGAGTTATTCGCAAATGGGGAGGCGAAGGCAAAGTGAATTACAGATGGCGCTTAGTCTTTGGAACAATTGTCAGTTTGAGCCTATATTGTCTTGACTGTGTATTACGTGATTTTACTTTCTTAGATTGTATTTTTTTCGATTTTGCGGACAAACAATGTATTCTATGCTAACTTTAGCTCAGATAAAAGAAGAATTACGGAAAAGAAAAGCCAAAACAACAGGCAAGAAAGTTTATAGCAACTTACAAAAAATTGCTAACAAGCATTACATTTCTTTAAATTTCGTGTAAGATTTACAAGTAATCTTTTTATTTCAGATTAGGAGCATATGATTTAAATTTTAACAAAGCAACTGAGTGTGAATTTCCGTGTTTATTTATAGTTGCCTCATGATACCTTCTGTGCAATAGTAATTTCAGGTTTTTGTACTGGAATTTTGTTTAAAGTTCTGTGGTCGGGCGTTGCCGAAAATGAGCACGCGAGTATGGGCGTGGGACTCCTGCTGTCGGAAAGGATGATAGAATGCATGACTGAGTATGAGTGTGTTAGTCCCAGACTTCTCTGGGTTAGACTCAAAGTAGGATTACTTCGGATACGCGTCATTGGCGTGTATGCTCCCGATATATCCAAGTCAGCAACGGAAAAGGAGGATTTCTGGAAAAGTGTGGAAGACATCTTGAATGAATGCAAAGATAATGAAAGGATAGTTATGCTTGGAGATTTTAACGGATGGGTAGGTGTGAGAAGAGAGGGATGTGAGGGAGTTTTAGGAATATATGGAGACAAAAGAGTAAATGATAATGGCAGGAGTTTGATTGAGGTATGTTTAGAAAAGAATCTTGTGGTAACGAACACCATGTTTGACCACAAGAAAATTCATATGTACACTTGGCAGAGAGGGGAAAAGAGTATGATCGATTTTGTGATTGTTGATGAAAGACTGAAGGGCAGAGTTGTAGACACCAGGGTCTTTAGGGGTAGTAACATTGGAACAGACCACTTTCTTGTAGTGTCTCGGGTTAGTGGTCTGTTCAAAAGTTGGCGTCATCGTCCCACAGTGTCAACAACGGAGCTGACTAGAGTAAAAGTTGAGAACCTGGATGAAGTGCAAGTGCAAAAGACATATTTGTGCAAATTGAAAGAACGATTGGGAAATGTGGCTGAAGTGAAAGATGGCAAGCTTGAGGAAGTTTGGGAAAAGTTTAAAAAAGGTGTGACTGAAACAGCTGAGGAAATATGTGGAGTGAGTAAAAGGAAGAATGCTCCCCCAATAAACTGGTGGGATAGTGAGGTAAGACAGATAGTGAATGAAAAGAAAAAAGTATGGCAGGATCTGCTGGCCATCAAGGCCAGTAAAAGAGTGAATGCAAGTGTTACAGAAGATGATGTTGATACAGTTGCAAGGGAGTTTAAAAGGATTAAGAAAGTAGTGAAAGAAAAAGTAGACGAAAAAAAGAGAAAGATGAAAGAAAAGTGTGACTTCAAACTCTGTGATAACTTTCGAGACAATATAAAATTGTTTTGGAAACAAGTGAAAACGTCTCGAAGTGGATCACATAAGTCTAAAATGAATGTGATAAGAGATGAAAAAGGTGAGCTAGTGACAGATGAAAAAGGTGTACTACAGGAGTGGATGAAATATTTTGAGAGTTTGTTTGAGGCGGATGGCTCTATGCTAGAAGCCTCGGATAAAAGGGTGGAAGACGAGGAAGAGACAGAAGTGGATGAAAGATATATATATATGGATGAGATTATTAGTGCAATGAAGAGCATGAAAAAAGGGAAAGCAGCAGGATATGACAGAATTACTGTTGAAATGCTGAGAGGTGGGAAAGAGCTGGTTGCGTCCTGGCTGTGCCTGATCCTTATTAAATGTTGGAACAGTGGCAAAGTGCCGGAAGATTGGCGTAAAGCCGTGGTCGTGCCGCTGTACAAAGGGAAAGGGTCACGGCAGGATGCTAAAAACTACCGCGGGATCAGTCTTCTCAGCATTGTCAGTAAATTGTATGCAAAGGTACTGATTAAAAGAGTGATGCAAAAAACTGATCAGAGTATTTGGGATGTGCAAGCGGGATTCAGAAAGGGAATGGGATGCACGGATCAGGTCTTCTCCTTGAGGTGCTTAACCGAAAAACACCTGGCTAAGCACAAAAAGGTTTACTGTGCCTTTGTGGACCTGGAGAAGGCCTAAGATCGAGTTGACAGGAATGAGCTATGGAAGGTGTTGTCCGAATACGGATTGGAGAGCAGACTGATTCATGCACTGAAATCTCTCTATGAGGATTCCCGTGCATGCGTCAGGATTGACGGCGTATACACTGACTGGTTTGGCATCTCTAGGGGTGTCAGACAGGGATGTGTTGCGTCACCATGGCTCTTTAATCTGTTTTTGGACAGTTGTATGAAAGGTCTGAAAGAACGTGACTGTGGGGTTGTGATGAATGGGACTCAAATCAAGTGCCTTCTCTACGCTGACGACCAAGTTATACTTGCGTCTTCTGCGCAAGAGTTGCAGGAAATGATGTCGGTTATGAATGAAGATTTTGTGAGAAAAGGGATGAAAGTGAATGTAACTAAGACTAAAGTGATGGTGTTTGAGAGAGATGAAGAAATGACTGACTGTACGGTAATGTTAGGTGGCGAAAAAGTGGAACAAGTCCGTGAGTTTGTATACTTGGGGAGTTTGTTCACAAGGGACGGAAAGAGTGAGGAAGACATAGAAAGACGAGTGAAGAAAGGAAATTCGGTGAGTGGTGCTATACACTCGGTTATGAGTAGCCAAACCGTTTCTGCAAAGGCGCGAATGGCTATTCATAACGGAGTGCTGGTACCGACACTGATGTATGGAAGTGAATCTTGGGTATGGCAGAAGAAGAATGAAAGCAGAATAAATGCGGTAGAGATGCGATCGTTGAGGAAAATATGCGGAGTAAAACTGAGTGATAGAGTGAGCAATGAGGTGATTCGCAAAAGGTGTGGTCTGAAAGATGATATAGTGACAAGAATTGAGAAAGGAATGCTCCAGTGGTTTGGTCACTTAGAGAGGATGAATGAAAGGCGAATCACGAAAGAGATATACTGTGCGAATGTGGAAGGAACGATTGCACGAGGGCGTCCCAGAAAAACCTACGCGGACCAAATAGAGGTTATTATAAAAAAGGCTGGTGTACGCAGTGACAAAAACCGCAGGGCATGTATGAAAAGATTGATGGATATGAATGAAGCGAAAGAAGTGTGCAAGGATCGTAGCAGGTGGCGATCCATAGTCTCTGCCTACCCCCATGGGAAACAGGCGTGAGTGTATGTATGTATGTATGTACTGGAATTTCTGTACCATCCAAAATTACACGAACCGCAGGCTTATTAGCGTTTTATAGCAACCGGTTGCTAATTGTACAATAGCAACGCGATTGCGACTAGTCGCGGTTGCTTTTTTGGTATTACGGAAACAAATCGCAAACTGATTGCTCGCCGATTGCATTTGCGATTATAATGTATGGAAACTAGCGCCACTCGCAATTGAACGGCAACCAATGACAACTTTGTGATTGCGTAGTTGCGATTTATGTCGAAAAACTTATAATAATTTCAAATGAAACTTTATTCAATACAAAGATATCTTTTATAAAGAAAAAAATTGCTTCCAATGCAAACGAAAGATGTTTACAATGAAACATAAATCTGTAAGTCGTTTAGCGTGATACAAGTGGTGTCAAGTGGTTAGGGAATTCTCTCACAGTTTCTGTTTCTACGAAAGCTGATAAGCACAACTTAGAATGATTTAAGTTATTGAAATGAACAAAAAAGGTATGGATTTTGAAGATTCTACGAATTCAAGTGATGAATTTTGAATTTATTTGGGATACATGGGAAAAAGGAAATAATAAGTACATATTTTTCGTTTTGAAAAATTAAATTCATTTAATTAGATATGAATATTGTATACAATCATTTATTTTCTGTGCAGCTATGCCATGCCATTGCTTCGTAAATCCTATATTGGGAGACCTTGCACCACCACCAGACGAAGCAGCAATAAACTTGGCAGGGTCTAGTTTTTTCTAAATTTTTTACCTATTTCTCCATGGCTTTGCACTTTCACAACACTTTGACTTCGACTAGTATTTTAGCTCTGATTGAGAAGTTTAGAAGATGAGATTTGAAAATCTGAAATCAGACAATACAATAATTTAAATAAATATTTTTTACAAATGTTCATAAAATTAATTACATTGGTCTATTTAATTATACATACTATTGATTATTTCCATCCTTTCTGATCTATTTTGTGTGAAAATAATGTATTTCCTTAATAAAGATGGTTGGTTTCAACGAACTAAGTTCGTTGGTTGGTTTAATGCATCCGTCACCTCTCTTACAACATTAGATACAATAGGATGACTAATTTCACGTAAATGGCTTATTTATCCTCACTGGCTTTTGATAAGACCCAGCATAAAAAGATAGGGCAATTAAAACCTGCAATAAATATGTAAGTTTATAGGTAGGTATTTAATTATTTTATCTATTACTACATTAATTAACCTTTTTTTCTGCGTTTACCTTACACTCCACAGAGGTTTTATTCCTCCTTCGCCCCGTCTAGGCAACAAAAGAGCTATTTCAGAAAATAACCTAGGACAATCTGTAGTGAGCTCTGAACTTGACCTCTGAAATCTGTAGAAGAGAGTTTACGGCATTTGTACAAACTCTTCTTGCAGTCGAACAGCGTTAGCCCTGTTCTTTCACTGTTTTCTTGATTGAAATAGTCCATTAGCATCAAAGTTTATGCTATGTTTATGAGTTATAATTTTAATGAATTATTACTAAAAGTCATTTAAAATAACACCACACAATTTATTATTAACACTTTTCAAACACAAACCACTGGTTAAATATAGTGAAAAGGCCGAAACAATTTATTATTAGACAAAAGCAACTTCTAACAATCACTTTTTTACTAGTTGTTAAATTGCCGTCGCCATTGCTCTCGAGTCGCTGTCAAATATCGTTTCGTAATACCAAAATAAACAATCGGTCGCTGTGTTCAAGGCGTTGTTATGCATTTTTAGTTCGTCGATTGCTCGCTTGTGGCGCTAGTGTGGAGTGGTCGCTAACTTTGCGTTCCGTAATACGAATTTGCGTTTTGTAAGCAATAATTGTACAATTAAGCGATTGCGACTGTCATTTGAAGATCGCTAATAAGCCCGCCGTTTTATCATATTTATTTTATTATTCTAAGTTTCTTGAATGACTCTGGCATATAAAATTCTATTAATTCTCTGTTTGGCCCCAATATTGGGCTTATTCCATATTTGATATACCTATCAAATTCATCCAAGTTATAAATATGCTAGAAACTGCTGAATATTAAAGAACAAAGCTGTTATAATTCAAATGTTGTTTTATTTTGGCGAAGCTTCATCAAATTCATGAAACATTCCTTTTGATTTATAACCCCAAGTAACATTTTAGGTTCTAAAAAGGTTTTCAAAAGGTTCTAGAACCTTTGTATGAAAATCTGTTCGTAAGTCCTAAAAGGCGCAATAACGTTATAATAACCTTGTATTAACCTCCTGTGTGCAAAAAGGGCCCCAGTTTCAGAACCTTGCTGAGAGTTGCAGCAGATCTTATAGCTCAAATCCAGAACCATTCTAAGTGTTTACACAGAACCTAAATATAACCTTAATTTAACGTTAATATAACCTTGCAGGGCAGCTTTAAGGTCCTAAATAAGTCTTGTATGTAACTCTATGACAACTTAAAACCTTTTTGATGGACTTGAATAAATGCTATTCCAGGATTCTCAAGTTTTAAAATGTTTCTGTATAAGATTTGTCTACACAGAAACTGTTTATAATGGCCATATAATGGCGACATTCGCTGACCATTATACCAAATTTCAAAATGGCAGGATAAGTAAGTGTTGAATTTATAAAAAATAATAAGTACCTAGCTTGCTAAAGTCCAGAAAAATGATAAAAATAATGCGACTGGCACTTTATTGTGACACTTTAGGATAATAGTGCTATATACGAGAAGGGCCTTTCGTAAGATGAAATTTTCAAAGATATTTTAATAAATAAAAATTATAAAATAAAATCATTTGTGGAAAATTGCATTAAAAATAAAACGTCTATTCATATAAAAACCATTTTTTTTTTAGTACAGCACACGTTATTTAATTTTGCCTATTGAATGAAAATAAATGGGATTTTATCCGGAAAAAACTAAATGTTGGAAAAATCCTGGAAAAATTACGAGAAATTTACGGGTTGCCACTTTCGGTATAGGATGTACCTAAACCCGATTATTTGCTGGTTAAATTGTAAATAGAAAAGGATTTAATTTAAAAAACTTTGAATTTTTGAGACCCGTAAGTAATAAAACTACAAGTAAATAGACTTTTTAACCGACTTAATTGACCGAGCGAGCACGAAGTGCGAGCGAAGCGTCTCTGCTTCAGCTTGGGCAAAAATTCTTTCGTATGTCTGTATGTTCTCTTCTACAGGTCGCATTTCTCAACCGATTCTCGTAAAAATTTGTGAGCAGGTTCGAAAATTATATAGAATTTTTTGTCGAGCCAGATTTCTTTAATTTTTCAAAATGGCGGAGATATGTTAAAAAAACAGGTTTTACGGCTTTCCAGCGCTGTCTGTTCTCCTCTACAGGTCGCATTTCTCAACCGATTCTCGTGAAATTTTGTGAGCAGGTTTGAAAATAATATAGAATTTATTTGTCACGCCACTTTTTCGATTTTTTTCAAAATGGCGGAGATATGTAAAAAAAACATATTGCAGTCCAGCTTCCCGGCTCTGTCTTTTCTTCTCTACAGGTCGCATTTCTCAACCGAATTTCGTGAAATTTTGTGGGCAGGTTCGAAAATCATATAGATTTTTTAAAATTGAGACAGTTTTTCCAAATTTTTCGTAATGGCGGAGATATGTAAGAAAAATGTATTTCAGTCCGGCTTTTTGGCGCTGGATGTTCTCCTCTACAGGTCGCATTTCTCAACCGATTCTCGTCAAATTTTGTGAGCAGGTTTGAAAATTACATAGAATTTTTTTCTCACGCCAGTTTTTTGAAATTTTTCATAATGACGGAGAAATGTAAAAAAACATATTTCAGTCCGACTTTCCAGCTGTCCATTTTCCTCTACAGGTCGCATTTCTCAACAGATTCTCGTGAAATTTTGTGAGCAGGTTCGATAATTAAGTATATAGTTTTTCTTTTATTTAGCCAGTTTTTCTAAATTTACCAAAAATCACCATTTCGAAAAATGTTTAAAATTAGAAGCTCCATCTAGCTGCGAACATACCTACCAAATAATACCAAACAGCACGTACCTACTACGTGCTTCGAAAAGCTCGTGAACAGTGTGGGAAAAAGGGGTGGCGTCATCTTTTAGATAATTTTTTAAACAACATACAATTTGAGCTACTTTTTAACGCGAGGTCTACAGCTCACGGAGCCACTAGTAAAAGGAGGAGGTTATCTAATTCGTCGGGTAGGTATATATGTCGGAGAGTGAGCACTGTGCTGCTCAAGATTGTTGGCACCTCTAGCGCCATCTATTGAGTTTAGTCGTAACTATCAAGTCGGAAACGTCAAGTGGCTCACTTGGGTAAGGTCGATACAGCGAGTGTGTGGTCTGTGCAGGACGTGTGACAGTTGACAGGTTTGATGTTTGTCAGTTTGACAGTTGACAGTCTTGACGTTTCCGGAGGCGGGAAAATGTGGAGAGCGCAATCGGGGGGTAGTCGGGGTACATTCTGTTACCGGCAGCCGTAGTGAACGGTCGTTCATTTGAGTTCACCTCGCTGTGTCGAACTTGCCGCGTTTACCGACTTGAATCCGTGTGAATCTGTTCGATCATCCGTTATTTTGAGGTAACTCGATGTTGATTGTAAGAATAGAGGTTGTGTATTGTAAAGAAACTATTATTTCGTGCTCGGCGGTGAATAACCTTATCCTGACTCCGTCATCAGAAGCGGGATGCAATCCAAACGTCCCACGTGGTGAGAAAAGTGAATCAAACGATATGAAGTGTGATAACGAGACACGTGCAACGGAAAATCAATGTGATCGACGAAAAGTGGCGTCTATTGACCAAATCGCAATGTTATTGCTTTGTTACAATACAAGCGATGCGTGTGCCTACTTTGAGTGCCAATGTTCGTTCCTGACTTTGACCCCGAGAGAAAAAAAATGTTGACGTGCATGCCTGGATCATAACGACGTAATGAAGCTATGGTGATGGATGACATGGTGTGATTTCAAGCAGCTGTTCATGCTAAGGTGTAGCATTCCAGTACATCGCACAGTACCGACTGATTCCAAGGATAACAGGTCATGTGATCGTTCCACTTTTTCTAGTGCTTGTTCTCATGTCAAACAACAACCAAATGCGCCTATGATTATCTGCTTCAGGTGCTTCACAACACAAGACAACAGCGGTGCAACAGGCAGCGGCAACAGTTGTGGAGCTGAGCAAAGCAACTAGCAGCGCAAGCGGTGATGCAGTGGCGACAGCGATGCAATGGCAATGGCGATGCTCTGTGGCGGGTGCTAGTGCAGCATTACAAGCTGAGAGCATCCTGTTACTCGGCGCAGCCAGCATAGCGAATCTACAAGGTCACTTTATAGAGGTCAGTCGTTACAATTTTATTTTGATTTTATTTTACAACTGAAAAGTCACTAAGTATTTCTGTTGGTTATGATTATGACAAAGAAAACGATCCAGATTGAAGTCTTTATTTGTTTCAAAAGTAGGTTTTCAAGGGAAAGGAGTTAAACTAAAGAGTAAAAGGGCTAGGTGATTTGTTGTTGGTGACTTCATTCATTAGAAATTGTAGTTGAAATTTAGTGCAAAAATAAGGAAATAGAATAAAATCTTTCTTAGTAATGTCTTATTCTGTGGTAATGTAATGTTAGTACTTTTCTGTTGTAATGTAACCACTTTTCTGTTCGAATTCACTGCTAACAGTTGGTAGATGCATCAATGTTTCTGAACATGTTTACTGTTGGTGCAGTGTTACGGCAGTGTTGGTACAGTGTTGGTACAGTGTTGGTACAGTGTTGGTACAGTGTTGGTACAGTGTTGGTACAGTGTTGGTACAGTGTTGGTACAGTGTTGGTACAGTGTTGGTACACTGTTGGTACACTGTTGGTACACTGTTGGTACACTGTTGGTACACTGTTGGTACACTGTTGGTACACTGTTGGTACACTGTTGGTACACTGTTGGTACACTGTTGGTACACTGTTGGTACACTGTTGGTACACTGTTGGTACACTGTTGGTACACTGTTGGTACACTGTTGGTACACTGTTGGTACACTGTTGGTACACTGTTGGTACACTGTTGGTACACTGTTGGTACACTGTTGGTACACTGTTAGTACACTGTTAGTACACTGTTAGTACACTGTTAGTACACTGTTAGTACACTGTTAGTACACTGTTAGTACACTGTTAGTACACTGTTAGTACACTGTTAGTACACTGTTAGTACACTGTTAGTACACTGTTAGTACACTGTTAGTACACTGTTAGTACACTGTTAGTACACTGTTAGTACACTGTTAGTACACTGTTAGTACACTGTTAGTACACTGTTAGTACACTGTTAGTACACTGTTAGTACACTGTTAGTACACTGTTAGTACACTGTTAGTACACTGTTAGTACACTGTTAGTACACTGTTAGTACACTGTTAGTACACTGTTAGTACACTGTTAGTACACTGTTAGTACACTGTTAGTACACTGTTAGTACACTGTTAGTACACTGTTAGTACACTGTTAGTACACTGTTAGTCATAGTGTGGTGTGGTAAGCAGCTGTTGCTATGTAGGAATATAAATTCAGTTTAGTCACTACTGTTCATAATCATGAAATTAATTTACTTCCTGATTTAACAAAGTTAGACCCGAAGTTCAAGGGGCCGGTTAAAGTCATAGAAATACTTGATAACGATCGTTATGTTTTAAAAGCCCTAAACTCAAAGCGTACTTACAAGTACGCACATGATAGGTTAAAAAAAAAGATGCCTGAGGGACAAGTACCTAATGACATCAGCGATTCGGAGTGTTCTGAAAATTTTGAGTCTTAACTGATTATTTTATTGTGTCCTCTTAAGTCATCTTGTTGAGTAAGATCACAGGGATGATCTTATGTGTGAGATCACAGGGATGATCAAATGTGTAAGAGCCACAGGGATGGTTCTGAGGAGTCACAGGGATGACTTAATTTATGAGCTACAGGGATAGCCGGACTAAAGTGGTACACAGTAAATTGATAATTCAATTGTTTGAAAAAAAAAAAAACAATTGGGTACTTGGCCCTCCAGCATATTTGGCTGTAAAAAGTTATCATTAGTTATTATGGTGATGATGGTGGTGATGATGATGATAGTGATGATAGTAAACGAAGGGGCTGGACCTTCAACTAGTTTTAATTAGTTCAAACAATACTCATTTTTTGTGATTGTTTATTCAATAGTATGCAAGTTGCTCAGATTGGTTACATCTTTCGTGCATTCGTAGTCGTAGGCGTAAATCGGGCCTGATTTCCCGTCGCAGTGCGGCCACGCTTGTGAGTGGCATGCGTTTAGCTCAAAGATGTAAGCGATCGCTGTTGAGTCGCCGGATAGAGGCGCTGTGTTGTGTAAGGGTACCGGATGGAGGTAGCCCTTGTTTTGGGTGATGACCGGATAGAGGTTGTCATTGGGTGCTGGATGGAAGCATCTGAATTGTAGAGTATTGCATACTACACTGATTACATAATCTCTTTAGTTTGATTTGGAAAGATTGGTCTGATGATTTTTGTTGAATTTTTGGTGAATAGTTATTTTGATACGTTTACTTTCATCACTGTTATTTCATGAGGTACCTATGGATTTTGAGTAAGGCCCTCCGCTGCCTTGAGCGGGACACGCGCGCGGGGCGACATAGATTAGAGCTTACTCATGCACTGCGCAAGCATCTGTCCGTCAAAAACCAGCAATCTATATTCCCGCGCCGTGTACCCGCGGCGGGATCCCGCTTAAGGCAGCGGACGGCCTAAGCAATGTTATGATTTTGAATAAAGTTGTGGTATTACAAGACCTGACCCTTTTGGTCAGGAAGGCCGAGCGTTTGAACATTTTACTGTTCAGGTATTATCTCCTTTTGCAGGATCTTTACCAGCAACCTCACACGAGGACGTGTGAAATGTCAAGATGGCCGTGTCGGAGAGTGAGCACTGTGCTGCTCAAGATTGTTGGCACCTCTAGCGCCATCTATTGAGTTTAGTCGTAACTATCAAGTCGGAAACGTCAAGTGGCTCACTTGGGTAAGGTCGATACAGCGAGTGTGTGGTCTGTGCAGGACGTGTGACAGTTGACAGGTTTGATGTTTGTCAGTTTGACAGTTGACAGTCTTGACGTTTCCGGAGGCGGGAAAATGTGGAGAGCGCAATCGGGGGGTAGTCGGGGTACATTCTGTTACCGGCAGCCGTAGTGAACGGTCGTTCATTTGAGTTCACCTCGCTGTGTCGAACTTGCCGCGTTTACCGACTTGAATCCGTGTGAATCTGTTCGATCATCCGTTATTTTGAGGTAACTCGATGTTGATTGTAAGAATAGAGGTTGTGTATTGTAAAGAAACTATTATTTCGTGCTCGGCGGTGAATAACCTTATCCTGACTCCGTCATATATTTTTTTTTGGCAGGTAGCTGTCAAAGTGTAAACATCTAAAAATTTGCTCTTAACTATTATTAATTTAAAAAAAAAATAAATACCTCATGATTATATTTTAACATCTCCTGTGCCTAAGTTGACGTCTCCTACAGCATCACACACACTATTTCCACCAAAGTCATGGACTCCACAGCAGAAAAACTACTTAAAAGTCTGAAGGAACTATCATCCATGTTTGATGACAGGATGTCTGATTTTGAGAAGAATCTACAGCAGCCAGGAGCAAAGGAATCTAACACCACTGTCAAAACCCTTGCAGCAGAATTCTCCTCGTTTAAATGTTTTGTATGCAAGACGCTCGGCATCCTCAAATCACAAATTGAGCTTCTGGCTCTGGGCATAGACCGTCTTGACACTTTATCTCGCCGGAAAGTCCTTCTGCTCCATGGTGTGAAGGAAGAGAAGGAAGAAAATGTCCTCAAGAAAACCCTCGATGTGTTATGCAACCAAATGAAATTGGCTGGTATGGCTTCGGAGGATTTTGAATCGTGTCATCGGCTTGGTACAAAGAAAAAAGAATCCTCACGTCCCATATTAGTTCGTTTCACTACTATGCAGCGTCGTATGATGGTTTGGAACAAGAAAACTACACTTAAGGGATCTGAAATAACTGTCTCCGAGTTCCTTACTAAGGCTAGGCAAGAACTGTTTGTAGCAGCTCGTAAACACTTTGGGAAGAAAAAATGCTGGACAACTGAAGGAAATGTCATCATTCTACTGGCGGACGGTTCCCGTAAGAAGATCTTCTGCAACACTGAGCTGCAGAATCTCATCACTCTACATCCCAATCAGCAAACTGACTCGTCCTCCCGTGGGAAAGTGAAATAAGTTTCTGTTCGAGTTACCTCTTAATTTAGTCGGGTTACTATCATTTGCTTGTGAGGTAAACTATCTTTTTTTATTATGTAAGAACCCACAACTACTTAAACAATTATATTTTTCAAAATTCTGAATCAAATTCAAAATTTCAAATTATGTACCCTTATATTAGGTATTTTACTTAATGTGAAATGTCAATGTCAGACTGTCAGTGTGCTGTCAATTTAGTTTTTTTTTTCTTTCCGGCACTGGCATTCTGTGCATGTTAAGGTTTGCGTTTTGTTCGTTTTTTTTTTTCTCTCTTGTTTCTATTTTACGCGTTTCGAACATATGAATTTATTGTTCCGCTATGTGTCTCTTATTATTGTGTAACGTGTTAATGATGTAAGTAAATCGACTTTGATGGAGTTAACTTTCGGTCAACTTCGGCACGTGGAGAGTTTATTCAAAGTAGCTCTAATTTGTGAATATTATTTATTTATAATTTATTTATTTATTTAGTTTTATTTTAATTATTATACATACATATCTATTATTTATGATCTTGAATGATGAATTCTTTTCTTGCTCCTCTGATGAATATGAAAGTGCTGAAGATAATGACTCATCTGTTTCAGACTCAGAACCTTTGGAACTCAAGCTGTCTGGGTTGTTTGGCAAAAATCCTAATTTCCTATCCCTAGTGCATATCAACGCGCAAAGTATTCCTGCTCACAACACTGATCTTTTAACCTCATTCGGCAACGGCGTAGTTGACTGCATCCTCGTTTCTGAAACCTGGCTAAAGCCATCTCTTCCTTCCACATGTTGTTCTCTTCCAGGTTATAAGTTGTTCCGCAATGATCGCACAGGTTTAGGTGGTGGTGGTGTAGGTATTTATCTGCGCAGCCACATCCCTTCTCGAGTGGTCACTTGCTCTCCTTCACTCTACTCGGGCTCTCTGGAGTACATTTTCTTAGAAATAATTATTCACCATAAAAAGATTCTACTCGGGGCTTTGTATAGCCCCAACGATAAAATTAACTATTTCAATGACCTGGAGAACACTCTTGAAAACCTTGTACCTGATTTCGACCACGTTATTCTTATGGGCGACTTTAACACCTGTCTTTTAAAAAATGACGTCAGAGCTAATAAGCTCATATCTCTTCTCTCGTCCCTTAATCTTCACGTTCTACCTTTATCATCTCCCACACATTACTTCCCAAATAGTGAGCCGTCTCTTCTAGACCTCATCATTGTCTCCAATCCCGACCTTGTCGGATCTCATGGGCAAATGACTGCCCCATTTTCTTATCATGACCTGATTTTCCTTACACACAAAGTACGTCCACCTAAAGTCAAACCCAAAGTGCGTCTCTTGCGCAACTTCCGGCATATGGTTCTTGAGCGCTTGAGAGCCGACGTAAGAGGTATAGACTGGTCTCCAGTACTGACATCGGACAACATCGATACTATGGTCGATTACTTTACTTCGATGCTAATTAAGATTTTTGATGTTCACGCACCTGTACGTCCTGTAAGGGTCAAACATCTACCGGCTCCTTGGTTGACACCTACGATTAAAAAAGTAATGAACAAACGCGACAAAGCTAAAAGCCGGCAGAAAAGTTCACCTTCTCCAGATAACTTGTCAACTTACAAAAAGCTTCGGAACCTTTGCAATAGGATGTGTCGAGACGCTAAACGAAAATATATCCATTCACAAATTGAAACTTTAGACCAAAAACAAATTTGGGGTTTCCTGAGGTCTCTGGGTGTGGGCAAGTCTGTAGACTCCAGCCCGAGTTCCGTGGATATTAACTCTCTCAACCAACATTTCTCATCACCTCCTCTCCTCTCATTCTGGACACGGCCTCTAAGTCAGCCGCTCTCACTTCTCTGTCTAGACACGACCCTCTTATCCACCCCTCTTTCACATTCAGTGCAGTTTCTGAGGTAGAAGTTACGAAGAGTATCAAGTCTATTTCCACTAAGGCTATTGGTAGCGATGGTCTTAGTCTGGAGATGATTCTTCCTGTACTGGAGGACATTGTGCCAGTCATCACACACATTATTAACTTCTCACTGCAACACAATGTCTTTCCCGCATCGTGGAAGAAAGCCCACATCATACCCCTTCCTAAAACTTCAAATCCATCCTCTCTGTCAGAGTATCGTCCTATTTCTATTCTCCCGATCCTTTCCAAGGTCCTTGAATCTATCGTCCACAGCCAATTATACACTTTTTTCTCCTCTAATGATCTGTTATGTCCTTACCAATCCGGTTTCCGCCCCTCCCACAGCACGGTTGGTGCACTGTTGAATATCACAGAGGACATTCGCAGTGCGATGGATAACACCAAACTTTCAGCCATGGTTCTGCTGGACTTCAGTAGTGCATTCAACTGTGTCGACTTTGATCTCCTCCTTGGTACTCTTCGTTCCTTTAACGTCTCATCTACTGTTATTGAATGGTTCAAATCCTACCTTTTTGATCGTTTCCAATCCGTAGTCTATAATGATACTTCTTCCGAATGGTCACGTTTGTCAGCTGGTGTGCCGCAAGGCGGCGTCCTCTCTCCTCTACTGTTTTCAATCTTCATCAACAATATATCCAAAGTTATTTCTTCTCCTTTCCACCTCTATGCTGACGACCTTCAAATTTATAGACACTTTTCCATTTCTGAGGTTTCAGAAGCTATTGATTATCTGAATCGGGATCTGGCATCTATACAGGACTGGGCGTCATCGTTTGGTCTTATTGTGAACCCAAGCAAATGCCAAGCTATGATTGTGGGTAGTAGCCGTCTAAGAATCAAACTCGATTGGGAATCTGTTCCTCCTCTTATTTATAATAACTTGTCCATCCCATTTACTGACAAAATTAAAAACCTTGGTCTTATTATGGACAGTACCTTATCTTGGTCCCCACATATAAATCAAATTAGCAAACGCATCCACTATTCATCTCACTCTCTCAAGCGTCTCCAATATTTCCTCCCTTTTAAAACCAAAATTATGCTAGCGCAATCACTTCTCCTTCCCCTTCTCGACTACGCCGATGTTTGCTACCTGGATGCGACCGAGGAACAGCTGAACAAGCTGGAACGTCTACAGAATCTAGCTATCCGTTTCATATTCGGGTTACGCAAGTATGATCGTGTTTCTTCGTTCCGCTGTCAACTTAAATGGCTTCCCATACGCCTTCGCCGTGATATGCACATCCTTTCTGCCCTTTTTAAAATCCTTAAGGACCCTAAATCTCCTAACTACCTTGTCTCCCGTTTCCAGATGCTTCCACCTCCTACCCGCTCCAGGCGGCCCTGTATTACTACTGTACTTGAGCTGCCTAGAAGTAACACACACTTCTTTCACAACTCCTTTTCTGTCAAAGCTGTCAAACTGTGGAACAGACTTCCGACAGACATTCAAGATTGCTCTAACTTTATGTCATTCAAATCCAAGGTTAAAGCACACTTTTTAGCACAATTGTATGATTCATGAGATCAAGAGATATTAACACCTACTCTTTTTATAAGTATTATATGTATTTATATATATTTTATATGTATTTATTATTTATGTATATATGTACTTTATATTATTATTTGCTTTCATATTATTATAGTATTTTTAAAAAAGTTTATTCTTTTCTGTTATTCATTTATTCCAATAATTTTGCACTTTGTGTCACCTGCTGACTTATAAATTCTCCAACAAGTTCTAGGTTGGCTGGAAGAGATCTCTTCTAGAGATAAGCCCACCTTTGCTCACATTTTTTGTAACTTGTGTGTATAACTGTGTTTTTAGTGCAATAAAGAGTATATATATATTTTTTTCACTCCTCTTGCTCAAAAAGTCCGTCATTGTAAGGTACAAGAGCCAGGATAAAATAGCATAATTACCCCTAGGGGATAAAGTTTTTTTCTTTTTTAATGTTTGTCCAATGAGCCTACTAAAACGAAAAAGTTTTTATTCATAGGTAGATAGAATAATCACACATTTTTATTTTTGAAAATGGAACTTAAAGCAGCGGTCTCTTCAGTAGAATTATAGACTTATTTTACTGTAAGGGATCGATCACACGTGCGATTTTTTCAACGCGCGTTTTTTTTACCGCCCGACGGGAAAAGGTACCAGAAGACTTCTCAGGTGGGTGTTCGCACGGACGATGACGACGTTCCACGGGAATAGTTACCTTACCTTATGACCTGGCCATAAGGTATCTTTCCCGTGTCGGCGGTAAAAATATCGCGCGTTGAAAAAATCGCTCGTGTGAACGAACTCTAAGGTTAAAAAGTAGAATGCGTGCATTGTGTGTGCTTTTGTACGTTACAATGACGGACTTTTTGAGCAAGAGGAGTGAAAAGTCTTTGTTCATAATCACTGATAATCACGAATAAAGACTCGCTCGACTTAATACTGTTTCTCATTTTTATTTTTGAAAATGGAACTAAAAGCAGCGATCTCTTCGGTGGACTCATAGACTTATTTATACTCTGTGACTTTAAGTTTAAATATGCGTGCATTGTGTTTCTTAGCTGCTACAGTAGAAATTAATTAAATAAAAAAGGCGCGAAATCTTTAGAATTTTTCTCTAATTCCAAACTGATTGAATTGTGTGACTGTAAGTAAGTAATACTTAGGAACGAAATAATTTTAATCTTTTGCCGACAAGCACAAATCATTTATTTAAATACGTGCCGGACTACAGCTGGGCCACAAAAAAAAAAGTTGGAAATCTGACTTTTTGACTATGCCATGTAGGGCATGCAGAATCGGACCTCTTTGAAGAATCGAAAATTTCGATTCCGATTCCTTGGTCAGAATCGGGTACCCGGTTTTTTCGATTCTTTTCTTTTTTATTTTTTTGTTTACAATTTTGTTTCATGTTAAGTAAAGAAAAAACGCGTTTTTTATATCAAAAGCAAATTATTTACTTAAAATAAAACACGAAAACATAAAGAAACAGCTACTTAATTCTCACAGGGTCTATATTAGGATAGGTAGGAGTAGGACTCCTACCGTGTATTACTAGTACTGTTTCATTTCTTCTAGTCTTCTCTTACAATAAACTAGTGCCTTCGTGAGCTGTAAAAAGTGGCTCAAATTCATAGCTCAAATTGTTCAAAAATAAAATGTTGCCATGAGGTTTCCAAAGAACACATTAACACAATTACGTGCGGTTAGGTATATTATTTGGAGTATTCGCAGCTAGATGGTGCTTCTAATTTAGATAATTTTTCGAAATGGGTGAATATATTTTAGATAGATTTGGAAAAACTGGCTTTACTAAAATTTTAGATAATTATTGAACCTGCTCACAAAATTTCACTAGAATCGGTTGAGAAATGCGACCTGTAGAGGAGAATAAACGGCCGGAAAGCCAGAATGAAATATTTTTTTTAAATATCTCTGTCATTTTAATAAATTTCAAAAACTGTCTCGACTCTCGACAAAAAATCTGGATATTTATTAAACCTCCACACAAATTTTCACCGGGATTGGTTGAGAAATGCGACCGTAAGGAGAACAGACAGCGCTCGAAAGCCGGACTGGGACTGAAATAAGTTTTTCTAACATAGGTATCACCGCCATTTTTAAAATTAAAAAGAAATGGCGTGACAAAAAAATTATATCATTTTAAAAAATGCTCACAAAATTTCACGAGAATCGGTTGAGAAATACGACTTGTAGATGAGAACAGACAGCGCCGGAAAGCCGGACTGAAATATGTTTTTTTTAACATATCTCCACCAATATGAAAAATTTCAAAAAACTAGCGTGACAAAAACTGTATAATTTTCAAACCTGCTCACAAAATTTCACGAGAATCGGTTGAGAAATGCGACCTGTAGCAGAAAACAGACAGACATTCGAAACACTTCGTAACAAAAAAGGAACAATAAATCGCACAGGAATTAACGATTAGGAACAATAAAAGGATTTTTTTTCGATCGTCCAATAGTGAGCAGGCAAAGAAATCTAATACCATACAGTCTAATCGGATGTTATTATAATTGTTTATTCGATTATAATTGTGCGCGCCATCACAACTAAAGCCGTCTAAGCAGTAAGATTGGGAATTTGATATTTTTTTAACGAGAATCGAAAAGAATCGATTCTCACAGGACAAAAAAGAATCGGTTTTTCCCGGTTTTTTTGGAATCGGTTAAAATCGGTTCCATGCCCTAATGCCATGATGAAGTCGATAATTTGTCGGAATTTGTCGCCAAAAACCAGAATTTGTCGGTCTTGCGTTTAGGAGATACGTGTGGCTCAGCTGTAGAGACGTCTCTACAGCTGGGCCACACAGATCTCGAAAACGGAAGGTCGGTAGCGAAAATCTGATTACTCGTATGTGTAGCCGGTAATTTGTCGGATTTTGTCGCCAAAAACCAGAGTTTGTATGTCTTGCGTTTAGGAGATACGTGTGGCTCAGCTGTAGAGACGTCTCTACAGCTGGGCCACACAGATCTCGAAAACGGAAGGTCGTAGCGAAAATCTGATTACTTGTATGTGTAGCCGGTAATTTGTCGGATTTTGTCGCCAAAAACCAGATTTTGTCGATCTTGCGTTTAGGAGATATGTGAGGATACGCTGTGGAGACTTTTCTACCTGGATCTTGAGAAAGGAAGGTCATAGCGAAAATCTGATAACTCGAGTGTGTAGCCGTTAGTTTGTCGAAATTTGTCACCAAGAATCAGATTTTGTCAATCTTGCGTTTAGGAGATATGTGAGGATACGCTTACGACCTTTCGTTCTCGGGATCCAGGTAAAATGGTCTCCACAGCGCATCCTCACATATCTCCTAAACGCAAGATCGACAAAATCTGATTCTTGGTGACAAGTTCCGACAAACTAACAGCTACACACTCGAGTTATCAGATTTTCGCTATGACCTTCCTTTCTCAAGATCCAGGTAGAAAAGTCTCCACAGCGTATCCTCACATATCTCCTAAACGCAAGATCGACAAAATCTGGTTTTTGGCGACAAAATCCGACAAATTACCGGCTACACATACGAGTAATCAGATTTTCGCTACGACCTTCCGTTTTCGAGATCTGTGTGGCCCAGCTGTAGAGACGTCTCTACAGCTGAGCCACACGTATCTCCTAAACGCAAGACCGACAAACTCTGGTTTTTGGCGACAAAATCCGACAAATTACCGGCTACACATACGAGTAATCAGATTTTCGCTACGACCTTCCGTTTTCAAGATCTGTGTGGCCCAGCTGTAGAGACGTCTCTCCAGCTGAGCCACACGTATCTCCTAAACGCAAGACCGACAAACTCTGGTTTTTGGCGACAAATTCCGACAAATTATCGACTTCATCATGGCATAGTCAAAAAGTCAGATTTCCAACTTTTTTTTTTGTGGCCTGTCTCGTATGCAATGGGTCATTTTAGCGTCTTGTATAACAATCTACTATTTAAAGAATGTACACATTGATTACTCGAAGACGGCTGAACCGATTGAAATGATTCGAACATTATTACATCAAGTTTGTTCCCAAGTTGATCACATTTGATTTCATGGTTTTAATCTAGGTTCCTTTAATAATGAATATACATACATACATATATATTTTATACGAATGGTCGATTAATGAACCGATTTAGATGATTTCTTTTTCGGTTTGAAAGAGGTTACTTATTTTAATTTGATTGGCACATTTGGCATGGCTTTTGAATGTGAGTAGCTGTACTTTTCTCAAGAAAAGCGATAGAATAAATTGTAATGAAAAAATTTGGCTAGTGTGGTCATGTGAAACGACCAGTCATGCAGCCATAGATTTTTATAAATATTTCCGCATTCTTTTGCAAATTTGATGAGGATGATACCTACGTAGCTTCGTGTTTCGTTTCCGTACCATGCGCACTTGTGTTACCTGATTTAAATTCTATATTATCGACAACCATGGATTTTCTTGTGTAGAATTCTGAGTGCTTTATGAATTGTGATTAAATTAAATACGTACGGATATACGGAGAATTGTGTTTTTTTTCTTACTACAAGTACCTATTGATGGTCAATCGTCCATACATAGCAAGCAGTGAAACTGAATAGGATCGTTTAAAAACAGACAACTCATTTAATAATTCCACCTAATCTCTCCACCAGTCTATCCTTATTATTTAAATGAAAAAATATAAACATATCCGGTACTTATTCGATTTTTTTCCCACTACCCATCTCTATGCAAGACAACTGATGTTTTTGAGGATGCCTCTAAAGCTTTAAAATATTCTTGTAGGACTTGAATCATGCCTTCAGCTCATAAAAATAGCTTATTGGTTTGGGTTTTAACCACTCCGTCCTAATTTGTTTGCTTAAACAACTATAAAACAGTCTAAAGGTTTTATGTAGGTTATAGAATTAACTTAAAAGTGATTTCTACATTCCATAACTTTATGGTTGTATCAAAGTTAAAAATTTTACCTTTAGCTCCCACTTAAGCATAATGCTAGCCTTTCCAGAACTTAATCAGGAGTCTACGAGAACTACAAGATCCTAGGACTATATCCTCTTGAAACACAGGTAAAAATAACGTAAATATAAACTCCTGTGAGCAGCTCCAAGGTTGTAATTAAAAACAATTAGTTTTAGGACTTAAAAATCATTTTCAAGTACTTAATATGACCAAATGGCACAGCATTAACCTTTTTAAGTCCTTAATAGAACCTAAAGGCATTTTTTTACAACCTAGGCCCAAATGCAATGTTACTTGGGATGTTTCTCAGGCTCAGCAAAGGAGAAAATCGAGGGAAAAGCATCTTTTTTTTATATTTTTTGCCCACTATTTTTTTTGTTACTGGGAAATCGATGAACTCCAATATTTTACAAGTTACATGCATAACAATGCGGCATTTTCTCAGTATAAAATTAAAAAGTGCAATACTCCAAGAGATTCCCATATGTTTTGACACTTTCTTTGAGGCGGCCGGGTACCAAAGACCAGACGCCAACTATCGGGATAAAATTGCGCTTTTCCTCCCCATTACATACTAGTACCTAAGTACTTCAGATTAGCATTGAAAATGACACGTACCTACTACCTACCTATACCTCCTACCTACATGTATTTTTACGGTCACTGTATTTTCGCCTCCGTTGCTCTGCGCAAGTACATTCGTGTAACTACCGTATGATCGTTAAGCTGTGATATCGGATCCGTTATTCAGGACGGTCTAATTGGCGCCTGAATTTCTCGTCCTAAATCGGACTCTGAATTCCGTATCCTTAATTCAGGATGATGGCAAAAGCATTTGACACTGTCTCTGTCCCCATCCTTGTACGTAAATTGGAACGTGTAGGAGTTCGCGGTATCCCCCTTCAATTGCTTCGGTCCTACCTGTCTAATAGAAAGCAGTGTGTTTGCATTGATGGTATACGGAGTGAGTACTTGAATGTTGACTTTGGCGTTCCGCAAGGGTCAGTCCTTGGCCCAACACTATTTTTGATATACCTAAATGACCTCAGTCAAATGGTTTTAAAAGACTCCAAAATTATATCCTTTGCTGACGACACTGTGCTGCTGTTCGACGGACCGACGTGGAGCGATGTTAGGAATACTAGTGAATCTGGCTTTACAGAGGTACTAAAATGGCTCGATAGTAATTTGTTGACTCTTAACCTCGAAAAAACTAAATACATGACATTCAGCATTTACGAAAATAACCAACCTTCTGATTTCTCTTTGACTGCTCACTCTTGCGCCAATCGGTCGGCATGTGCTTGCCATAAACTTGAATCTGTCGCATCGATAAAATACTTGGGGTTAATATTAGATCGAAATCTAAATTGGAAAAACCAAATAACGGCAATATCAAAAAGAGTTAGAAAACTAATTTGTATTTGTAAAAAAATAAGACATATTAAAGACAGTGAAACCATTAAAGCTGTTTATTACTCCTTGTGCCAGTCCCTAATAGCATATGGTATAACTGCTTGGGGTGGAGCTAAAAAAACCAACCTTATTACCATCGAAAGAGCACAAAGAGCCATAATAAAGGTTTTAAACTTTAAAAGTATACGATATCCCACAATAAAATTATACAATGAGTTTGGTGTTCTATCAGTGCGCCAATTATTTATTAAATCTATCATACTAAGACAACATCGTAAACCACCACCTCAAATCACATCTCGAATACGTGCTCCTCCCGTTTACATTGTACCTGGAACTAGAACTATATTCTCGCGCAGCTTCCACTTTTACCTAGGTCCCTGGCTCTATAACAAAATTTGTCGCATACATGAACCATTGCATAAAAAAGATTACTATAATTGCAAAATATCAATATCAGGTTTTCTATCTTCAATGAATTACACAGCTACAGAGGAGTTGTTAAATATAATATAAGGCACGTGCATGTTACACTTTTAAATATAAAATAGTTAAATATATAAAATCAACACAATTGTTTATATATACCTACTATGAAAATAAAAATAAAAACTTTTATTTACACACTTAAATAACTACATAATTATATTTTCCTACAAATTAGGTAGGTATAATAAATAATTGTTTTAATAAGTTTTTGGTTTATAACATTACACATTGTGTGTGCATATCATAATATAAATAAATAAATAATATATATATATATATATATATATATATATATACATATTAATTCCTATACAAAGTATATAAAACAAACTTATTACACGAACATTTAAAAAGAAAATAATATAAATAATGGTATAAAGTTGACACATTAATATTAGTAAGTTAAGTTTAGTTAAGTAATTTTGATCTGTTCACCTTGCGTATACTGTAAACTTATGTTGGCTACTAGTAGACGACGATACTACTCTGCCGCAACACAGTTTTTTAACTAGTGCGGAGGGTAGCTGTCATTATCTGCTACCTCTGTTATTATACTACCTTCATTGTCAATGACAATATCTTTGTGAATAGACAAAAATAAAGTTATTATTATTATCTAATAAGCTCTTTAAGCGGGATCCCGCCGCGGGTACACGGCGCGGGAATATAGATTGCTGGTTTTTGACGGACAGCTGCTTGCGCAGTGCATGAGTAAGCTCTTATCTATGTCGCCCCGCGCGCGTGTCCCACTCAAGGCAGCGGACGGCCTAAGGAGTCGATCACCAAGCTCGCGCTGCCTTTTAGTGCTGACTTCAGATAATGGAATTTTTGAATGTCACTTATATCAGTGGAATTATGAATAAGCGATAGGAAAGTGTCGCGAAACTGTAACCACTGCTCGTAATCGCCCCCAAAAGTAGGTATTGAAACCGTGGGAAGTTTGACCGCCTGCTGCTGTACGCCCCTACACCTAGAACCTTCAGCAACCGGCTCTGTACCCAACATACACTCTGCCCTGGTCAATAAGCCGTAATAACAGTCCTCAAACAAATCGCGCTGTGATAATTGATTTTCTAATTCGCTTTCTGATACTATTTCTTCGATTTGAGTTTGAAGACTATTAAATTCAGCGTATAGACCAGTAACGCCACGGACACTAAATTTCAAATCGACACGTAATTTTTCGGACAACACTTTATTCGCTTCAACATTATCTAAGTAATTAGAGAATCTAGTTAGCCTGCCTTTTACGGCGCCTCGCTTTCTAATTAAACTATTTAGAAGCTCAGACGGCACATTGATACTGTCAATAGTTAATTTGCAAGGGGATTTTGATCTGACTTTAACCTCTTCATCATTGCCCATCTTGGTGGGCAGTGAAAAATAAGGAGTACTTACAATGTATGGTGATCTTGCGAATGCAGCAGGTAGGTACTAGCAGCGGCACTCTGCTGATCACTCAAACGAGCAGTTAGCAAGATGCACGTAAGCACACTGGAATTGGGGAAATGCACAACTATTAACACAAGTGAAAACCAAGGTTTTAGGAATATTGCGGATGGCTGGCCGTACCACTTTTAGCGTCTCCTGTCTGTCGTCGAGATGTCCAACACATAGAGTTTCGAGTCTCGATTGCGGCAGTCCTCTCTCCCTGGCTGGGTTGATAGATATATCCCGTGCGTAGTCCAGAGAAATTGGAGTCGGATAGTTGCGCAGCCCAGCTGATTTACAGGCCGTTGATCCTGTATGCGGCGACGAAGGTCCAGATTTCCAGGTTTTGGACTGGGTCGAAGGATTAGCGTGAAAATTAAACGTGAATTCTTGGTTTTCGAAAAATGTAATGAAAAAAAATGTGTTCGATACAAAGGTAGCGATAGAAGTGTAAGTTAATTTTGAAAAATATAAAACGGTAGTACAAAATGCGCACCCGCGATTGGTGCCCTAGAATATGACGCGATCGAGGACGCTTCTGATTGGCTGCCGTTGCATGATCGCGCGACACACAACAATACAGGATGCAGGCACAGGTTTCCCAAAAATCATCATAGATGGCGCCTCATTCTCCGACAGCTGGGGTAACGTTTTGGGTTTTCCCAGATCTCGAATACGGTTCAACGCAGAAGTTTGAAAAAAATACCACTAAGAGACCTTAATTTGTTTAAATTTGTTTGATTGTTAGTTTTTGATTTGGTTGTCGCAAACCAACGTAATTAAATGGTTTCGAAAAACAGAAAAAACAAATTTGCAAGTAAACTAGTACACTTATAATCAAATAAACAGCTGTAAAAATAGCCGTGGTAGACACTTATTACGTCAAGAATTTAATGCTTTGTAACTTTACACGATATAAAGATATAAATAAATTTGATAAATTTTAGACTGGTCGTACTTTAGCAATCGAATACACAGTTTCCATAACATTGTTACAACCCAGGGACGGCCGTGGTGTTTATGCACTCGCAGATTAGCGTATAGTTGGCAGACTCACCATGGAATTAGAAGGTTTTGACTAGGTCAAAAAATTGTTAATAAATAGTGATAAATAGTGAACTATAGCATATAAATAGTGATACTATGATTCAAAAGATATTTGAGTATCTTGGTGAGGCTGCAAACTTGACGTCAAGTTGGCAGACACCTTAAGAAATACAGTTCGTATCATTATGATTTATATGCCAAAAAATTGTTAGAAAATAGTGAATCGTAAACGCAAAATTTCAATAACATTGCTTCAATACAAGCCGAGATATTACGGTCTCTAAGTGGGCTGCCAACTTGACGTTTCAGGCAATAGCAATTCCAGAGAAACGGGTACAAGTTTTAAACAAATAAATATATCAAAAAATTGTTAGTGAAATTGTGATTCCTACGATATAAATAAAACAAGAATTCTTCATTGCTATTTTCTAAAAATCGAATGTTAACTTTTACATAATACTCTGAATAGGATGTCGATCAATATTGAACTTTGCTCCACAGGAATAAGGTTCCAACTTTATTGCAATCGTGAGGTGAGTACTATCAAGCAAAAAAGTGAGATTTATATTTTTAGCCATGTCCTCCAAGTATTATTACACTTGTTTTATTAATTAAGTGTTGGTATCAAACAATAACGATATTCATTAATAACAATCATAGCAATAACATCTCTCGGAAAAGATTGTCAATTTCTCAGTTATAATTTAACGTTAGGTACCTATTTATGTATGAGTTCGAATAAAGATATTATTATTATTATCTGGTGAGATTTATAGTAAAACTAGCGGCCACCCGCGACTTCGTCTGCGTGGAAAGAGTTTTTGCTATCCCTCGGAAACAATACTCTTTTTCGGGATGAAAGGTACCCTATGTCCTTCTCTGTACCCCTGACAACGTGTGTGTAAAATGTCATGATGATCGGTTCAATAGTTAAGACGTGAAGGCGTAACAAACAAACAAACGGACTTTCGCATTTATAATATTAGTAAGGATATTAGTAAGGATGAGTATCAGTTGGTATGTGAATAGGTAGGAAGTAATATAAGTAGAAATTATTAATAGTTTCTCCTGAATTAATAATATTGAATTAAGAGTAGGGTATTGACCACAGCCTACTAAAGAGTAGTCTTTATACAGTCGATCATCGCCTTTATTGTTGGCGCAAAAGCCACCGTTCGTAAAAATAGACAGTTGTCGCAACGAATAAAAGTGGTTGGCACGCTATGATTTGCCTTTTTGAATTTCAAAAATAAATAAGTAAAATAATACCTGATACATATATAGGCACCTAACTTTAAATTATAACTGAGAAATTGACAATCTTTTCCGAGAGATGGCGCTATTGTAATGAATATTATTGTTATTAATGAATATCGTCATTGTTTGATACCAACACTTAATTAATAAAACAAGTGTAATAATACTTGGAGGACATGGCTAAAAATATAAATCTCACTTTTTTGCTTGATAGTACTCACCTCACGATTGCAATAAAGTTGGAACCTTATTCCTGTGGAGCAAAGTTCAATATTGATCGACATCCTATTCAGAGTATTATGTAAAAGTTAACATTCGATTTTTAGAAAATAGCAATGAAGAATTCTTGTTTTATTTATATCGTAGGAATCACAATTTCACTAACAATTTTTTGATATATTTATTTGTTTAAAACTTGTACCCGTTTCTCTTGAATTGCTATTGCCTGAAACGTCAAGTTGGCAGCCCACTTAGAGACCGTAATATCTCGGCTTGTATTGAAGCAATGTTATTGAAATTTTGCGTATACGATTCACTATTTTCTAACAATTTTTTGGCATATAAATCATAATGATACGAACTGTATTTCTTAAGGTGTCTGCCAACTTGACGTCAAGTTTGCAGCCTCACCAAGATACTCAAATATCTTTTGAATCATAGTATCACTATTTATATGCTATAGTTCACTATTTATCACTATTTATTAACAATTTTTTGACCTAGTCAAAACCTTCTAATTCCATGGTGAGTCTGCCAACTATACGCTAATACTCGCAGTCCCCAAGGTGCACTCTACTCGGCAGCTCAGATGATCATGAGACTCGGGAGAGGCTCGCGGGTTCTACCTTGGCTGGCTGTTACACTCGGAAGGAAAGACAGGTCTCTATTCTAAATTCTTATTTCTAAGGGCGCCACCAACACTAGAGTGTTGGGATAAATTAAACAAAGCTAGTTCTGTTCAGATATAAACTGTATTATTTCCAAAATATACAACATCTCTATTGTGTGAAGCACATTAACTATAGAAAAGGTTCTAATTCTTTAAACTGGTACAGAATATGCGACCTGAATTGCACTTTATTGTGTCGGAGCAAAAGTCGCTATTTATTTAAATTACTATGCGGCGTGCTGCTTCTGTACTTTGTACTATTAGTTATTCTGTGCTAGAATACTTAGTACTTATATTCTGTGTGTCCTACCACAGAATATAAGTACTAAGGACCACATGGTCACACCATTGGCATGGACCACTTTGAAAACCGCAATTCTGACTTCATGGAAAATTTCTCCCCAATTAGTCCTAACTAGTCCTACTTTTTCGGAATTAGTCCCAAAAAGGATTGAAAGATATAAGCGATTTAAATGGTCCATGCCAAAGCAAACCTTCATTTTGGCAGGGACAGGCTATATCTAGTGAACCACAACACCTAGCCAGGATCTGATTATTCAAAAAAAGTCCCTTTTTTATGGATCTCGCAACGCCTAGAATCAAAACGAAATGAAGCGCCGTTCAAAAAATATAAAGGAATGATTTGGTCCATGCCAAAATCAACCTACATCTTGGCGAGGACTTTTGAACCAGACCCTTGATCACGTAAGTCTGTTGCTAACAATTCTCGATTGAAATCGATTGAAAGCGCAGTTGCATTGCTGCTTTAGTAAAGATAGTTGTCACATTGGTCCTTACTAAAGCAGCTATGTAACTGTGATTTCTGTCAGAGTTGATTGCAACAAAGTTACGTAATTACCCCCCTGGTCACCCAGAGAAAATCTGCTTATTGGAAACTGTTCAAGCAGACGTTGCAATGTGGCAATGGCAATGGAATGGCGTGATAGGCGTGATCAACCAAATAAACACATTGTTGCAATATCCAGAGTTTTATTCTTCAAGATAAAATCCAGCATTACATTATTTGTAGTAAATTGATAGCGATGAATTAAGATTATTAAAATTATTGGGACAACACAAAAACACACACGAAAGGCTGAGAGCCGCAAGCAGGAAGTGAAGTTAAAATCAAAGTGACAGGTGACAGCTTTCAATGTCATTCAAATCAATATAGCTGCGTTCATGTAGGGCTTATACAATTAATTTCTAACACTCCTCCTTAAGCGCTACATGAAGGAAAAAGAAAAACGAATGTGACTTTAAACAAAATTAAAAAGACTCTACATTTAGTTTAAAAAAAACTCTACACAATTAATCAAGAGTTCCCTACTCTACCTTTAGAGCGACTCTACATAATAACAGACTCTACATTATCATGTCATATGATTCATCACAATATAATAATATTATTATTTATAAATTAAGTACACAACAAAACATTAAACATTTGTTCCACGAACTCTTACATTTAGACAATTTACAAAGTTACAATGTTTCTGCGCACATAGTGGCTTTGTCAATACATCTGCTAGCATATCAGTAGTAGGTAAGTATCTTACAGTTATGTTTCCTTTTTGTACTAAGTCCTTTATGAAATGGTAACGCAAATCAATGTGCTTTGTTTTCTTATGCGAATATTCTTTTATCAGTAATAATCTTTGAGCACTTTGATTATCGTTGTATACAATTACATCAAAAGTTTTGTTAATAATTTCAGACAAGAAATTCTTCACAAAACAAATGTCCTTGCAAACGTCACTTATTGCTAAGTACTCTGCTTCCGTACTTGATAAAGCTATACTACGCTGCTTTCTAGCTTCCCAATTGATCAAACAGTTACCTAATTTTACAACAAATCCAGTGTAGGACTTTCTGTCTGATGAGTCATTAGCCCAGTCGGCATCTGCATAAGCACTGATATTAAAATTATTACCTTTTGTAAAATGGAGACCATAGTTGATCGTCCCTTTTAAATAACGAAGTACTCGCTTTGCTGCGCGCCAATGACTCATGTCGAAACATGCACTGTATTGACTAAGTTGACTACAAGCATATGAAATGTCCGGGCGTGAGCACACACTCAAATACATTAAACATCCCAACAGTTGTCTGTATTTGTATATTTCGTCATCGAGACATTTCCTATCAGATTTTTGTAACTTACAATTCACAGGTAACGGTGTAAGTACTGGCTTGCAGTCACTCATATTAAATTTAGCTAGCAAACATCTTATATAATTAGACTGGTCTAGCACAATTGTATTTGTATATCTAGTGACATTCATGCCCAAACAATTTTTTAATTGGCCAAGATGACGTATTTCAAAGTTTTCTTTTAGTAATGATAAAACATTTTTAATACATCCGTTATGAAATATGTAACAGTCATCGACATATAGAGCAATTATTATATAATCTTTAGAATTTTTCTTAATATAAACACACGGTTCACATTTACTTTGAGTATATCCATTATGAATTAAAACATTATTAATTTTTAAGTTCCACATACGGCTAGCCTGTTTGAGACCATATATACTTTTATTCAGCTTACACACTTTACTTTTATCTGAACAAAAACCTTCTGGCTGCTCCATATATATAATCTCATCCAGATCACTATTTAGGAAAGCTGTGGTAACATCAACGTGGTCCATCTGCAAATTCATTTCTGTTGCAATGGAAAATAAGATTCTCAAAGTGGAATGTCTGACAACGGGTGAAAAAGTGTCATTGTAGTCTATACCTTCTTGTTGACTAAACCCACGGGCAACCAATCTAGCTTTATACTTATCTAGCTTGCCTGTGGCATCGTGTTTCCTTTTGTAGACCCACTTGCACTTTACAATGTTTTCAGCTTCTGGTCGATCTACTAATGTCCAAACATTGTTCTTAATTAATGAATCATACTCACATTTCATGGCGTGAAGCCACTGCTCACAGTCAGTAGATTTCGTAGCTTGCTCGTATGTATTAGGCTCATTTGATGAACTCTGCTCAACTAGCATAGCCGATAAATCATAATCATTATATTTAAGTGGAATTTTACCTCTATTACTACGTACGGGACGCGAGCCAGAAGCAACACTTTGCACGTGTTCAACCTCTCCTCCTCGAAGTGTGGCATCAGGCAGAGAAGACACAGCGTCCTTACAGACATCATCCTCATCACTGTTATTACCACCTCCTCCTTGAAGTGTGGCATCAGGCAGAGAAGACACAGCATCCTTGCAGACATCATCCTCATCACCATCACAACCATCACCTTCATCACCAGTACAGTAGAGCAGGTCCGACAAGGGAGACCACACAGGTAGTTCACTCTCAGATCCTGAAATAGGTGATTCCGTAGTAGATTTATGACTAATTTTATCACAGACATTATTAATAATTTTATCATTAATTTTATTTGCATTATCATTATCACAGTCAATATTTAAAATTTCATTATCAATATTTTTATAATTATTATTATTTATAATGCATTCATGTGAGATAAAATCATTATTCCTGCTTTGTGTTTTAAAGTGAAGTCCTCCAATAAATTCATTTTCTAAAAAAGTAACATTACGCGAATACATAATCTTTTTAGGTTGACATGGATCAAGGAGACGGTAGCCCTTGAAAGTCTCACCATAACCTACAAAGATAAATGGTTTAGCTTTAGCGTCAAGTTTACGACGTTTTACATCAGGAATGTGAGAAAATGCTACACAGCCAAATACGCGCAAATGACTGAGATCGACTGGCTGTCCAGTCCACTTACTCTCAGGAATGTCATCTGACAACGCGCTGGTAGGAGACCTTTTCTTCAGATATATAGCAGTCATTACTGCTTCTCCCCAAAAACGTTCAGACAGACCCGCATCATGTAACATGGCCCTAGCTTTCTCAAAAATTGTCCTATTAACACGCTCCGCAACTCCATTCTGTTGTGGACAGTAAGGCACCGATGTTTGATGTATTATCCCTTCCCTTTTAAGAAAATCAGTCAACGTTTTATTACAGTATTCAGTACCGTTATCGGTTCTTAAAATTTTAAGCTGCAAACCTGTTTGTTTTTCAACCATATTTTTAAAGTTAACAATATGTGAACTCACCTCGGATTTTGTCTTCATTAAATAACCGAAGGTTTTTCTAGTGCAATCATCCGTCAAAGTCAAAAGATAACGGGCACCGCCCCAACTGCTGACTTGAATGGGCCCACAGACGTCGGAATGCACAACTTGGAGTGGCACGGTAGATTGGGCTCCCACAAGCTTCGGATAAGGCTTTGTATGCATCTTTCCAGTTAAGCAGGGAATACACTTGTTTGGCGAGTCGTCATCCTGAAAAACGACACCAGAACATATACCACCACCCCTTAGACTATTCATACCTTTCTTGCCGATATGACCTAAACGTTTATGCCAGACTGTCGCAGACACCAATGCAGTATTGACACTCTCTGGCTGCTGCCTAGGATGCACCAGCATGGAATGCCCCAACACATGCGGCTTGCACTGCTGTATCTTATACAAACCGTTCACATTTGTAGCAGCTAGAATTTGGTTGCCAGTTAAAGAAATTACCTCATTATAAACATGACACCCATTTTTATCAAAAACTACTGTAAAACCATTGTCACACATTTTACTAACAGACAATAAATTCGTTGACAGATTGGGAACAACTAAAACATTTTCTAAAGTGATATTATTTTTGTCAGTAGACAAAACTAAATTTCCAATGCCAGACATTTCTAATTGACCACCATTTGCTATAGAAATTGAGTTATTTTTACAACTTTTAAAATTCCTTACTAACCTAGCATCATTGATCATGTGAGCGGAGGCTCCGCTGTCGATGATGACATCATTGTGGTGAGCAACGTAAGCAGATGCATATAGGGAGTGATGTTCTTCTTTCTTCTTCTCATCCCTCTTTTTCTTAAAGCATCGCTTCGCTGTATGTCCTGGTTTACGGCAATAATCACACTTGAAAAGCTTATTCTTCTTTACATGAAAAGCTAAAGCATCATTATCATATTTTCCATTTCTTCTGTGTTCTTCTTGAAGTAATCTTGTTCTCACTAGTTCAGAAGTCAGCGAGCTTGTTAAATTTGCAGTTTCAAGACCGGAGACTAGTGTATCAAACTCCTGCGGTAAGCCGCTAAGTACCGTCACCGTCGTCTATAACTTTTCCAATGTCAGAGAGCTGCTGGACTAATCCGGTGACATTTTCTATGTATTCAGTCATGCTGCTAAACTTACTGTAGTCAACTCGATGTAACTGTCTAAGTAGCAGAACACGGCGATATAGACCTTTGTCTTCGAATGTATGAGCTAGCTTCTCCCATGCTTCTTTAGCTTTTGATGCTGATCGAACTATTTGGTACAGGTTGGGTTGTAGTGCCAGGCAAATACGCGCCAAGGCGCGGCTATCACGCACGGCGTCAGTATCAGTGCCGATCACGCAGTCCCACAAACCTTCTAAAGTGAGTAACATTTTCAACGAAAACTTCCAGTTTTGATAAGATGAGATTCCATTCAGCTTCTCCACTTGATTTGTGATGTGTACCGCTGGTTGCGTAGACATATTTTCTGATTGCGTAGGCATATTTGACAATGAATCTGGTCGACAATGAAATTTGGTGATACATACAACGGCGATTACACGTCAATCCCTCGTTACACGCCTTTTGATTCCCTTTTCAATAATCACTGGGCCCATAACCTGTTCAAGCAGACGTTGCAATGTGGCAATGGCAATGGAATGGCGTGATAGGCGTGATCAACCAAATAAACACATTGTTGCAATATCCAGAGTTTTATTCTTCAAGATAAAATCCAGCATTACATTATTTGTAGTAAATTGATAGCGATGAATTAAGATTATTAAAATTATTGGGACAACACAAAAACACACACGAAAGGCTGAGAGCCGCAAGCAGGAAGTGAAGTTAAAATCAAAGTGACAGGTGACAGCTTTCAATGTCATTCAAATCAATATAGCTGCGTTCATGTAGGGCTTATACAATTAATTTCTAACAGAAACGATTCGTATAAATTAGTCCCAATTAGTCCCAAAGCCACAAAATTAGTCCCCCTTTGGTTTAGGAGAAATTCCGTTTTTTTGTATAAGTACAGTCACGTACAAAAGCGTACAGTAAAAATTAATTAAGTACCTACATAAAACTATTCCGTTCCGTAATGTGCAGTGTTCAGATTGTAAAACATTAACCGTGTTATTACAAAAGATTTTTAAACACTGTTTAACTAAACACATGTTTTAATGTGATGCTGTCACTTTTTTGACAATATTGTTTGACAGAGACAGCATCATGTTTAAACAGTGTTTAGTTAAACATGTGTTGAACAATCTTTTGTAATAACAACGTAAGCATCCGATCTTGCGGCTCTTTAGGAAAGCTGCAGCCTTTTAAACAAACTTTATCAGACCATCAAACTGAGCAAAAGTACAATGCGTAAGTACTCCATCGTAATGTATGAAACAGCTGTTTTTTTCCGTGATTTTGAGGTTGGATCCATAATGAAAGTTTGTTCAGTTTGATGGTCTGATCAACCCCACGAGAGGTTTTGAATGAATTACAAATAACCCTGTATAGGTACAAAGTTTCAAGTGAACCCATTGAAGGAAGAAAATCACTCCACTCCAAATATGAATAATTTCGCAAGAAAGCAATATAATTTTAAAATTCAATACCATTTTATACTTCTTTTGAAATTATTTTGTCCGCGACTGTACATTATTTTGATATAGTCCAGGAGCCCCAGGATCAAAATATCTCTAAGAAAACATTTTTATTTTATGACTTAAAAATTAAGATTTGAGTTTCGTAAATGCATAAATGTTACGTATTACTTTACGATATAATTTTGTGTTACTAATTACACTTCGTTATTCTAACACAAATACGCAAAAAAAACAAGTTACAAAACATCGTCACTGAATAGGAAGTTAGCTCCTGTACTATAAAAACCAAATTTTAATTCTGATTATCTCCTAAACCAAAGGGGGACTAATTTTGTGGCTTTGGGACTAATTGGGACTAATTTACACGAATCGTTTCCAATAAGCAGATTTTCTCTAGGTGACCTGGTTCAAAAGTCCTCGCCAAGATGTAGGTTGATTTTGGCATGGACCAAATCATTCCTTTATATTTTTTGAACGGCGCTTCATTTCGTTTTGATTCTAGGCGTTGCGAGATCCATAAAAAAGGGACTTTTTTTTTGAATAATCAGATCCTGGCTAGGTGTTGTGGTTCACTAGATATAGCCTGTCCCTGCCAAAATGAAGGTTTGCTTTGGCATGGACCATTTAAATCGCTTATATCTTTCAGTCCTTTTTGGGACTAATTCCGAAAAAGTAGGACTAGTTAGGACTAATTGGGGAGAAATTTTCCATGAAGTCAGAATTGCGGTTTTTAAAGTGGTCCATGCCAATGGTGTGACCATGTGGTCCTTAGTACTTATATTCTGTGGTAGGACACACAGAATATAAGTACTAAGTATTCTAGCACAGAATAACTAATAGTACAAAGTACAGAAGCAGCACGCCGCATAGTAATTTAAATAAATAGCGACTTTTGCTCCGACACAATAAAGTGCAATTCAGGTCGCGCAATGGCCGGCAGTACAGTTTATATTCGCCTAGTAGTTGCCTCTCTTTCTATCGCGTGCTCTTTCCTTTTCTAATGACGCAACGTTAAGGTTGTCTTCTTTTAAATGAACTGCGTAGCGTATATCATAATGTGAAAATCGTCAATTTTTTATTGGTTTTTTGTTTCTGACATCCGTACACGGTACAGTAATGTCGATTCGACATTGTTACTATTATAAAGAGGCAATACCTACGCAGGCAGTAAGATGCTACGCTTGTACGGCAGCGGGCGTGTGGCGGCCCTTTGCTCACTTGTTCGTTCGCACGAACGGCTAGCGGTAGGTGCTTATCGCGCGACCTTGAGCGAGTGAAGGTGGCCTGATTCTAGGTTACTTTACAAGGTGTTCTGGTCATGACCGAGACGGTAGAAAAAGTGGAAGCGTCCTTCCGTGAAGCTTTTCTTTATAGAAAAGTATCAAAATACATGCATTTGAACTTAAATTAAGTTAATTCTAAACATATTCTTGACTCTAAAATGCGCCGACATCACGACATGTTGAAGAGTGAAATTACAAAAAAAAACATACGGAGCGAGTTCCTTATAGCTTACTCAGCCAGCCTCCAAGGTGAAAGGTCCTCAAATGTGGCAAAAGGTGAAATGACGCCACGCGGTCGCTGCCGATGTCAGGTTATTTAGGTATGCGCATCACTGAGCGAGTACTTCTTGCGTATACAAAAATGAAGTTAAATTAAACAAAATTGAAGAGTAAAAGAGCGACTTCTCCTGCAACAAAGAGATGACGCGATATACATTTCTGTGGTTCCACGACATGGTTTCGAAGACGGCCAAAATCACACAACTTACCGGTCGCTCTTTGTAGTTTCTTATTACTAACACATTTTCAAGAGGGGCTCAGCCCCGATGAAAGGAATTTCACAGCATTTAGAACTGATTTCTAATATTCATAACAAAAAATCTACAAGCGCAGTCGCTTTTGCAAAGAGAAAAAGTGAAATGTCATTGAGGGGTCATCCATCGACAAACGAGAACGAGATCAAAGACAAATACTACAACATTCTGGAAACTTCTCGAAATAAATGGATTACTTCTGATTTAATTAAATAAATATCCTGACTGATTTAGATATTTTATGAAATACTGAAAATATTCTGCAAATAAACTTTATAATATTATAATTTTGCAAGATCTAGAAAAATTTGCAAACGAAACGAGCGATCAGTCTGCTGGAATGTGTCATCAAAACGTCAATGTCTCAATGTCATTCGCCACCTGTCAAAACATGGTCAAAACCAATTCTCTTTACGAAAAGCAGGCACAAATGCCGCAAAATGCTATTGTAAGTGGTAAAGCAAACCGATATGTATGTGTGGAATGTGACGGTAAGTAACATGCTCCAAAAAATATCGAGGGATAGCGTTAAATGATAACATTTGTGGTGGTGTGTTTCATGTTCACTTCTTGGGATCACTGAAAGGATTTCAGCACTCATCCTGCGACGAGCCCTACGAACTGGCCATAAAACACAACACCACCATGTTATAATGGTAAAATACCACAGTTGCGAAACATACACGCAACATACCCCCCTCACAAGAGCGAAGATGGGCGTGTGAAACAAAGGCCAATTCGCTAAACAAGACGAAAGGTTGACAATGTACAACGACAACAGCAACAACAACTTACACACTAATAACTCAAATGAGCAACAGATCACCAAAGACGTCTCAATGGAATCCTATTCTTAACTATTTAAAACTATTTTTTGTTACTAAGGAACAATAAACTATCACTGTTATAAAGTGTTTTTTATTTCTTTCTATTCTATTATTAGTAAGGAATGAAACCTAAAAATATTTCTTAAGTGTTAAGTATACTTCTTAACTTCTAGTTAATTATGTAGGGTTAATACCCTAGTTTCTTAAAGTGTTGAAACACATACGTGCCGGACTGCGATATTAGAAATGCCTGTGGGGTACAGACACTACCTGCTCTGTACCGCTCTGGGTTTTTCTAATTAAAAACGTCGAAAAAGCCTGTGTGTTTCAGAGCATCGCTTGCTCTGTAGCGCGCAGGGTTTTTCGACTAAACATTTCATGATATCACCCTAAAAAGCCTGTGGAACACAGACAATTGAGAAAATTACAATTGTGATTAAAGTATTCCTTCTTTATGTTTCGGTAAATTATGTATATAAAAATAGTGATTTATACTAGAGTTATACTTATACTATTAACATTTTTTTTTTAACAAAGTGGTATAATTTTATAATTTAATATTAATTTATTGTAAATGTTAAAATGTTTCTTCTATCAAACCTATCAAAATGGCAGGCTATGCTAGATGAGATGGATTGGGATGAAAGGCAAAGGCACACAGATAGTTTTTTTTAACCTGCATTAAAAGATAGCAGACTTGGCCTTAATAACGTCGCGGGCGGTAGCTTGATAGTGCGCATTTTCAAGTTTCTTGGATAATTAATAAACAATACCTACCTAGTTATGTTTTATTATACTTATTATATCTGACATAATATAAATGTGATAATTTATGTGTTTTTCATTTCGATTTATTCTTTTTTCATCAATATTTTTTGTTGTAAATAAAGAATATTACAAAACAAAAATATTTAATTAAGAAACAAAAAACACATCATCAGTAATTATAATTTTCTTTTTAACAGAAAAAGTCAGCAAGATTCTTTATTTCCTATATTACAAAAGTACTTTTTGATGTGGGTATACAAGACAGCACGTTAAGGCGCTAAGAAGGGTCAAATCCCAATATTCAATTCAAATTATTGAAAGATTACGCGCGTGAAGCTATCATGGAAAAAATATATAATTTACTTGGAATAATACACAATACATTTAATTGAAAGCATTTGTAAAAATGTTACCACCTTTGATGTAAAAAAATATTCCGTGGACCCTGTTTCAGGTCCTATTTGCAAAATTTCTCGGAAACAGAACATTCGTTAATGTTAAAACCAACACATAAAAATCGGCGATGTTAATACCTTCAATCTTAATTGTACAGATTTTTTTTAACTAACTTGATAGCGAAGAAATTTAATAAAAACATGTAAAAATTGAGAATGCTAGTTCTCAACGCAACCGCCGCCGCGTTGGAACGCACACTGATTTGAACCCAAAGGGAGTAGAGTTACGTTCGATTTCACACCATCACGGATCGACCCGCTCAGATTGAGGCATGTTAAAGCCTTAAGTTAAACATTTGAATTGCGAAAACAGCTTTTATTACGTACGGCAAAAAAGCAGTCACAACCTCACAACACTCACAAGGTCAGTGTATAGTCTAAATCTGGTGTGCTGTTGACTGCAGGTACAATTATTATCAAACGAAATAAAAAAATAATTAAATAATGCTCGGTTGTTAGTTATTACGCTCGGAAATTACGTAAATGTGTAAAAAAATCTTCTTTTATAAAAATAACTATTTTTGTAAAACTCTCAATTAAAATTATTTATAGGGTATTTTCAAGTCTTTTGCCTTTATTTATACACACTTGTAAAAAAGGTAAAAACATAATGAAAAAAAATCTTGATTGTGCTATGCCGTTTTCGAGAAAATTTGCAAATTACGATAAAAACAGCTGTTCTTTGGAGATTTCTTTCTAAAAGGACCTACCAAAAATAAATTTCGTCCCATGTTTTTTAACGAATTAAAAGTTCTTTTGATAAGTATTTTAGTTTAAATATCCAAGTTTATTGAGAGTTTTACAAAAAAATATATTTTTATAAAAGAAAAGTACTTATTTTGTTAGTTTTTCGCAATTTCCGAGTGCAATAACTAACAGCCGAACGTTATTTCATTTTTTTTTATTTCGTTTGATAATGTTTGTACCTACAGTCAACAGCACATCAGATTTAGACTATAGGTACTTGACCTTGTGACCGCCTTTATGCCGTACGTCATAAAAGCTGTTTTGGAGTTCAACTGTTTAACTTAACGTGCTGTCTTGTATACCCACATCAAGATTACTTTTGTAATATAGGAAATAAAGAATCTTGCTGGCTTTTTCTATTAACAAGAAAATTATAATCACTGATAATGTGTTTTTTTGTCTTTATTGTAATATTATTTATTTATAACAAAAATATAAATGAATAAATAATAAATCGAAATGAAAAACACATTAAGTATCACCAAATATTACTTATGTCAGATTAGTGATACAATAAAACATAATTAGGTATTGTTAATTAATTATCCAAGAAACTTGAAAATGCGCTCTATCAAGCTACCGCCCGCGACGTTCTTAGGAACCAAAGTCTCCTATATTTTAATCCAGGTTAAAAAAAAATATCTGTGTGCCTTTCATCCCAATCCATCCCATTTAGCATAGCCTGCCATTTTTATGGGTTTAAGAGAAAAAATATTTTAACATACACAATAAATTAATATTATTAGTAGGATATGACTATAAATCACTATTTTAATATTCTACATAATTTACCGAAACATGAAGAAGGTATACTTTAACCACAACTGTAATTTTCTGAATTGTCTGTGTTCCACAGGCTTTTTACGGCGATATTATTAAATTTTTAGTCGAAAAACCCCGCGCGCTCCAGAGCAAGCGATGCTCTGAATTACACAGGCTTTTTCTAACGTTATTAGTTAGAAAAACCCAGAGCGGTACAGAGCAGCTAGTGTCTGTACCCCACAGGCATTTCTAATATCGCTGCCGGACTACAGCTGGGCCACAAAAAAAAAGTTGGAAATCTGACTTTTTGACTATGCCATGATAAAGTCGATAATTTGTCGGAATTTGTCGCGAAAAACCAGAATTTGTCGGGCTTGCGTTTAGGAGATACGTGTGGCTCAGCTGTAAAGACGTCTCTACAGCTGGGCTACACAGATCTCGAAAACGGAAGGTCGTAGCGAAAATCTGATTACTCGTATGTGTAGTCGGTAATTTGTCGGATTTTGTCGCCAAAAACCAGAGTTGGTCGGTCTTGCGTTTAGGAGATACGTGTGGCTCAGCTGTAGAGACGTCTCTACAGCTGGGCCACACAGATCTCGAAAACGGAAGGTCTACGCGAAAATCTGATTACTCGTATGTGTAGCCGGTAGTTTGTGGAATTTTGTCACCAAGAACCAGATTTTGTCGATCTTGCGTTTAGGAGATATGTGAGGATACGCTGTGGAGACTTTTCTACCTGGATCTTGAGAAAGGAAGGTCATAGCGAAAATCTGATAACTCGAGTGTGTAGCCGTTAGTTTGTCGGAATTTGTCACCAAGAATCAGACTTTGTCGATCTTGCGTTTAGGAGATATGTGAGGATACGCTTACGACCTTTCGTTCTCGAGATCCAGGTAAAAAGTCTCCACAGCGTATCCTCACATATCTCCTAAACGCAAGATCGACAAAGTCTGATTCTTGGTGACAAATTCCGACAAACTAACGGCTACACACTCGAGTTATCAGATTTTCGCTATGACCTTCCTTTCTCAAGATCCAGGTAGAAAAGTCTCCACAGCGTATCCTCACATATCTCCTAAACGCAAGATCGACAAAATCTGGTTCTTGGTGACAAAATCCGACAAACTACCGGCTACACATACGAGTAATCAGATTTTCGCTACGACCTTCCGTTTTCGAGATCTGTGTGGCCCAGCTGTAGAGACGTCTCTAAGGCTGAGCCACACGTATCTCCTAAACGCAAGACCGACCAACTCTGATTTTTGGCGACAAAATCCGACAAATTATCGACTTCATCATGGCATAGTCAAAAAGTCAGATTTCCAACTTTTTTTTTGTGGCCCAGCTGTAGTCCGGCTCGTGAAACACACGTTTTTTTTTTGGGGCCCAGCTGTAGTCTGGCTCGTGAAACACACGTGCCGGACTACAGCTGGGCCACAAAAAAAAAGTTGGAAATCTGACTTTTTGACTATGCCATGATGAAGTCGATAATTTGTCGGATTTTGTCGCCAAAAATCAGAGTTGGTCGGTCTTGCGTTTAGGAGATACGTGTGGCTCAGCCTTAGAGACGTCTCTACAGCTGGGCCACACAGATCTCGAAAACGGAAGGTCGTAGCGAAAATCTGATTACTCGTATGTGTAGCAGGTAATTTGTCGGATTTTGTCGCCAAAAACCAGAGTTGGTCGGTCTTGCGTTTAGGAGATACGTGTGGCTCAGCTGTAGAGACGTCTCTACAGCTGGTCCACACAGATCTCGAAAACGGAAGGTCGTAGCGAAAATCTGATTACTCGTATGTGTAGCCGGTAGTTTGTCGAATTTTGTCACCAAGAACCAGATTTTGTCGATCTTGCGTTTAGGAGATATGTGAGGATACGCTGTGGAGACTTTTCTACCTGGATCTTGAGAAAGGAAGGTCATAGCGAAAATCTGATAACTCGAGTGTGTAGCCGTTAGTTTGTCGGAATTTGTCACCAAGAATCAGACTTTGTCGATCTTGCGTTTAGGAGATATGTGAGGATACGCTTACGACCTTTCGTTCTCGAGATCCAGGTAAAAAGTCTCCACAGCGTATCCTCACATATCTCCTAAACGCAAGATCGACAAAGTCTGATTCTTGGTGACAAATTCCGACAAACTAACGGCTACACACTCGAGTTATCAGATTTTCGCTATGACCTTCCTTTCTCAAGATCCAGGTAGAAAAGTCTCCACAGCGTATCCTCACATATCTCCTAAACGCAAGATCGACAAAATCTGGTTCTTGGTGACAAAATCCGACAAACTACCGGCTACACATACGAGTAATCAGATTTTCGCTACGACCTTCCGTTTTCGAGATCTGTGTGGCCCAGCTGTAGAGACGTCTCTAAGGCTGAGCCACACGTATCTCCTAAACGCAAGACCGACCAACTCTGGTTTTTGGCGACAAAATCCGACAAATTACCGGCTACACATACGAGTAATCAGATTTTCGCTACGACCTTCCGTTTTCGAGATCTGTGTGGCCCAGCTGTAGAGACGTCTCCACAGCTGAGCCACACGTATCTCCTAAACGCAAGCCCGACAAATTCTGGTTTTTGGCGACAAATTCCGACAAATTATCGACTTCATCATGGCATAGTCAAAAAGTCAGATTTCCAACTTTTTTTTTTGTGGCCCAGCTGTAGTCCGGCTCGTGAAACACACGTTTTTTTTTTGGGGGCCAGCTGTAGTCCAGCTCGTGAAACACACGTGCCGGACTACAGCTGGGCCACAAAAAAAAAGTTGGAAATCTGACTTTTTGACTATGCCATGATGAAGTCGATAATTTGTCGGAATTTGTCGCGAAAAACCAGAATTTGTCGGGCTTGCGTTTAGGAGATACGTGTGGCTCAGCTGTGGAGACGTCTCTACAGCTGGGCCACACAGATCTCGAAAACGGAAGGTCGTAGCGAAAATCTGATTACTCGTATGTGTAGCCGGTAATTTGTCGGATTTTGTCGCCAAAAACCAGAGTTGGTCGGTCTTGCGTTTAGGAGATACGTGTGGCTCAGCTGTAGAGACGTCTCTACAGCTGGGCCACACAGATCTCGAAAACGGAAGGTCGTAGCGAAAATCTGATTACTCGTATGTGTAGCCGGTAGTTGGTCGAATTTTGTCACCAAGAACCAGATTTTGTCGATCTTGCGTTTAGGAGATATGTGAGGATACGCTGTGGAGACTTTTCTACCTGGATCTTGAGAAAGGAAGGTCATAGCGAAAATCTGATAACTCGAGTGTGTAGCCGTTAGTTTGTCGGAATTTGTCACCAAGAATCAGACTTTGTCGATCTTGCGTTTAGGAGATATGTGAGGATACGCTTACGACCTTTCGTTCTCGAGATCCAGGTAAAAAGTCTCCACAGCGTATCCTCACATATCTCCTAAACGCAAGATCGACAAAGTCTGATTCTTGGTGACAAATTCCGACAAACTACCGGCTACACATACGAGTAATCAGATTTTCGCTACGACCTTCCGTTTTCGAGATCTGTGTGGACCAGCTGTAGAGACGTCTCTACAGCTGAGCCACACGTATCTCCTAAACGCAAGACCGACCAACTCTGGTTTTTGGCGACAAAATCCGACAAATTACCGGCTACACATACGAGTAATCAGATTTTCGCTACGACCTTCCGTTTTCGAGATCTGTGTGGCCCAGCTGTAGAGACGTCTCCACAGCTGAGCCACACGTATCTCCTAAACGCAAGCCCGACAAATTCTGGTTTTTGGCGACAAATTCCGACAAATTATCGACTTCATCATGGCATAGTCAAAAAGTCAGATTTCCAACTTTTTTTTTTGTGGCCCAGCTGTAGTGATATTACGAGCACATTGCGTGCAGCGGCTAATTATAGTAGTAAGGTTAGCTTAAGAAAAAGACGTAAAATTATTGGGTGGAATTTTCATGTCAGTAGTGCTCATACTAAGGCTAGGGAATGTTTGTTGTTATGGATTCATTACGGTAGGCTGCGCTCGGGTTTTTACTATGAAAAAATGGTTACTTCGCGGAGGGAATTTAAATCTGCACTGAAATATGTGCAAAATAATCAGAATAAGATAAAAATGGATATACTGGCGCGACATCATTCCAACAGAAATTTTATTGATTTCTGGAAAGAGACAAAAAAGTTAGATTATAAAAGTTCTTTGCCGAGTATTGTTGAAGGTCAAAATGATAAGAAAAGTATTGCCAACCTATTTCGGAGCCATTTTAATATTGATAAACAGTTTGATGTAAGCAAATTAGGTACGCAAGATGTTAGTCGTGGCTCGGAGACTTGCTCTGCTACAATCTTACCGAGGCAGATAGCGGATGTTTTGAAAAATATGAAGCGGGGCAAGTCTCCGGGACACGACGCCCTCAACATCGAGCACTTGCTTTATGCAGGTCAGTATATCTGCATTTTACTGGCTTGGCTTTTCACCTTCTGTGTCAGACACTGTTATTTACCCGATGAACTAATTCGAACCGTTGTGGTACCTATTATGAAAAATAAGACAGGGGATATCTCGAGCGCCGCTAATTACCGGCCTATTTCGTTAGCAACTGTGGTGGCCAAGGTGCTCGAAAGACTTGTACATGCAAACTTTTCTGTAATTGACTATGACGACGGGCAGTTCGGTTTCCGCCCGCAGGTCTCGACTGATACGGCAATATTTGCCTTAAAACAGGTTGTCGGCTACTATAATCAGCGCAATACCACGGTATATGCGTGTTTTCTGGACCTGAGTCGTGCCTTTGACACACTTAACCATGATTTGCTGTGGAAAAAAATGCGTAAATCGTGCATTCCTTCTGAAGTTACTAACCTTCTTGAGTACTGGTATCAGCACCAAACCAATAACGTCAGGTGGGGATCAGAAATATCAGACTCTTACCATCTGTCCTGTGGTGTCAGACAGGGTGGTCTTACCTCTCCAGATCTCTTTAACGCGTACGTTAATGATTTGATCGTGGAGTTGAGTGGCGCTTCGGTCGGGCTCAGATTGGATGACAGATATGTCAACAATCTGAGCTACGCTGACGATATGGTGCTGCTCAGCCCCTCGATCAAAGGCCTAAGGAAGTTACTGGGGATCTGTGAGAGGTTTGCCATAACACACAACTTAACCTACAATACCAAAAAGACCGAGATGTTAGTGTTTAGAGCCGGGTCGGGTCCAGAAAACATCCCTGAAGTATTTTTAAATGGACAAAAAGTAAATATTGTCAAAAGTTTCAGGTACCTCGGTCACATAGTAACATCTGGCCTTAAAGATGACGCCGACATAGAGCGACAGCGTAGGTCGTTATGTATAGTTGGAAACATGATTATTAGAAAATTCGCGAAAGCAGCACCTGACGTGAGGATTACACTGTTTAAATCCTTCTGCCAGTGTTTTTACACTTGTCAACTCTGGACAAATTACACCAACAAATCGCATGATGGAATTAGAGTTGCCTATAACAACATCTTTAGGCAGCTAATGGGTCTCACGAGATATTGCAGTGCTTCAGAAATGTATGCGCAAGCGCGTGTAGACTCATTTAATTCCATACAAAGAAAGCGAATAGCTTCTTTTATGTCCAGAATTGTCAAGTGTGGAAACAAAATCATCACGAGTTTGGCGGAAAGATTAATGACGACTGATATGTATCGACATTGGGTAAAAATTACCCATTAATGCTTTTTATAATTTTATAATTTTACTTTATTTAATTTTAATTTTTTATTGTAATTGTGTTTGTATGTAACTATATGGATCTCCTGTCTGTAATAAAGAATTTTATTATTATTATTATTATTATTATATTGAACTTCAGCAACCAAAAATTATTTCAACTGCAAAAAATGGTGTGAGCTTGATGGCTGTAGGTGTAGGAAATATCAGCGCCAGATGTTATGTGGGTAAGAGACCAATAGATATTGTTATTAAAAATGTGTATTATGTGCCAGAATTAAGAAAAAACTTGTTGTCAGTATCAAAAATTGAGCAATTGGGCTATAGAGTTGAATTTTTACAAAGTCTGATTCTTGGTGACAAATTCCGACAAACTACCGGCTACACATACGAGTAATCAGATTTTCGCTACGACCTTCCGTTTTCGAGATCTGTGTGGACCAGCTGTAGAGACGTCTCTACAGCTGAGCCACACGTATCTCCTAAACGCAAGACCGACCAACTCTGGTTTTTGGCGACAAAATCCGACAAATTACCGGCTACACATACGAGTAATCAGATTTTCGCTACGACCTTCCGTTTTCGAGATCTGTGTGGCCCAGCTGTAGAGACGTCTCCACAGCTGAGCCACACGTATCTCCTAAACGCAAGCCCGACAAATTCTGGTTTTTGGCGACAAATTCCGACAAATTATCGACTTCATCATGGCATAGTCAAAAAGTCAGATTTCCAACTTTTTTTTTTGTGGCCCAGCTGTAGTGATATTACGAGCACATTGCGTGCAGCGGCTAATTATAGTAGTAAGGTTAGCTTAAGAAAAAGACGTAAAATTATTGGGTGGAATTTTCATGTCAGTAGTGCTCATACTAAGGCTAGGGAATGTTTGTTGTTATGGATTCATTACGGTAGGCTGCGCTCGGGTTTTTACTATGAAAAAATGGTTACTTCGCGGAGGGAATTTAAATCTGCACTGAAATATGTGCAAAATAATCAGAATAAGATAAAAATGGATATACTGGCGCGACATCATTCCAACAGAAATTTTATTGATTTCTGGAAAGAGACAAAAAAGTTAGATTATAAAAGTTCTTTGCCGAGTATTGTTGAAGGTCAAAATGATAAGAAAAGTATTGCCAACCTATTTCGGAGCCATTTTAATATTGATAAACAGTTTGATGTAAGCAAATTAGGTACGCAAGATGTTAGTCGTGGCTCGGAGACTTGCTCTGCTACAATCTTACCGAGGCAGATAGCGGATGTTTTGAAAAATATGAAGCGGGGCAAGTCTCCGGGACACGACGCCCTCAACATCGAGCACTTGCTTTATGCAGGTCAGTATATCTGCATTTTACTGGCTTGGCTTTTCACCTTCTGTGTCAGACACTGTTATTTACCCGATGAACTAATTCGAACCGTTGTGGTACCTATTATGAAAAATAAGACAGGGGATATCTCGAGCGCCGCTAATTACCGGCCTATTTCGTTAGCAACTGTGGTGGCCAAGGTGCTCGAAAGACTTGTACATGCAAACTTTTCTGTAATTGACTATGACGACGGGCAGTTCGGTTTCCGCCCGCAGGTCTCGACTGATACGGCAATATTTGCCTTAAAACAGGTTGTCGGCTACTATAATCAGCGCAATACCACGGTATATGCGTGTTTTCTGGACCTGAGTCGTGCCTTTGACACACTTAACCATGATTTGCTGTGGAAAAAAATGCGTAAATCGTGCATTCCTTCTGAAGTTACTAACCTTCTTGAGTACTGGTATCAGCACCAAACCAATAACGTCAGGTGGGGATCAGAAATATCAGACTCTTACCATCTGTCCTGTGGTGTCAGACAGGGTGGTCTTACCTCTCCAGATCTCTTTAACGCGTACGTTAATGATTTGATCGTGGAGTTGAGTGGCGCTTCGGTCGGGCTCAGATTGGATGACAGATATGTCAACAATCTGAGCTACGCTGACGATATGGTGCTGCTCAGCCCCTCGATCAAAGGCCTAAGGAAGTTACTGGGGATCTGTGAGAGGTTTGCCATAACACACAACTTAACCTACAATACCAAAAAGACCGAGATGTTAGTGTTTAGAGCCGGGTCGGGTCCAGAAAACATCCCTGAAGTATTTTTAAATGGACAAAAAGTAAATATTGTCAAAAGTTTCAGGTACCTCGGTCACATAGTAACATCTGGCCTTAAAGATGACGCCGACATAGAGCGACAGCGTAGGTCGTTATGTATAGTTGGAAACATGATTATTAGAAAATTCGCGAAAGCAGCACCTGACGTGAGGATTACACTGTTTAAATCCTTCTGCCAGTGTTTTTACACTTGTCAACTCTGGACAAATTACACCAACAAATCGCATGATGGAATTAGAGTTGCCTATAACAACATCTTTAGGCAGCTAATGGGTCTCACGAGATATTGCAGTGCTTCAGAAATGTATGCGCAAGCGCGTGTAGACTCATTTAATTCCATACAAAGAAAGCGAATAGCTTCTTTTATGTCCAGAATTGTCAAGTGTGGAAACAAAATCATCACGAGTTTGGCGGAAAGATTAATGACGACTGATATGTATCGACATTGGGTAAAAATTACCCATTAATGCTTTTTATAATTTTATAATTTTACTTTATTTAATTTTAATTTTTTATTGTAATTGTGTTTGTATGTAACTATATGGATCTCCTGTCTGTAATAAAGAATTTTATTATTATTATTATTATTATTATATTGAACTTCAGCAACCAAAAATTATTTCAACTGCAAAAAATGGTGTGAGCTTGATGGCTGTAGGTGTAGGAAATATCAGCGCCAGATGTTATGTGGGTAAGAGATCAATAGATATTGTTATTAAAAATGTGTATTATGTGCCAGAATTAAGAAAAAACTTGTTGTCAGTATCAAAAATTGAGCAATTGGGCTATAGAGTTGAATTTTTGAAAGGAAAAGTCAGAATTTATAAATATGATTACTTAACATCTATAGGAAATAGTGAAGGGTCTTTGTATACAATTCATATGCAAATAATTAACGATGAATGTAACTTAAGTGATAGTCATGATAATAATGTAAGACAGCTGTGGCACAGAAGATTCGGTCACCTCGGTTTAAAAAATTTGACATTACTTTCTCAAAATAATATGGTTGATGGTATTGATGATTTAACTAAATGTAAAAATACTAACTCCTTATGTGAGCCGTGCCTATTAGGAAAAATGACAAGACAACCATTTAACAGACACGGACGTAGAGCGACTAAACCACTAGAATTAATTCACACCGACATCTGCGGACCTATAACCCCAGTGACGCAAGAGGGACACAGATATTTTGTGACATTTATCGACGACTATACTCATTTTGTTTGGGTGTATCTCTTGTCTAATAAAAGTGAAGTTTTTAGCAAATTCAAAGAGTACTATTATTATGTAACAAACCATTTTAATACAAATATATTGAAATTAAGATCAGATAATGGCGGGGAGTATGTTTCGAGGGAATTTCAGGATTTTTGCTATAATAAGGGAATACAAATGCACTATACGGTTCCATATAACCCAGAAATGAACGGAGTAGCGGAACGCATGAACCGCACCTTGATAGAAAAGGCTAAAACAGTACTACTAGATTCTCAGCTTGGTAAAGAATTTTGGGGACATGCAGTTTTATTTATATATTCGAAGTTGTTGACCATTACGTATACCTAGGACAGGCAGTCCAGTTAGGTAGGTCCAACTTCGAGAAAGAGATCTCTCGCCGAATCCAGCTCGGGTGGGCAGCATTCGGGAAGCTTCGAAAAATCTTCGCGTCCGACTTACCTCAGTGTCTCAAGACGAAAGTCTATGAACAGTGTGTGTTGCCAGTGATGACTTACGGCAGTGAAACGTGGCCGCTAACTATGGGTCTCATAAGGAGGCTCAAGGTCGCTCAGCGTGCAATGGAGAGAGCCATGCTCGGCGTTTCCCTACGTGATCAAATCAGAAACGAGGAGATCCGCAGGAGAACTAAAGTAACCGACATCGCTCGAAGGATTGCTCAGCTGAAGTGGCAATGGGCGGGACACATAGCGAGAAGAACCGATGGCCGTTGGGGCAGAAAGGTTCTGGAATGGCGACCGCGCACCGGACGACGCTCCGTGGGTAGGCCCCCGACAAGGTGGACCGACGATCTGGTGAAGGTCGCGGAAAGCCAGTGGATGCAGGCAGCGCAGGACCGATCGTCGTGGAGATCCTTAGGGGAGGCCTATACCCAGCAGTGGGTGTCGTGTGGCTGATATGATGATGATGATGATGATGCAGTTTTATTTTCAGCATATGTGACTAATAGGAGTCCGACTGAAGGAAAAAGTCAAACACCATCTGAGTTATGGGAAGGTAGAAAACCGAATGTTTCAAATATGCGAGTGTTTGGGTGCACTGCATATAACCATGTTCCAAAAGAGTTAAGGCAAAAACTAGATAGTTCAGGAAAGAAAATGATTTTTCTCGGATATTTCCTCTCAGGATATAAATTGTATGATATTCAAACGTGTATGTGCCGGCCTAGAATAGCACTACCCCCTATCATCCCGTGGGTGTCGTAAAAGGCGACTAAGGGAGCATAGCCTTCAAGAGACGGGCAGCAGCGTCTCCAAAAAACCTTGGCCTACTGCGATCGCCAACCCGCCTGCCAAGCGTGGCGATTATGGCAAACCCCCCCCCTCATGCATAATGGATCAAAAAATTGGCCCCCAGTCCCCGGCAGCCCCGCTATTCCTAGCTACGGTAGCGGCTACGGTAACGGCGGGGCAGGGGGTGCTAAGAATCCCCGGGTGCGGCTCGGCTACCAAAAACGACGACAACTGCACCTGGCAACCTATAACACGCGCACACTAAGGGAAGACGCGAAGTTAACCGAGTTGGAAGAAGTTATCAGCAAGGTACACTGGGACATTATCGGGTTATCTGAAGTCCGAAGAGCGGGAGAGGACTCGATAATCCTCAACTCCGGTAACTTGCTTTACTACCGGGAGGGCGACCAACAGTCCCAAGGTGGTGTCGGGTTCATCGTCCACAAGTCCCTTGTCAACAACGTGATTACCATCGGAAGTGTGTCGACCAGGGTGGCGTACCTTATACTCAGAATATCCAAACGGTGTTCGCTGAATGTTATACAGGTTTACGCACCGACCTCGACACACCAAGATGACGAAGTGGAGGCTATGTATGAGGAGATCTCTAAAGCCATGCATAGCTACAAAACCCACTACACTGTTGTGATGGGGGACTTCAATGCAAAGTTGGGGAAACGATGCGGTGATGAGCTGAGAGTGGGGCAATTTGGAGTTGGGCAACGGAATGACAGAGGCCAGATGCTGGCTGATTTTATGGAGAAGGAGAACCTCTTTATGATGAACTCCTTCTTCAGAAAGCCGGAATGCCGGAAGTGGACCTGGGTCAGTCCGGACGGTAAAGTCAGAAATGAGATAGATTTTATCATGTCGACGAAAAAGCAAATATTCAATGATGTCACTGTGATCAACGCTGTTAAGACGGGGAGCGATCACCGATTGGTACGTGGCACATTGAATATCAACCCAAAGCTGGAAAGATCTCGACTGATAAAATCAACAATTCGACCATTGCCGGCCCATATTCAAAACCCCGAGAGCTTTCAACTCGAACTCCAAAACCGCTTCGAAGCCCTTGAGAACAGCATAGATGTGGACGATCTAAACAACATGGTGGTGGATACTGTCCGTACGGTAGGGTCCAAGCTCTTTAAGACCCGCCGTCCCAAGATAAAGAAACTCTCCGACCACACACTCCTACTCATGGATCAGAGACGTGAAATGAGGCTCCAGAGTTCAGTAGATGCTAATCGTTATCGGCAGCTTAATAGACAGATATCTAAGTCTTTGACGAGCGACCTTCGCCAATTTAATACGAATCGTATTAAAGAGGCTATCGAGCGGAATAAAGGCTCCAAAGTGTTCGCGAGAGATCTGTCTATTGGGCAAAGCCAGATGACGAAGCTGAAAACTGACGACGGACGCATCATTTCATCAAAGCCTGAAATCCTGAGGGAGATCGAGAGCTTCTATGGGCAGTTATATTCCACGCAGACACCTGTTGAAAGCAAGGCTAAAGACCCCAGAGCCAAGCTTACCCGACACTATACTCAAGATATCCCGGACGTCAGCCTGTACGAGATTAGTATGGCTCTCAAACAGCTGAAAAACAACAAGGCGGCGGGTGACGATGGAATCACTACAGAACTTCTGAGAGCGGGCGGTAAGCCGATACTCAAAGTCCTCCAGAAGCTCTTTAATTCCGTCATCGTCCAGGGCAGAACGCCAAAGACATGGAACATAAGTGAGGTGATCTTGTTCTTTAAAAAGGGTGACAAGTCCCTCTTAAAGAACTATAGACCCATCTCGCTTCTGAGTCATGTCTATAAGTTGTTTTCGAGAGTCCTTACGAATCGTCTCGCTCGCAAGTTCGACGACTTCCAACCTCCCGAACAAGCCGGGTTCCGAAAAGGCTTTAGCACCATAGACCACATCCATACGCTGCGGCAGGTTATACAGAAGACCGAGGAGTATAATGAGCCACTTTGCTTGGCGTTCGTGGACTATGAGAAAGCCTTTGATTCGATTGAAACCTGGGCGGTGCTGCAGTCTCTCCAAAGGTGCCAAGTGGACTATAGGTATATCGAGGTGTTGAGGTACTTATACCAAAATGCCACCATGACGATCCGAGTACAGAACCAGAACACAAATTCTATCCAACTGCAGCGTGGTGTGAGACAGGGAGACGTTATTTCTCCGAAACTGTTCACAGCTGCGTTGGAGGACATCTTTAAGCTCTTGGACTGGAAAGGACTCGGCATCAACATTAATGGCGAGTACCTAACACACCTTCGTTTTGCCGATGATATAGTCCTTATGGCTGAGACCATGGAAGACCTGAACACAATGCTCGAAGATCTCCGTAGTGCTTCCCAAAGAGTGGGTCTTAGGATGAACATGGAAAAGACGAAAATTATGTCAAATGCCCATGTTGTACCCTCTCCAGTTCATGTTGGGAACACTACACTTGAAGTTGTTGACCATTACGTATACCTAGGACAGGCAGTCCAGTTAGGTAGGTCCAACTTCGAGAAAGAGATCTCTCGCCGAATCCAACTCGGGTGGGCAGCATTCGGGAAGCTTCGAAAAATCTTCGCGTCCGACTTACCTCAGTGTCTCAAGACGAAAGTCTATGAACAGTGTGTGTTGCCAGTGATGACTTACGGCAGTGAAACGTGGCCGCTAACTATGGGTCTCATAAGGAGGCTCAAGGTCGCTCAGCGTGCAATGGAGAGAGCCATGCTCGGCGTTTCCCTACGTGATCAAATCAGAAACGAGGAGATCCGCAGGAGAACTAAAGTAACCGACATCGCTCGAAGGATTGCTCAGCTGAAGTGGCAATGGGCGGGACACATAGCGAGAAGAACCGATGGCCGTTGGGGCAGAAAGGTTCTGGAATGGCGACCGCGCACCGGACGACGCTCCGTGGGTAGGCCCCCGACAAGGTGGACCGACGATCTGGTGAAGGTCGCGGAAAGCCAGTGGATGCAGGCAGCGCAGGACCGATCGTCGTGGAGATCCTTAGGGGAGGCCTATACCCAGCAGTGGGTGTCGTGTGGCTGATATGATGATGATGATGATGATGATGATATTCAAACAAAGAAAGTAATGTCTGCACGAAACGTGAGATTTGACGAGGCAAAACTGGAAAGTGACAACTCTACAAGATATAAACTAGACAGAACAGAAGAGAATGAAAAAGGAAGCGACAAAGAAGATCAGATAAAGAATAATGAGAATGATGAAGATGAGGAAGCTGATGAGACACAAGAGGTAGAACAAGTGACAGAGAAGACAGAAAGTTTAGAAAGAGGGAGAGGAAAAAGACAAATAAAAAGACCGGTATGGCAAAAAGATTATGAAATTGACTTAGACCAGAGTGATACGGCGTTATACGCATTACTGTCAAGTTTCCAGGACGTTCCAATGAATTTTGATGACATTAAAGGAAGAAAAGATGAAAAAGAATGGAATAAAGCTATAAATGAAGAGTTAAAGGTTTTAAAAGAAAATGAAACATGGAAATTTGTGACTGCTCCAAAGAATGAGAAATTACTGGATAGTAGATGGGTTTTGACAAAGAAGGATATAGGAAACCAAGAAATATGTAAAGCAAGATTGGTGGTAAAAGGTTACCAACAGAAGGATAAATTGGAAGATATTTACTCACCTGTATTGAAGTTACAAACCTTAAGAGTTCTTCTATCAGTTGCAGCCCAGAATGACTATGAAATACACCATGGATGTGAAAGGTGCCTTTTTATATGGACGGATTGATGAGGCGGTATACTTGAAGCCTCCACAAGGACTGACAGTTCCAGAAGGCCAAGTTTTAAAATTACAAAAATCATTATATGGGTTAAAGAAAAGTCCAAAATATTGGTATGAAAAATTTACAGAAGTTATAACTCAATATGGTTTTACACGTTCTCAAAATGATTATTGTCTTTACAATAAAGGTAATCTATACTTGATTTTATATGTTGATGACCTATTGATAGTAGGATCTGATAAGAAAGAAATAGAGAGTGTGAAATGTTTTCTAAAAACTCAATTTAATATGAAAGACTTAGGTGACAATAATCTTATGTATCTCGGTATTAGTATTCAGAAAAAACAGGATGGTATTTACCTTAATCAATCAAAATATTTGCAAAAGGTCATTGAATCTTACAACATGGACATGTAGAGGGACAACTTCGCCTATGGATATTAACTTTAAACTGGACTATGACTCGAGTGAAATTGACATGACTTTAGAACATCAGTGTAGGTCACTTATTGGCTCTTTGATGTATGCTATGGTGAGCACTAGACCTGATTTAGCAACAGCTGTGTCATATTTGAGCAGATTTCAATCTCAACCAACTTTGAAATTATGGCAAGCTTTTAAGCGTGTACTTAGATATGTTAAGCAAACTATTAATTATAATTTAAAATATTCTAAGTGTAAAAATGTCAGCCTAGTAGGTTTTGCAGATGCAGATTTTGCCCGAGATAATGACAGAAAATCAACAAGTGGATATTTATTTAAATTGTTCGGTAATGTAGTAACGTGGAAGTCAAAGAAGTAGAGTACTGTTGCTCTAAGCACTACCGAAGCAGAATTAATTGCTTTATGTGAAGCATCTGTCGAAGCCTGCTGGCTTATGAAACTTTTGTTGGATTTTAACATTAAAATAAATAATACTGTAATTTTTGAAGATAATCAGAGCACTATGAAAGTTGTTAAAAATCCAGATCAGAAACGTTTGAAGCATGTTGATGTTAAATTTAATTTTATTAAACAAAAGGTAGAGGAAGGATTGATTACTGTGAAATATATATCTACAACAGACCAACAAGCAGATTTGTTAACAAAGCCATTATCAGGAGAAAGATTTGTAAAACTGTGTAATATGCTTAATTTGTTTAAATGTGAAATTTATGAACCAGATGTGCGCACATTGAGGGAGAGTGTTGAGAAACAATGTACGCACATCTGAACGTGCCTTATTATGCTGTGTATAGCAACCCTTATGTTTTTTGGTCTGTGGTTATCTTCCTACTCTTTGGCTCTCTAAAAATGTTTGCTCGGTCGCTCGTTATTAAAAATGTAAAATTTAATAAATATTTCTGGAATTAAACAAGTCGTTATAAATAAAGTGTTTTTAATCTTCAAGAAAAACCTCAAAACAAGACACCTCTGAATAGTTCTTTAATAGTTACATTCTTAGCTAGCCTAAGTTCCTCTAGCCGTTCTAAGAAAGCGTGCAAGGTTAACTTGCTGTCCCTACCGGAAAATCTAATGTTCCATTTCGAGACGTTTCTGGTTGGGTCAATGGTGATCTGTAGCTCACCTGTATGGATAGCTGTTGCTGCCGCTGCTGTGTGACCAGCCGGAACCTTAGCGACCGCAGGCTGGGGTCTCGGCTCATCACCACTGGGCACGCTGCTAACGTCGGTGAAACAAACTCCCACCTCCCCTGTGACATCAACATTTAAAGTTTTAAAAACATTCTCACACTGCTTAATTAACAGGGATATTCTTTCTAAGACCTTGACATCTTCGGATGTCAGGCGAGACAACCTAAATCTGACGTGGATTAGTCTGGATCATAAAGTTAATATTCCGTAGGTATATTAACTTTATGGTCTGGATATAATTCTGTCACGATAAGTGGGGGTCAGTGGCTCAGCAGTTGTCAGCTGTAAAATGTCACTGATTTTGTCTTCACAAACTACTAATTCTGATTCCAATTCTAATTTCAAATCTGCAGGATCTAAAGTCACTGCTAGACGACCAGTTCTTGTTAATGAGGCGAGCTTAGCTCTCATCTCATCAACCTTTCTTAAATTCTTATGGCCTCTTATAAAGAGTTCATATTTTAACTCGTCACTTTGTAAGTGATAGAAATTCATTTTAATTGAAGCCATTTCTAACAATGAAAAACTCTAACGACAAAAGAAAAACAAATACTAGTGAACACTAACCTCAATAACCGAGACACCAAATGTTGAACAACAACGAACGAAGTCGCCTTCCAACGATGCGCTCAATCATCGGGCCACACGTTGGGTACGCTAATTTATGTTACAACCCGGGGACGGCCGTGGTGTTTATGCACTCGCAGTCCCCAAGGTGCACTCTACTCGGCAGCTCAGATGATCATGAGACTCGGGAGTAGATATGAGCACCGATGGGTAAAAGGCCGGCGGCGGCGCGCCGACTTTTTTAGGTCGGCGGCGGCGGCGTCGTCGGCGGCGTGACCTCTAAATGTTTTTTTTTATTAATTGACAGGAAATAATAAAAAGATATAGTTTTTCAATCAGAAATACTTATTTTTATCAGAATTTTAAAAACGCACATCATACTAATTACCAGCCGCATGCACCTACTTCTGAGTATAGGCCTCCCCCAAGCATCTCCACAACAATCGGTCCTGCACTGTCTGCATCAAGTGGGTTCCCGCAACCTTCACCAGATCGTCGGTCCACCTTGTCGGGGGCCTACCCATGGAGCTTCATCCGGTGCGCGGTTGCCATTCAAGAACCTTTCCGCCCTAAAGGCTATAGATTCTTCTCACTATATGTCCCGCCCACTAATCAGCCCAGCCCAGCAATCCTTCGAGCGATGTCGGTTACTTTAGTTCTCCTAAGGATCTCCTCATTTCTGATTCGATCACGTAGAGAAACGCCGAGCATGGCTCTTTCCATTGCACGCTGGGTGATCTTAAGCCTTCTTAAAAGAACCATAATTAGCGACCACTTTGCACTGGCAACACACACTGGTCATAGACTTTCTGTCTTGAGACACTAAGGTAAGTTGGACGCGAAGATTTCCGAATGCTGCCCATCGGAGTTGGATTCGACGAGAGATCTCTTTCTTGAAGTTGGACTTACCAACTGGACTGTCTAGTCCTAAGTATACACATGTAATGCTCCACAACTTCGAGTGTAGTTGGTCAATAACTTTGGGATGGCTCCGCAAATACCAGCTCCATCCATTGAGCGCAGGGCCAGGAAGCTTATCAGTAACGATATTTTTTTTGTAGTAGGTAATCTGAAAAGCCTCGGGCATAGACGCAAGTATGCAATTTCCGCCATCTCCCTTCCATCGGACAACCAGACGTACGAATCAGCGCCACCGTTTTTGGTGGATATTCCAACGCGTTTTGCTTCAAATTTTATCATCCGTACCACTATTGAGTGGAACTCCTTGCCTGAGTATGTGTTTCCCGATAGGAGAAATCGGAGGGGCATTCAAGTCGCGAGTGAATAGGTATCTTCTACGCAAGCGCGTCCCATCGTAGATCATCGCTTACCATCAGGCGTGATAGCGGGCAGGGCAAGCTCTTGCCTATCTATCACATCACAAAAAAGTGTTCCCAACATGAACTGGTTGAGTGGGTGTACAACATGGGCATTCGACATGATTTTCGTCTTATCCATGTTAATTCTAAATATCACTCTTTGGGAGGCACTACGGATATCTTCGAGCATTGTGTTCAGGTCTTCCATGGTCTCTGCCATAATAAGAACTATATCATCGGCAAAACGACGGTGTTTTAGGTACTGACCATTGAGGTTGATACCGAGTCCTTTCCAGTCTAAGAGCTTAAAGATGTCCGCCATCGCAGCTGTGAACAGTTTCGGAAAAATAACGTCTCTCTGTGTTACGACTCGCTGCAGTTGGATGGGGCTTGTGCTCTGGTTCTGTACTCGGACCGACATTGTGGCATTTTCGTATAAGTACCTCAACACTTCGATATAACTACCTGTAGTCCTCTCTGGAGAGACTGCAAAACCGCCGGTCTCTATCGAATTAAAGGCTTTCTCATAGTCTACAAACGCCAAGTAATAATTCCAACAGTAACTGTGTTTATAAGACTTTAATTTGGAAATCGAAGACATGGTGATTTTATCTAGTATCGTTTTAAAAACGCCTACATTTTGTTCTTCTAATGACGATGTCGATGCAGGCGTGGCCATTTTGACGCAAACATGTAACGCGTCCTATCCTACCATAACAATGAGCTCGTTCACACTGATTCATTAAATTTTTCCTCTCGCTCGGCGCGCCGATGCCTTTTCGCGGCGGCGGCGGCGCGGAAGAATTGGCGGCGGCGGCGGCGCGCCGGCGCCAATTCGGTGGAAAAAGTGGAAGCGTCCTTCCGTGAAGCTTTTCTTTATAAAAAAATTTGTGATTGTAATGTATGTAGGTAAGTATAAAAAGTTGTTAGGACTGTTCACCTACTATGTGTACTTATATATATATATTTTAATGCTTACCTATAGTTCTTATAAATAAAACTGTTAAAACGACAATGTTGTTTATTTTTACATCGACCTATTTTAATAAAATCAGGCATTACTTGGCGGCATAATGCAAAAAATATATCTAGCAAATACACGCCGTGTTTCGCCTCTACACGGAGCATCAGAGGTAAAGTATCGGAAGCTGGGTGGGCGAACCACAAGAGAATAGAGGCGGTTAGCGATTTTTTTCTGCGGAACACACGTCCCTTGTATTTTACAAAAAATCACAGCGATAAAGTTGCCGAAAAGCATTGAGGGCTTTTCACACTGACAAAATACTGTATCCTCAATAGATGGCGTTGATAAAAATGGGTGTCAATTTGATTTTTTACTACAATGGTAAAAAGTACCTAACTACAGCTTGACCATAAAGAGTTGACAAAAATTGAGGGCGCCACTTACTATGTAAACACGTCAAAATCACGAATAAATTGGCAACACTTACTAAATTTTGTACTGAAAAATTTTAGTTCCATTTTATTTAATTTCAACTCTTTATGGTCAAACTGTATTTGTCTCACTTGATGGTGTTGATTTTCTTCAACGAACTAAAATTCGCTGATTTTCTTCAAAGCTTAGTAAAAAATCAAATTGACACCCATTTTTATCAACGCCATCTATTGAGGATACAGTATTTTGTCAGTGTGAAAAGCCCTCAATGCTTTTCGGCAACTTTATCGCTGTGATTTTTTGTAAAATACAAGGGACGTGTGTTCCGCAGAAAAAAATCGCTAACCGCCTCTATTCTGTGTGCGTTACCCCAGCAAAAAGTTGAGCTGTAGAGAGATGAGACCTTATCAGATAATTAGTGTGTCATGAGGAGAAATTTGTTTACTAATAGCAAAATTTGTGTGAGTTGTAGTTTTTAAGATATATGAGAAAAACAGATTTTGCTGGGGTCACGTTTTAAACATTACCCTGGCAAAAAAAGTTGTTTCAGCCTGGAACCAAATACATGAATAGATAGCTTTTGTTGCATAGTAAATGTTAGCAAATAGCAAAAATTGTGTGTGTTATGGTTCTTGAGTTATTTGAGTTTTTGCTGGGGTAACGTTTTGGGTTTTCCCAGATCTCGAAAACGGTTCAACGCAGAAGTTTGAAAAAAATACCACTAAGACACCTTAATTTGTTTAATTGTTAGTTTTTGATTTGGTCGTCGCAAACCAACGTAATTAAATGGTTTCGAAAAACAGAAAAAACGAATTTGCAAGTAAACTAGTACACTTATAATCAAATAAACAGCTGTTAAAAATAGCCGTGGTAGACACTTATTACGTCAAGAATTTTAGGCTTTGTAACTTTACACGATATAAAGATATAAACAAATTTGATAAATTTTAGACCGGTCGTACTTTAGCGATCGAATACACAGTTTCCATAACATTAAGACACATCGCATACATTAAACAAATTTAAGTAATTCATTAACATTCCTTCCTGTTAATTTCAGCTTTCAATTACGCCTATCATGAAAGTTTTAACAAAAACAAGAATATGACAACAATTCTCTAATAAGGCGCCTAAATTGTAGAGGTCACGTAAAAGCGACCGCGCTATACATAAGCGTAACCATCTTAAATGAACGGGATAATATGGATCTTTTGTTAGTACAGTTGCGTACAAAAGTTTGCTGGTCAGATTATCTTTAAATATAAAATGTACGTTAGTCTCGCGAAAACTTAAGATTGGCTTGGCCGATTTTGGTTTTAAAATGTTTGTCGTAGTTCCAGGGGAAGGTTTAAATGGTGAGAAATATACCTATATGGAAAAAATGCGAGGTAGTTTCCGTAAAAACTGTTCCTAGGTAGGAACAGTTTTTATGGGTAAACTAGCGGCCGCCCGCGGTTTCACCCGCGTGATTCTCGTTCCCGTAGGAATATCGGGATAAAAAGTATCCTATGTTTTAATCTAGGCTATCTACTATCTGTGTGCCAAATTACAACCAAATCCGTTCAGAAGTTTTTGCGTGATTGAGGAACAAACATCTAAACATCCAAACCCACAAACTTTCACATTTATAATATTAGTAGGATGTTTTTACCTGTCAAACATAGTGGTCACTGGATTGACATGAGTAGGTTTGGTATTAAAATAAAACATTTGGTTTGAAAAAACAGAAGCAACAAATTACTATAAATGTATATATTGATACTGACGAATAAATCACACTATAAATTGCTTAGCGAGATTATTACCTAATTAGGTTTAAATTATTATTTACCTTTATTTATCTAATGTTGAGTGCCTTCAAACTTTTAACTTTCATGAATCATTACATTCTTTTTAAAATACTATTAATCGCGTAAGTGTATTATTTGATATTAATAAACACGATATTAATTTATAAAATAGAAAACTAGTTGAATCTAAGCTATATCAATAAAATTTTTCTTCATAACTGTACAAAACATCGGATACTAAGCTGCTAATTTGCGAAGATAACCCGTACGGTGTGCGTTACCCCAGCAAAAAGTTGAGCTGTAGAGAGATGAGACCTTATCAGATAATTAGTGTGTCATGAGGAGAAATTTGTTTACTAATAGCAAAATTTGTGTGAGTTGTAGTTTTTAAGATATATGAGAAAAACAGATTTTGCTGGGGTCACGTTTTAAACATTACCCTGGCAAAAAAAGTTGTTTCAGCCTGGAACCAAATACATGAATAGATAGCTTTTGTTGCATAGTAAATGTTAGCAAATAGCAAAAATTGTGTGTGTTATGGTTCTTGAGTTATTTGAGTTTTTGCTGGGGTAACGTTTTGGGTTTTCCCAGATCTCGAAAACGGTTCAACGCAGAAGTTTGAAAAAAATACCACTAAGACACCTTAATTTGTTTAATTGTTAGTTTTTGATTTGGTCGTCGCAAACCAACGTAATTAAATGGTTTCGAAAAACAGAAAAAACGAATTTGCAAGTAAACTAGTACACTTATAATCAAATAAACAGCTGTTAAAAATAGCCGTGGTAGACACTTATTACGTCAAGAATTTTAGGCTTTGTAACTTTACACGATATAAAGATATAAACAAATTTGATAAATTTTAGACCGGTCGTACTTTAGCGATCGAATACACAGTTTCCATAACATTAAGACACATCGCATACATTAAACAAATTTAAGTAATTCATTAACATTCCTTCCTGTTAATTTCAGCTTTCAATTACGCCTATCATGAAAGTTTTAACAAAAACAAGAATATGACAACAATTCTCTAATAAGGCGCCTAAATTGTAGAGGTCACGTAAAAGCGACCGCGCTATACATAAGCGTAACCATCTTAAATGAACGGGATAATATGGATCTTTTGTTAGTACAGTTGCGTACAAAAGTTTGCTGGTCAGATTATCTTTAAATATAAAATGTACGTTAGTCTCGCGAAAACTTAAGATTGGCTTGGCCGATTTTGGTTTTAAAATGTTTGTCGTAGTTCCAGGGGAAGGTTTAAATGGTGAGAAATATACCTATATGGAAAAAATGCGAGGTAGTTTCCGTAAAAACTGTTCCTAGGTAGGAACAGTTTTTATGGGTAAACTAGCGGCCGCCCGCGGTTTCACCCGCGTGATTCTCGTTCCCGTAGGAATATCGGGATAAAAAGTATCCTATGTTTTAATCTAGGCTATCTACTATCTGTGTGCCAAATTACAACCAAATCCGTTCAGAAGTTTTTGCGTGATTGAGGAACAAACATCTAAACATCCAAACCCACAAACTTTCACATTTATAATATTAGTAGGATGTTTTTACCTGTCAAACATAGTGGTCACTGGATTGACATGAGTAGGTTTGGTATTAAAATAAAACATTTGGTTTGAAAAAACAGAAGCAACAAATTACTATAAATGTATATATTGATACTGACGAATAAATCACACTATAAATTGCTTAGCGAGATTATTACCTAATTAGGTTTAAATTATTATTTACCTTTATTTATCTAATGTTGAGTGCCTTCAAACTTTTAACTTTCATGAATCATTACATTCTTTTTAAAATACTATTAATCGCGTAAGTGTATTATTTGATATTAATAAACACGATATTAATTTATAAAATAGAAAACTAGTTGAATCTAAGCTATATCAATAAAATTTTTCTTCATAACTGTACAAAACATCGGATACTAAGCTGCTAATTTGCGAAGATAACCCGTACGTATGGTGCGGTCGCTTTTTAGTGACCTTTACAATTTGGTCGGCTTATTCAAGAATTGCTGTCTTAATCTTGTTTTTGTTAAAACTTTCATGATAGGCGTAATTGAAAGCTGAAATTAACAGGAAGGAATGTTAATGAATTACTTAAATTTGTTTAATGTATGCGATGTGTCTTAATGTTATGGAAATTGTGTATTCGATCGCTAAAGTACGACCGGTCTAAAATTTATCAAATTTGTTTATATCTTTATATCGTGTAAAGTTACAAAGCCTAAAATTCTTGACGTAATAAGTGTCTACCACGGCTATTTTTAACAGCTGTTTATTTGATTATAAGTGTACTAGTTTACTTGCAAATTCATTTTTTCTGTTTTTCGAAACCATTTAATTACGTTGGTTTGCGACGACCAAATCAAAAACTAACAATTAAACAAATTTAAACAAATTAAGGTCTCTTAGTGGTATTTTTTTCAAACTTCTGCGTTGAACGGTTTTCGAGATCTGGGAAAACCCAAAACGTTACCCCAGCAAAAACTCAAATAACTCAAGAACCATAACACACACAATTTTTGCTATTTGCTAACATTTACTATGCAACAAAAGCTATCTATTCATGTATTTGGTTCCAGGCTGAAACAACTTTTTTTGCCAGGGTAATGTTTAAAACGTGACCCCAGCAAAATCTGTTTTTCTCATATATCTTAAAAACTACAACTCACACAAATTTTGCTATTAGTAAACAAATTTCTCCTCATGACACACTAATTATCTGATAAGGTCTCATCTCTCTAAAGCTCAACTTTTTGCTGGGGTAACGCACACCTCTATTCTCTTGTGGTTCGCCCACCCAGCTTCCGATACTTTACCTCTGATGCTCCGTGTAGAGGCGAAACACGGCGTGTATTTGCTAGATATATTTTTTGCATTATGCCGCCAAGTAATGCCTGATTTTATTAAAATAGGTCGCTGTAAAAATAAACAACATTGTCGTTTTAACAGTTTTATTTATAAGAACTATAGGTAAGCATTAAAATATATATATATATATATATATATATATATATATATATATAGTTATACCAACCCGTCAAATGTTGATCATGCGTACTGTCACGCGAGCACATTGTTGATCCGAAAACGTATGTTGATCCGGGTGGTTTTTGTTGATCCAATGTACTGTTTTCATACCTAATGTGGCTCCGGTCGGATCAACAATTTACTCCGACGAGGTTTGGGATAAGCCAAGAAAATGTTGATCACATATACAAATCCACTCCGATAAATGTTGATCCGATTCAAATGAACCAATCAGAAGGCGGAAAGTCTCACATTGGACCCTCAAACCACGGGACTAACGGAGCGACGACGGCGCCGTGCACGGCGGCGGGCGGCGGCATCTGGGGTGACATTGTCGAGCGTTGATCCCAATTAACCCATCACCATTTTATTAACAAAGAACTCAATGTTTTTTGCGATTACTAACTATGAAACTCTGCTCGATGTTTTCATGTGTTGTGAATTATGTGTTTTTATCTAATTCCGTAAGCTGTATATATTTTTGTCTATAATTTTCTCTTATTTTAACACGTTTTTATTAGGTTGCTTTCTCGTTTGTTTGTTTGTTTGTCCGCAAAGTTTGCGAACGATTTTAAACTAACTTTCCGATGAGCTACAGACTCGAAACTTTGAACATAGGTCAGAACTGGAATACAATGCAATATTATGGTGTCATTGAGCTGATCTGATGATGGAACTGGAAGAAGGCCACAGGAACTTAATGAGGCAACCATACAACCCCATTGTGATTAGGCTTGTTAGAATTGTCTTGACAAGTACTCTAATGAGATATAAGGTCCAGGGTCTGATGATGAAGCTGGAAGGCCAAGCCAAAGGAACTCAATATTGAAACCGTGCAATCCGATTGAGTTTGGGCTCATTTGAATCGTCTCGACGAGTACTTTGTTGGGAAATAGTATCCGAGGATCTGATGATGGAGCCCGAAGAAGGCCATAGGAACTCTATAATAAAACCACGCTACCCCATCGAGTTTGGGCTCGTTTGAATCGTCTTGACGAGTACTTTGTTGGAAAATAGTGTCCGAGGATCTGATTTTGGAGCCGGAAGAAGGCCATAGAAACTCTATAATAAAACTATGCAACCCCATCGAGTTTGGGCTCGTTTGAATCGCCTTGACGAAGACTTTGTTGGGAAATAGTGTCCAGGGTCTGATGATGGAGCCGGAGGAAGGCCAGTGGAACTCTATAACAAAACCATGCAACCTCATCTAGTTTGGGCTCGTTTGAATCGTCTTGACGAGTTCTTTGTTGGGAAATAGTTTCCAGGGTCTGATGATGGAGCAGGAAGAAGGGCACTGGGACTCTGTAATAAAACCATGCAACCCCATCGAGTTTGGGTTCGTTTGAATCGTGTTGACGAGTTCTTTGTTGGGAAATAGTTTCCAGGGTCTGATGATGGAGCCGGAAGAAGGGCACTGGGACTCTGTAATAAAACCATACAACACCATCGAGTTTGGGCTCGTTTGAATCGTTTTGACGAGTGCTCCGATAGGAGATGGTATATTTTTTTATTAGTCTTAGCTCGTTAACTAAAAAGTATAAAATAATAATTTACTGAAAAAAAATATTTTTTTAAAACACGTTTTTAAAACGGTCTAAATTATTACAAAAAAATCAGACTAAAAACATTAAAACGGACAAGTAAAAACAAACTAAAAAGTAAAAAATAAATTCTTCTGTAAATATTTATAACCCTAATAACCTATACCTACCTACAGAAATTTTAAACCTAAAAATTTTAAACCAAAAAACGTGGGGCGCATGCTATAAACGATATGGATGATAAATTTTACAAAACGCGCCCCACGGTTTTAGGTAAAAAAAAAATTAGGTTTAAAATTTCTGTAGGTAGGTATAGGTTATTAGGGTTATAAATATTTACAGAAGAATTTATTTTTTACTTTTTAGTTTGTTTTTACTTGTCCGTTTTAATGTTTTTATTCTGATTTTTTTTGTAATAATTTAGTCCGTTTTAAAAACGTGTTTTAAAAAAAAAAATTTTTCAGTATTTTTTTTTTTGTGTTATGAGTTTTTAATTTGCTTCCATTGGGTTTTGTTTTGCTTGCCAACAGCATGGACGTATTGGTCGAATACTAGCACTTGTACCTAAAGAGCATGCGCCGTCGGATACTAGCGATAAGTCTGATACAAACAGTGAAAATGACTTTTTTGAAAAAAGAAATATATGTAGCTTACTTCCGCAAACAATATATGCAAGATGCACCGCCCGCCCGCCCGCAATAATATGCACATGCACTCCACAAAATATCAGTGCACAATACCTGCATTTAGCAAGACAGCAACACACCTTGCACCTTCACCAATTAGGCTACTCTACACGTGTTTCGCCCCAACCCGGGGCATCCTCAGGAGTTAGATCGTGCGTAAACCAACACCGATTCGGTGTTGGTTTACGCACGATCTAACTCCTGAGGCTGTCTTGCTAAATGCAGGTATTGTGCACTGATATTTTGTGGTGTGCATGTGCATATTATTGCGGGCGGGCGGGCGGTGCATCTTGCATATATTGTTTGCGGAAGTAAGCTACATATATTTCTTTTTTCAAAATGGTTTGGGACTTCCGCCAAGTGACGCCTGATTCAATCAAATAGTGAAAATGACTTCCCGATACCTAACTCTCCAAGTTTATCTTCATCTCCACCACGATCTATTGAATCTTCATTGGAGCGCATGCATATTTTAAGCAGTCCAGAACCGAATGACTCTCAATGTAGTGACAACGAAAACAATAATCAATCTGATATACACCAATCCTAAGCACTTACAACGCCAATTTTACAAGAAATATGTCCCAACTAGCTTCTGCCCGCGACTTCGTCCGCGTGGATATTAGAGAAAATCCTTAGGGAACCAGCCATTTTTACACGATTAGGCGGGTCCCCATCAAGCGACTTTGTTGAGGTATAAAAATCGAAGATCTGGAACACCTGATGCAGTACCATAATGGTCCAGCTAAACTATACAAAATATAAAAATGACACTTTAGCAAAAGTTGTTCAGCCTGATGAGCATTTTTTGTTGAGGTATAAAATCAAAGATCTGGAATACTTGATGCAGAACCAAGTTTAAATTATTTGCACAAACATGTGTTTACAAAAAATCGAAGCTCATCTGATGTGGAAGGAAATCTAAGAGATCAGGTTACAGATGTTTAGCACAATATAATAACACAAGCAGAGAGTACCTCCACGTGGTGAAGGCGGCAGTTTGGACCTATTTTTTGATATCGACTTGCCTTAATACGGGTCAGACGCTTAAAACAGGTGTCGATCTAAGGACTGGTTATTTCTCGCATGGATAACTTTATGTGGCTTTTCCAGGGTTAGTAACGCTTCGAGTCTTTTCATATTGGCTCCCGAAGGAAAGACTCCGAACATAGTTTATAAATATTTTTTTAAACTATGTTTACTTACATGTTTACAATATTAAATATAAAAATAAAATAAAACTAGTTTATTAACTTTTAACATTATAACACTGCTACAAGTATTTTCTTATGTAACTACATTAGTTCATATTTATATGCTTACGCCGGAGTCATAAAGTCCACGCGTACGAAGTCGCGGGCATCAGCTAGTCAATAATAAATGTACGGTACGAAATCCTTACATATAATAAAACAGTAGAAAAAGTGTGTCTGTACATTACATATATTTAAAATATATATCGACTGTTTACTGGCAATAGGTCCTATCTGATTTTTTTGGGTTTTGGGATTATTACTGCAATCGATCCTATCTGGCTCCCTTGTTCAGAGGAGATTCTAAGCTGGTATTGGTTTATTTGAAATTCACGCTAAAATCAACGTCGAACATAACGTCCTATTAGAGCTCTTTTTGAAGTAAGAAGCAACAAGTACTATCTTCATATTTTACTTGTTAATCGCGCAGTGTGTGTACTGTTCGTTAGTATTTGAAGAAAACTGAAGTTTTTCGTTCGCTAAATGTGATTTTGATGAATGCCAGTGATAGATAACTGTGTTTTACTTCATCGGTAACAAAACAAAGGTAAGATAACTTGTGTTATAATATCAAAATACAAGTTTAGAAAAATAAAATAAGATAGGACTAAGTAGAACTTACTTTTACAGACGAAATATTACAGATAGGACTAATTACATCTAGCAAATGTATGAGTTTGTCTATTATTCACTCACTTTTGTTTTATAAATGTGTTCTACGATGCTAACATTTTATTCATTTCTTATGGGCAGCAATGTCACGCAGTGGTCGCGGCAATCAGTTACTTGCCCTGGTTTTAAATACTGCTGAGGGAACAGAAAAAAATGAGACTAATAAAGAAAAAGCAGCAGGCAACTATCTACCTGCTTAATTTATCTTACAGCTTACTAGGTAGGTACTTACCTTCTCCTGTATCTATCTATCATTACGTCCCTACTATTATTATTCTGTACACCAAGCACCAACATACCTACCTACCTACGCCCTACCTACCTACATCGTGCCTACCTAAGTCCGGGGATAGGTACCTCCATCCTACTTGCCTACCTCCTTCTTTATCTACCATTGTACATAAACTCTTACGTACTTACCTACTATATCAGCTTGTTTACGTCCACTGCTGGCCTCCCCCAAGGATCTCAACAATTGTGAGGACCATTGTAGGGGGGTTATGGGCCTTAACCCACCACGCTGGCCCAATGTGGGTTGGTGGGTCACCAGAGCCTCATCTGTTGGTCGACAGACAGGGTGAACCATGAGCAGGAAAGCTTGGCTTGGGCCCCGAAAGGTGTTGTACGTACTTACCTCTTTAATACCTACTATTTATATCTGTGTACCTATCTAGACTATCTACCTAAGTACTAGCTTAGCTTATTATCCACATTCCTAGCTTATCTTTTTAGTAGGTATGTTTTTTGAAATGCAGGCAGGTACTGCATAAGGTGTGATTTTCCGTGACCACCCTATGCAGTTCCTATGTAGTACGAAGGTGCCTAGGTAAGTAGGTTAGTAGATACTCGAATTTGTGTGAAAGGTATCACCTTAACTACTTACTACCTACCTTCACCTGTATCTACCTATTGATACCCTATTTGTGTACCTTACCCAGATTACCTACCTATATTTTAGCTTACTTTGCTTACTATCTATTTACCTTTCTATCTAATTACTTCTGTAGGTACGAGTATCGTATCTTATTGGAACTAACTTACCTATTTACTTACTTACCTGTACATACCTACCTAGGTACTTTGTTATCAATCTACTCTGGAAAAAATAACTATCAGGTTCTAGAAAATTTGATTTTGATGATAATTGATGATAATAATAGTAGTTTTAGAGTAAGTAGATGGCTCTAACCCTGTATTTTACCAATGTAATTGTTTTTTCACTTTATATAACATAATTAAAATACCTACAGCTAATAATGTCATAACATTATACATAAATAATGTTTAATATTCAGGTAAAAATCATTAACCAAATTGTAGAGTGTGAGACAGCTACCCTAATGGTATTAGAAAGAAGGTGATTCCCTGAAAACACAACAAATTTTGATCCAGAAGTCAGTAAATATTCTAAATGAGGATCTATAATCTTACCTGAAGGCATAGGATTAGTAAGCCACAATGGTGCAAGTTTCTCATCAGTGGGTTTAGAGCCTGTTCTTGAAAGTTGAAGAGGAGTTTTAAAACTATTTCATTTTTAAATCTGTTTCAGATTTCAACGCGTTCCCAATCACGTTTCAAGAAATCAGCTCTTTCGATCACTATGACACTATGCTTGACGACGTTTGTAGAGACGCAACTGTAGATGAAACATCTACTTCTCTACTTGCTGGCTATGAAAGTCAGGACGCTGGATCTAGTAGTTCCGCTCAAGAAAATGTGCAAGGCAAAGTCCCTCATACAAATGCACAATGTCCCGATGAGAATAATGATCTTCCTGAGTCATCAAATCCAAGTTCCAAATTTCCAAAACTAAATGGCAACATCTACAAGATTTAAAAGCTGTTATACCTAGGGACTGTCATTCATTTTACGATAATATGTGCCATACAATAATGCTAAGTTTCTGTTGCCTTCACCAAATATTTGACAGTTTATTTGATTTTTATAGAATTGTTTATTTGAATTGCACGAAATACTATCAGATATTTTGTTACTAGAAATGTTAAAATTTTTGTTATAGTATCAGATAGTACATATTGCTTGGGTTCAATATGTCCTATTGTGTACGGAATTTCCGTGTAATTAGTCCTAAGTAGCGCTCAGAAGACTGCCTTAAAGATATAAAAAAGTTTTATACTGCGTTCAATAAAGGGCCTAAAATTATAAATGACGTGTTTTTTTATTTATCTCCTACATACCACAGACTAATATAAAACACATTTATGTCGCTCCTGAAAAGTTGGTGAATATGACTTAGGACCTTTTGCCAGTAAACAGTCGATATATCTGGGGCGATGGAGACATAATAACAGAGTAAGAATTGAAAAAAAAAGTGTGTCTGTTTGTCTGTTTTAACACGCTAATCTCCGGAAATACTGAACGGATTCGAATGAAACTTTTTTTGTCATTAGCTGTTAAGCCTGGGCATAACTTAGGGTATAATTGATTTTGGGAAATGAAACACCTGATGCAGAACCATAAAGGTCCAGCTAAACTATCTTTATCCTTATCCTTATATCCTTATACATAATCCTTACATATAATAAAACAGTAGAAAAAGTGTGTCTGTACATTACATATATTTAAAAAATATATATCTGGGGCGATGGAGACATAGTAATAGAGTAAGAATTTGAAAAAAAAGTGTGTCTGTTTGTCTGTTTGTTTGTCTGTTTGAACACGCTAATCTCCGGAAATACTGAACGGATTCGAATGAAACTTTTTTTGTTATATAGCTGTTAAGCCATTATAACTTAGGGTATAATTGATTTTGGAAAATGGAACACCTGATGCAGAACCATAATGGCCCAGCTAAACTATACAAAATATAAAAACGACATTTTTACAAAACAAAAGTTGTTCAGCCTGATGAGCATTTTTTGTTGAGCTATAAAAATCGAAGATCTGGAACACCCGATGCAGAACCATAATGATCCAGCTAAACTATACAAAATATAAAAATGACATCTTAGCAAAAGTTGTTCAGCCTGATGAGCATTTTTTGTTGAGGTATAAAAATCGAAGATCTGGAATACTTGATGCAGAACCAAGTTTAATTTAATTGCATAACATGTGTTTACAAAAATTCGAACATCATCTGATGTGGAAATCTAAGAGATCAGATTAAAGTTTTTTAACGTAATGTAATAACATAAGCTGGGCGTACCTCCACGTGGTGAAGGCGGTGACAGTTTGGGCCCAATTTTTGATATCGACTTGCCTAAACTGGCTAAAACTTTTTGTTTTGTGTTGATGTGTTTGCAATGATAATAAATATAAAAAAAGACTTTTAACATTATAACACTGCTACAAGTATTTTCTTATGTAACTACATTATTTCGTATTTATATGAATACGCCGGAGTCATAAAGTCCACGCGTACGTAGTCGCGGGCATCAGCTAGTAATATAATAAAACAGTAGAAAAAGTGTGTCTGTACATTACATATATTTAAAATAATCTGGGGCGATGGTGACATAGTAACAGAGTAAGAATTTGAAAAAAAAGTGTGTCTGTTTGAACACGCTAATCTCCGGAAATACTGAACAGATTCGAATGAAACTTTCTTTGTCATATAGCTGTTAAGCCTGGGCATAACTTAGGGTATAATTGATTTTGGGAAATGAAACACCTGATGCAGAACCATAATGGTCCTGCTAAACTATACAAAATATGGAAATTACACCCTAGCAAAAGTTGTTTAGCCTAAAGAGCATTTTTTGTTGAGGTACAATCATCGAAGATCTAGAACACCTGATGGTACAGCTAAACTATCCTTACATATAATAAAACAGTAGAAAAAGTGTGTCTGTACATTACATATCTTTCAAAAATAAATATCTGGGGCGATGGAGACATAGTAATAGAGTAAGAATTAAAAAAAAAAGTGTGTCTGTTTGTCTGTTTGAACACGCTAATCTCCGGAAATACTGAACGGATTCAAATAAAACTTTTTTTGTTACATAACTGTTAAGCCTGGGCATAGTTTAGGGTATAATTGATTTTGGAAAATGGAACATCTGATGCAGTACCATAATGGCCCAACTAAACTATAAGGGACACAATAATGACGCTTTAACAAAAGTTGTTCAGCCTGATGAGCATTTTTTGTTGAGGTATAAAAATCGAAGATCTAGAACACCTGATGTAGAACCATAATGGTCCAGCAGTTTACAAAATATAAAAATGACATATTTGCAAAAGTTGTTCAGCCTGATGAGCATTTTTTGTTGAGGTATAAATATTAAAGATCTGGAACACTCGATGCAGAACCATAATGATCCAGCTAAACTAAACAAACATAAAAAAGACACCCAAGCAAAAGTTGTTCAACCTGATGAGCATTTTTTGTTGAGGTACAAAAATCGAAGATCTGGAACACCTGATGCAGAACCATAATGGTCCAGCTAAACTATACAAAATATAAAAATTACATCTTTGCGAAAGTTATTTAGCCTGATAAGCATTTAATGTTGAGGTATAAAAATCGAAGACCTGGAACACCCAATGCAGAACCATTATGATCCAGCTAAACTATACAAAATATAAAAATGACGCCTTCGCATGAGTTGTTCACTCTGATAAGCATTTTTTGTTAAGGTACAAAAATCTAAGATCTGGAACACCTGATGCAGAACCATAACACTGCTACAAGTATTTTCTTATGTAACTACATTAGTTCATTTATATGCATACGCCGAAGTCATAAAGTCCTGTGGAAGCCTCTTTTCCATTAAAAAGTAGCACCCCTTGAGAGAGTGGTGATGTAGTAATTTCTTCAAGGGTTTATCAATAACATACCACCAGCCACTAAAATCGCAATTTGTTTTTACAAAACACAATCTGTATAAGTAAATTTTTTTTCCAAAAATCTAAAAAAAACGATTAATTGCTACTTACGTCCTCCGTAACTCTGGAATCATTCACTTTAGCAAGATTATGCCATTGACTATTTTTGTTTGATATTTAATGTAGATTATTTTTGTCCTTGCCATTGTTGCGCTAAATCACATAGTTTTCCAAATATTTAATAAAAACAGATAAAACCCAACTTCTCCCCCCCCCCAAACCCGACGCACAAAATGGTGTAACTTTTTAGCAAACAATATGTGTTCTTTAAAGAACAATTAGGAGCTATAATGATATTACTGAGCCAGTTTTTTGAAATTTTTCAAAATGGCGGAGATATGTTAAAAAACAGATTTCAGTCCACTTTCCAGCTCTCCTCCTCTACAGGTCGCATTTTTCAACCGATTCTCGTAAAATTTTGTAAACAGGTTTAGAAATGATGTAGATTTTTTTCGACCAACCAGTTTTTTTAAATTTTTCAAAATAGCGGAGATATGTTAAAAAACCTATTTCAGTCCGGTTTTCCAGCGCTGTATGTTCTCCACTACAGGTCGCATTTCTCAACCGATTATCGTAAAATTTTGTGACCAGGTTCGAAAATAATAAAGAATTTTTTAGGCACGCCAGTTTCTTAAAATTTTTAAAAATGACGGAGAAATGTTAAAAATACATATTTCAGTCCAGCTTTGCAGTGCTGTCTGTTTTCCTCTACAGGTCGCATTTCTCAACCGATTCTCGTGAAATTTTATAAGCAGGTATAAAAATTGTATAGATTTTTTTTGTCAAGCCAGTTTTTAATATTTTTTTTAAATGGCGGAGATAATGTAAAGAAATCATATTTCAGTCCAGGTTTCCGGCGCCGTCTATTCTCCTCTACAGGTCGCATTTCTCAACCGATCCCGGTGAAATTTTGTGAGCAGGTTTAATAAATATATAGAATTTTTTTGTCGAGACAGTTTTTCGAAATTTATTAAAATGACGGAGATATGTAAAATACCATATTTCAGTCCAGCTTTCCGGCTGTTTGATCTCCTCTACAGGTCGCAATTCTCAACCGATTCTGGTGAATTATTGTAAGTAGGTTCGATAATTATATATAACTGTTTAGTCAAGCCAATTTTTCCAAATTTATAAAAAAAAAACCTAACCTTTAAAAAATGATCAATATTAGAAGTACCATCTAGCTACGAATACTCACGTACCTCTACTGTATGCTTTGAAAACTTCATGGCGACATTTTATTTTATTTTATCGCGAGGTCTTCAGCTCACGGAGCCACTAGTATAAGTAGTATTTAATTGGAGGGGGAATAAGTTTGAATTTTTATCAATAGACAGGATCTTCAACATGGATTATCTAGAAAACGTTGCGCTTTAGGACTTTATATCATATGACATTTTTTGTTTGTCTATAGATCCTCAATCGATATGTACAGGTTTTATCGTGCGCCGCTATCACAGTATAATAAACCCGCTATTTCCGAAATATCCGTCAAAAACAAACCTAATGGTTACCACTATGCCAGCCTCTCTTACTAATAGGTTCAAACCCATTTACATTTCGCATTTTATTCACTTGGTCAAATTATCATTTAGCAGTAAAAATTTACTTTGTCAAGTTTTATTAGGTCAAATGTTTATTAAGCAAACGTTTTATTTTGCCAAATATGTATTATATTCCAAAAAAATGTTTGGTAATATTTACACTTCACACACTTAACTTATTTACAGCGTAAGTTTGGCAAATGATAATTTATTTTTACTGATACACGAATACAGGACAGGAGTATATAGGAATTTCAAGTATGAAGAGAAGGGAACAAATGGCAGAAATAAATATTATTTATAAACGTAACAGGATAATAGTAAAAATATATTTCTTTTCATAAATTAAGAAACTAAAAACGATTTACTATGTTTTTTTTAATCCGAATAAGTATTTTAGAAAAAATTAAGAAAATTGGGAGGATTATAGCACGTATTAATAATTATCAAATAGTGTAAAATTCAAAGCTTATTAAATAACTTTATTTCCAATAAATAAAGTTAAAAACATTTTCTCATTTTTTGGCAATGATTTGTAATTTTTTGGAGTATCTAGAAAGGAGGTTTTCTAAAATTTTTTTTAATAGTTAATTACATAGTAGCTATTCCCTATAAAGTTAGGGTAAAATTGGTATCGATTAAATAGTACAATATTGCGTTAGGAGATTTTGGCCGTGACATGTGAAATTGTATTTTATGTCGCATAAAAACTAAAAATTGCTAAAAAACTAAGGTAGGAGGTATTGGTACTTAATCGTCAATTTGTGTCTTATGCACTACTCAAATTAATATGTAAATCGTATGCCATGCAATATTTTGGGAAGAGTATGTTTTGCCAAACGATACATTTGACTAAATACCTAATACTTGGTAAAATGAAACTTTGACCAAGTAATTATTTGCTAAACAATAATTTGCCAAAAAGAGTTTTGCCAAATGAAAAATTGCGATAAGTTGTTTTGCCAAATGAAAATTTGCGTAAAATAGTTTGCGATGTGATATCTTGTGTTTTTGGGCAGTCGTGTAATAAAAGAATAAGAAAAACCCATTGTTTTATTTCCAACACACCCTATACTTTTGTTTCTATCGATTGTTAATTGATCGTGTAATTCGTGTAGGTATGTTTGACATTATTTACCAACTACTAACTAGTTAATCTGTGACAAACTCATGTCATGTCCAAAGGGGTAGAACAAAATGTCATATAATACGAAAATGTTAAACAATTATAACCTCAAAACGGCTCCTTAAGATTGAGATTTTTATTTTCTCCCGCATTATATTTTAATGATATTCTCCCCACACAATCACTAGAAGAAATCTATAGTATATTGGTAATTTCATCAAAGCGCATCATGGCCTAGCTTGTATAGATAAATCGGCATCATCCAATAATGAACGAAAGTAGGTACCTAGATGCGCGAGAATAATCAAATCTAACATCAAACTCCAGCTCAGTTGTTGCTGCTTGCGGGCTGTTGCCGTACCCGTCCGCACTCGGCAACCGCGCGGTCATGCAACGTCGCTTCGCAGCCTAGCATTATGAGTATTGGGCATCGATAAAATTATCGATACTTTATACTAGTATTTTATATTAGCGATACAAGTATCGGTAAAAATCTCAGTTATTGATACAGTTATCGATATTTTCTTTAAAATATCGACATTCAGAAAATACCGGTAACCGGTCCCTGTCGCTAAGTACATAATGTATCGAAAATTCACATGTACAGATTGAAGCCAAGGTTCTATAGTTTATTTACAAACAATAAACTCAGTAAAACATAGTTTGTTGTAGTAGTAGTTAGTAAAAGTGCCAAAGGTTTTAATTGTCCTATCTTATCAAGTCGCTACAATACAAAAAGTTTACAGAACTAAAACATAAAATTTTACATTTGTCTATTTTTATCATCGAAAATTCCTAATACTTCTAAACGGATCATCATATTTACACAATTTCTTTTTTCCTATCCGTTTAAGACCTAAACTTATCAAATCACACTAAAAACATCACGTGCTACTATGTAAAATCTATGCAAAGGTCAAAACGCCCTCGGATCAACGTTAGTTAGGAAGATTGTGCACGCGCATGAATATAAAACGGATTAACATTTGACGCATCGGTGTAATTTCTGGGACCGTTAACGGATCAACAAATATCTTTAATTTGTGTATTTGTTCATGACGAGTATCTACATAAGAAACCGATGCTGATTGGTGGACAACCCTAACGTGTCAACACCGGATCAAAGTATATCGGTTGTATTCGTGGGGAGCCAATTATATACGACGAAAAGGTGGATCAACATTATTTCTAACATCGTACTGGATCAACATTTACATAGAACGGTTGAATATATATATATATATATATATATATAAAGTACACATAGTAGGTGAACAGTCCTAACAACTTTTTATACTTACCTACATACATTACAATCACAAAATAATTATCTATTAGAAACTAAGTTAAGGTTAAGTTTTTATACATTGCAATTTTTTCTTTGAAACTTTCTTTTTACATTTACCCAACTATTTGCAAAATACTTGGGCAAACGTAAACTTAAACTAATCCCAAGTTGATAGCATTAGTAGTTCTCGAGATATCCAGCTGTGAAAGACAGACTTCCTACCATTTTGGTACGGAACCTTAAATAAAACCAAGATGGCTCCCCTTCTTGAAATAATTATCAAAGCGTTCAGAAGGATCACCCTGCCAAAGGATATCCCTAATCACCAAACGCCGTATTGTTGACCCAGCACACGCCACTATAACGGAAGCCGGCATCCAAAAGGTGGCGCTACTTCCCTGTTAAATTAACATGTCATTGGAAACCGACTCTTATAATAAGGCGGAAATTAGTTTCTTTTCAAACCTCGTGCCAGATTTCGTAAAACAGACAATTTATTTAACACAAACAAAATGCTTCAACTATTTTATGAAACTGGATTACAGTTCTAATATGGCATTATTTATATCTAAAGACAAGCTAAAGACTTAATTATCAAAATTCGAGCGAGACAAACAAAATCATCAAAATCCTTTCCATAAATCAAAGAAACGCTTTAAATATGCTAATATTATATTTCTAATATTATATTATATTCCTTCCTATTGCGATGTTCCAAAAGTAAAAACAAAAAGTAATTATTGTCTGATATCTTCAACTAAAAACTAACTGCTAATTTAATTAAATTAACTTTTTATAAACACTGATTCATTATGGTGTTTTATCTTTCTCTTTCCAGTATGAATTCTTACATGTTTATTTAAATGACTACGCTGAGTAAAACATTTCGAACAAAAACTACATGTGTATGGTTTCTGTGCTGTATGAATTCAGCAGCAGCTAAAGCATAGTTTGTACTAAACCATTTTATAGGTACCATGGGCAACAGCGTCGCTTAACCACTGCTAAGGTTAAAATCGCTTGCACGCCGCGCCCGCTGTCACATACGTTTAGTTCGTGCAGGGGCGATACGCGCGCACATGAATTTTGTTGCAAACTGGTTAAACGACGCTGTTGCCCATAGTACAATAACTACATTTTGTATGGTTTCTCTCCCGTATGAATTCTCATATGTGTAGCTAAATTACTGTTACAAGAAAAACACTTTATACAATAACTACAATTGTATGGTTTCTCTCCTGTATGAACTCTTACATGGTTAACTAAATCATTGCTGTTAGTAAAACTTTTCGTACAATAACTACATTTGTATGGTTTCTCTCCAGTATGAATTCTAACATGTCTAGCTAACTTACTGTTCACAGTAAAACATTTCGTACAATAACTACATTTGTGTGGTTTCTCTCTTGTATGAATTTTCACATGTGTTTTCACATGTGTTTTTAAAGTACTGTTATCAGAAAAACATTTCGAACAATAACTACATTTGTATGGTTTCACTCCGGTATGAATTCTTACATGTCTAGCTAACTTACTGTTCGCAGTAAAACATTTCGCACAATAACTACATTTGTGTGGTTTCTCTCCTGTATGAATTTTTAGATGTGTTTTTAAACAACCGTTATTAGAAAAACATTTCGAACAATAACTACATTTGTATGGTTTTTCTCCTGTATGAATTTTTACATGTGTTTTTAAATAACCGTTATCAGAAAAACTTTTCGCACAATAACTACATTTGAATGGTTTCTCTCCTGTATGAGTTCTGACATGTGTACTTAAACTATTACGTTGAGTAAAACATTTTATACAATAACTACATTTGTAGGGTTTCTCTCCAGTATGAATTCTTACATGTGTAGCTAAATTACTGTTATCTGAAAAACATTTCGAACAATAACTACATTTGTATAATATCTGTATCTCTCCTGTATGTATTCTTAAATGTCTATTTAAAGCACTAGGTTGAGTAAAACATTTCGTACAATAACTACATTTGTATGGTTTTTCTCCTGTATGAGTTCTTACATGTCTAACTAAATCACTGCTATTAGTAAAACTTTTCATACAATAACTACATTTGTGTGGTTTCTCTCCTGTATGAGTTCTTACATGTCTAACTAAAACACCGCTGTTAGTAAAACTTTTCATACAATAACTACATTTGTGTGGTTTCTCTCCTGTATGAATTCTTACATGATTAGCTAAATTACTGTTATCAGAAAAACATTTCGAACAATACCTACATTTGTATTGCGTCTCATTGCTACAAATACTATCCTTATGTTTGATCTTATATTCGCGAAGTTTATTTTCTGTCACATTCTTATTTTTCAGTACATCCTTGCCTTCCAAAAGATTAGTATTTTTACTATTTTGATAGTTTATGCTACAAATACTATCCTCATGTTTGTACCTATTTTTGCTAAGTTTATTTTCCGTCACTTTCTTATTTTTCAGTACATCCTTGCCTTTCAAAAGAACAGTGATTTTACTATTTTGATAGTTTGTGTTTGAATCAGCTGGCGAGTTTGGTTTACTTTCAATTTTAATTATGTGCCATTTCTTAATATGATTTTCTAAGAGGCTTTTGCAGAGATATTTATTTTTACATACATCGCATATAAAAATATTATTTGGAGCTGTAACCCAATTATTGCTATTTGCTTCAATTTTAGAATTCTTTATGTCACTTTTAATATTAGAAATGGTCGTTTCATTGTTCGGTATAATTGTTTTAATTGGAGTTTTAATTTTTGTTCTATGTATTTTAAAGTTAGGTATTTTTCTATTATCTTCGTTCTGTGCCTTGTTTTCCTCACCATTATCGGTTAGTTTTAAGGGTGCTCGACTTGTAATTAATTTCTTTCCAGTTTCACTATATGATTTACGTTCCTCGGGTAAGTGCAGCACCTGTGAATAATTTTTAAAATGATAGATTAAAAACAAAATTTAAAAAACCCCCGATACAAAAAAGTTAACTCTTGAAAAGTTAAAAATAATATCATTAGGTCAATAAATCTATGAAAAAGAATCACTTCGTAATAGACATCGGGGGACCGCTATGTTAATTAACTTACATCTAAGCTCATCACGTGTATAACAACACCTAACGGTCCCCCGACGTCTATTACGATGTGTATTTTTTCTCAAAGATCTATTGTCTTGATGATATTATTTTAAACTTTTAAGAGTTAGTTTGTTTGTGTTGGGGGTTTTTTAAATTTGATTTTTAAGTTTGCTAAGTTAATGAACTTACACTTACATCTAAGCTCATCACATGTATAACGAGTTACGAATACTTAAGTTCTTTGGGCATATCTCCAGAAACGAGAAATCGATGGAGGCTGGTGGTACAAGGCAAGAGGGGAAGAGACCACGAGGCCGCTCTCCGACTCGATGGATTAACCTCATTAAGAAAACTGCGCATTTGAGATGATTTTCGGCGTTGCGAAAACACTGTACTGCGGACAGTGTTTTCGCAACGCCGAAAATCGGCAAAAATGGAGAGACATCGCACGTCGTGCGGCCGCCCTGGGAGCGAGTGGCGAAAGCGAGTCGTAACCCTCTCCATCATCGTCGCCCACGAACACTCTGTCAAGAGTGCCCGACTAAGAAAGTCCACTTTACGAAAACACGTCTATTTCGCGATTGTTGGCCCAATTTTGTAACTTTTTTTTACCCGGGATAGATTTTTTTGTGCCATAGTAAAAATCAACTCCAATGATAAAATCTATACTTGAAAACTCATTCCTGTGCTATACTTTAAAAAATTAGCCAATAAGTTGCATTGTTTTTTGTGGACAAACAAGAAATAAGAAAGCAACCCAATAAATCCCCGTTAAAAACTTTACAGTTTACCATCTCCCATATTTAATTATGTTGAAAGCTGACCGAATACGAAATGAATGTTTTGTGAATTGGACCAAATACGAAATGGACCGAATTCGAAGTGGACGTACATAAGGTGGTGGTCTGCAACAAACGCCGTAGGTCGCGTCCGGCGTGACGCTGTACGCGGCTTACGAATGCTTAGGCGGTGGTCTGGAACAAATGTCGTAGGCCGCGTACAGCGGCGGCCTACGAATGTTTACTATGGAAATGTACCTACTAGTGATCTCTCTCATTCGCCTGACGCGGCGCACGAACGCCGTGCGCCGCATCCGTAGGTCGTACGCCGCCTACGCATCATTTTGGAGCATTCTGGCGTACACGGACGCCGCGTTTTTGTCGCGCGGTCACTTTGGAAATGGTGAAATTTAGGAAATTTAGGCTATTTATTTTTGATATATTTTTTTTACAATTTATTTTGAAAATATGGACCATTTTAAGAAACTGATTTCATTGTTTTTGGAATTTATTGATTCTATCTATTTTTTAAAAATATCAAAAATTTTACCGGACGTGACGTAGCTACAGCGTGTATATCGAAATGTCTTTGCCTACACATTAGAAAAAGTAACAGTGCGTCCAGGCCCGCCGCAAGCGGGCGTGCAAGGCGTGCATCGCACGCGGGCGGCACGTCTAGGGGGGCGGCAAATCGACCGATCCAAGCGACGAAGCTAGGCTCGAAGAAGGGTCATGATTTGAGCGCTCCTGGCAAGATTTGAATTTTGCGCCCCAAGGCTTATTTCTAGGATCATGAGCGACACTTGCAAGATTAAAATCTTGCAAATCTCGCAAAATTCAAATTTTGCGCCCCAAAACTAATTTCTAGGATAATGAGCGCCCCTGGCAAGATTTGAATTTTGCGTCCTAAGACTTATAGAGTATTTTCTAGCTATGGGTCAGCAAATTGAGGGTTGCGTCTCTGGCAGACGTCCCCCCTTGCCAGCCCCTAACCTAGGCGAAGCCAGATCCATTACGTAATATTCAGGAAGCTTGAAAGATGTATCTATGATATCTATCCTTGTACCCACTTGTGCAGAAGCGGCAAACCGCGGCTCGCGAGCTGCATGCAGCTCTTTGGCTCCTTCTGTGCGGCTATGCCGAGAATGACCCATAGCTAAATAATTTATTACAAATAAATTGTTTACTTTTCTTGCCTATACCGCTTCGCATCGTGTTCTGGCAGTGGGGATAGATAGGGATCTAGACTGGATTTTATGAGTTTAAAAACCGAACTCCGCTCGGATTTCATTCAAGACCTGGGGTCCTATTATTGAATCCTTCGGCTGGCAAATTTAATTTAAAGATTACCCCTTAAAATATTACTTTTAAATTAATTCTGTAATTAATTTATTTGTATAATAAATTAAAAGTTTAATTTTTGGCGTCGAGCGCTCTTTTCTACTGATTTTCTTTCGACATTTGACTCAAATGAATGAGAAAATTAGCCGAAGGATTCAAAAATAGGGCCCCTGATTTTTCATCGCGTTTGGACAAAATCATTGCACCATCCATTGATTGTAATGATTTTGTCCAAACATAATTGTCGCATGTCCTGGAGCGCGCTTCGCACGCCGCGACTAGACTTGTACATAAGAAGTACCTAGGTACAAAGATAAAAGCATCTTTCAAGAAACCACCTACCTACTTGTGTAGAATTTTGCAAAAACTAAGCACGGGGAAGAGTCAAATCGCCACATGTCCCTGGAGCGCGCGGCGCGCTTCGCACGCCGCGATTAGACTTCTACATAAGGAGGGGGTACAAAGATAAAGGCATCTTTCAAGAAATCACCCACTTGTAGTAGGGGGCGGCAAAATTGGTCTCTTGCACGCGGGCGCTCAAACAGCTAGCGGCGGGCCTGAGTGCGTCAGACTGAACAGACTGACAGTGACAGATATGTCAACGTCAATCTGTCTGTCATGTCGGCTAGTCGCAATTTTTTCAACTCGGGTCACCCGAGTTGATGTCGACGCTAACCTAGGCTTCAACTCGGCACCCTGATTATCTAAAAAGAAACTATTTAGCGACCGGTTGCATTTGACATACATTGCTCCTTTTATTTGGTATGTTTTTTTTTACCCCAAAGAAAAGTAGCAATGTATTACGTTCATCTGGGAACTGCAACCGGTCGCGAGGCGGTTTCTAATTAGATAATCAGCCCGCCGGTCAACTTAGTTGAGTTGAAAAGATGATGCGATATTTTGAAATAATGTGGTTTTGTTTGTATTTGATGAACTATTGAACGAAACCGACTCGTTTGCCGTTGCAACGGCAAAGTAAAAGAGTTAAAAGAGATCAGGATTTGAATTATAAAACAAAAAGTTACTTAAAATCAAGTGTTTATTGTTAATAAATAGGTGTAGGTTATAATTATTAATTAACTTATAGTTGTTTATAATTATTAATTAAGTTTTGACTCGGGCTCGCTCGGGTCGAGTCCGGCCCGCGTGGTGCATACAGCTCGCGCAAAATAACTTGACCCAAATTTTAGTACAACGTGACTTGCGCACTACAATTGTCGTACTGAAAATTTCTACTGCGCAAGCCTCATCGTCTATGATTTGGGTCAAGTTATTTTGCGGGAGCTGTACGCAACTTGACTCATAAATTTTTTCGTGTGGTGTGTGTAATGTACCGACCGACCGAGTCAACCCGGGCTAGAACACGAGTAAAACCCGAGTTTGACGGGCTGGAGATGTAACTGGAGTTACCCGGGTTATTTGACTCGAGTCGCTTATCACACCACTAATGTTGGCTAACCTAACCTCACATATTTTAACAATAATAAACCTATTTAAACCTAACCTATTGTTAAAATGGCAAAAAAACAGTGTCTACCTAACCTAACCTCTGACCCCCCCTACGGGACCACCTTGACGTGGTGGGGGGGCTTACGGGCATAGTACTTTTCTTGGTCCTACTTCCTGGACTCCCTTAGACAGAGGTACTGGAATCGGTCTTTAACATCTTGACAACTCCCAAACCAAGCGTCCCAAACCCCATGGCGCAACTCACAGACAAAAGCCAATAATGGAACTATTTAAAAATACTTCACATAACATGCTAGGAGGTTGTTCTCGGCAATACCGTTGGTCTTGGTCCCCATTGCCATACGCCCCGGGTGGGCGCGGGCGTTCCCATGCGGCTTACGGCCGTCGTCCGCGCTCTCCTTCCCCTATGAGGCTGTTCTCGGCAACACCGTTGGTCCTGGTCCCCATTGCCCAACGCTCCGGGTAGGCGCGGGCGTCCCCATGCGGCTCACGGCCGTCGTCCGCACTAGCCTTCCCCTATGTATGTAACTCACATCAAATTTACGCAACATTGTTTGGGCGCGGCAACTCGCGACCAACCTTAGCACCTACTTAACGTTCGTCTCGTCTCGGGCGTTACGCCCACCCCTTTGAGTTTCAACACAAAGCTTCGCGCCTGTTCGGGAGCGGCTGCGCCCGAACCTCTTTCACATTCACATTTTTGCGCTCAAGCGCACAAACCAACCCCCACCCCATTATAAACCCACTTTAAAATGGGAAAACCCGTCTACGTCAATGGGCCCCCTTTAATATTTTTTTCCACTAATGAACTGTAACAACATTCGCACCCCGGGTGGGCGCGGGCGCTCCCATGCAGTTTACGGCTGCCGGCCGCGCCTGCCTATCCTTATGAACATAACCTGCATAAAATTGCACCTCTCTGCCATCTCTTTTATACTCACATTTTCACGCTTTAACGCACCAACCTGCCCGCATATTACTTTGCACCACCATGCTTGCAGACATTGTATCACCTAACCAACTCGTGACCAACCTTGGCTTCTGCCGAGTGTTTGTCTCATCTCGGGCGTTACACCCACCCCTTTGAATTTCAACACTTAATCAACTTCGCCCCATGTGGGCGCGGGCGCTCCCGGGCGGGCGCGGGTGCTCCCGAGCGGTCTCTAACTGGTCGGGCGCGGCCGCGCCCGCCCGGGAGTGGCCGCTCCTGAACCTCTCTCGCATATTCACATCGTTGCGCACAAGCGCACCAACCAATGTTTACCCCATTATAAACCCTCTTCCATTTTGGAAAACTCTTTTGTTTTTCTACCAATGTATCGTAACAACATTCACGCCCCGGGCGGGTGCGGGCGTTCCCATGCGGTTTCTTGCCGCCGTCCGCACCAGCCCTCCCATATGTACATAACTTGCATCAAATCGCACCTCTCTAAATCAACTCTACAACATATCTTTAAACATCACTCGTTCGCTTTACCGGACTGCCGCTGGGACCCTCCGCCCAACCTTTCTGCGCCACGCGACCAGCTTCTCGGGCGAGGCACGCACCCGCCAGCTACGCGGCCCTCATCTGCAGCACCGGCCCCGGCCCCGACCTCCAACGGCAGGCTGGGTGCGGACGTCGGCTCCTCACCACCGGGGCCTTCTTCAAGTGGAGAGGGGCACCTCTTCGACGGCGCCACCCCTGGAGCGGTCGGATCCTCATCGGGTCCCTTGCGCGCGGAGTCTGGGCGGCGCGTCCCCGCGGCAGTCTGATCAAAGCGCTTTTTGTTTTATTTATAAAATTAATTTCTTCTCCTCCTATCCCCCTTCTTCCTCTTTCTTCCTTCTATCCTCTTTCTTTTGTATCCTTCTATATTTCTCTTTCTTTCTCCCTCTTTTTCTTGCCCCGGCCCGGCACCGGAAGGCAACAAGCCTCACCAAGGGATGAGTCCGATGGTGCCGGTCCAACTCGATCCACCCCCTCCAACTTCCAATCACAGCCTAAACATTCCTGCACCACCCCCATCCTTACTAACCATCAGTCTAAAAAAAAAAAAAAAAAAAAAAAAACCTAACCTCTGAAGAACAGCAGCAGTACCACAGTATTAAAACTGTGGCAGTACTAACTAGGGCTGCCACCTTTTGACTAGAGCAGACCCGGAGATTTTCGAAAATCGTTATTTATTGTTAAATAACTCATACTTTAGGTTGGTATTTAATAATACCTGTCTTGTCTATAGAAAAATAACATCCGCGCAGCGCGATTTTTAGTCAGTTTCATGCACTAATCTAGTAATCTTGCTTGTCTACATCAAAAAACGGCAGTGCAGCGCGATTTTAGGTCAGTTCCATCCACTAAGGTTGTAATCTTGCCTGTTAATAACAAAAAATGGCCGCGCAGCCCGATTTTTGGTCAGTTCTAACCACTAACCTTGTAATCTTACCTGTTTACAATAAAAAACGGCCGCGCAGTGCGATTTTTGGTCAGTTCCATACACTAACCTTGTAATCTTGCCTGTCAACAACAAAAAACAGCCGCGCAGCGCGATTTTTGGTCAATTCCAACCACTAACCTTGTAATCTTGCCTGTTAACAGTAAAAAACGGCCGCGCAGCGCGATTTTGGTCAGTTCCAATCACTAACCTTGTAATCTTGCCTGTTAACAGTAAAAAACGGCCGCGCAGCACGATTTTTGGTCAGTTCCATCCAGGCACGTATCCAGACTTTTAATTCGGGGGAACAACTGCATCTCGCAAACCGGAGAGTGCCTCGCCCGCTAAATTTGAATTTAGTCCCCCCCTTGGATACGTGCCTGGTTCCATCCACTTAACTTGTAATCTTGCCTGTTAATGTTAACAGTAAAAAACAGCCACGCAGCGCGATTTTTGATCAGTTCCATCCACTAAACTTGTAATCTTGCCTGTTAATAGTAAAAAACGGCCGCGCAGTGCGATTTTTGGTCAGTTTTTTCCAGTAATCGAGTAATATTGCCTGTCATAGTAAAAAAATGGCCGCGCAGCGCGAAGCTCAGCATGGGTTTCGGCCAGCAAGAAGTACTACCAGCAATCTGCTGGAGTACATGTCTTATATTACACCAGTAGTAGATAGTGGGGGGCGAGTCGACGCCGCCTATTTTGATTTTAAAAAAGCATTTGATTTAGTTCAAAATGATGTATTGCTAAAAAAGTTGGCTGGTGTCGGCTTCACTCCCCACTTGCTGAAATTTTTTGCTAGTTACATGCAGGACCGGCAACAATACGTAGAATACGCAGGTTATTTATCCGAGCCCTACTTTACCCGGTCAGGCGTGAGTCAGGGTAGCAATCTTGGACCTCTAGAATTTATTATAATGATCAACGACCTATCACAAGTTGTTGTGGATGCAAAATGCTTGCTGTTCGCTGACGACTTAAAACTATATCTAGAGATTCGAGACGAAAAAGACTGCGAAAAACTGCAAAGGGACATAGACAGGGTGGTTGCTTGGAGTAAGGAAAATCAATTATATTTTAATCCTTCAAAATGTGTGACAATAACATTCTCTCGCGCACACAATTCACCGCAATACGACTATAAGGTGGATAATATATCTTTGGCAAGAGTTACTGATAATCCTGGGCTACCTACAGGATATGATGATTTGCAGATGAAGGGAGCGGCAGGTGGCTGCGTGTGGTACCAAGATCTAGTTGAAGAAAATAAACTCACAAATGCTGATAACAGTTGATGTTTTAATCATAAAACAACAGGCCGTATTCACAGTCAATAATTGGTTAAGAGATTAAAATGGATTAGCATTACAATACAACAAGACAATTTTTAGTCGAGCCCGTGAGACGGAGCAAAAATCTAGTTCGAACGGAAGTGGTGACATTTTTCAAGTGTTGCTAGATTTAATTAAGATTAATAAATGTAAAGCATATCACACACTCTCGCAGATAATTTCAACACTCCTCCTTATGGTTTACATTTGTTAAAGTCAAAAGTAAAAAAAATTAAATTACAACTACTCTACATTAAAATGACTCTATGTCAAATCTTTAAGTTATACACACTTAATAACATTTAAACCATTCATAAAGTATTGATGTTTTTGAGTACAAAGTGGTTTGGTCAAAATATCTGCCAACATCTGATCGGTAGGTAAATAGTTAACAATCACAATACCATTCTGCACTAAATCTTTTATATAATGATACCTTAAATCTATATGTTTAGTCTTCTTATGAGAATATTCTTTTACAAGTAAGAGTTTTTGAGCACTCTGGCTATCGTTGTAAACTATGACCTTAAAATGTTTATTACAAATTTCACTCAAGAAATTTTTAACAAAACATATGTCTTTACATACATCGCTGATCGCAAGGTACTCAGCCTCTGTACTTGAAAGAGCTGTACTTCGCTGCTTCCTGGATTCCCAGTTAACAACATTGTTACCGAGTTTCACGACAAAGCCGGTGTACGATTTACGATCACATAAATCGTTCGCCCAATCCGCGTCGGCATAGGCATTAATAGTAAAATCATTAGATTTCCTAAATACCAGACCATATGTTATTGTTCCAGCTAAGTAACGAAGTACTCTCTTCAATGCTTGCCAGTGACTTTTATTAAAACAAGTTGCAAACTGACTAAGTTGACTGCATGCATATGATATATCGGGGCGTGTACAAACAGATAAATACATTAATGAGCCCAATAATTGTCTATAGTTATACATATCGTCATCAAATGGTTTAATATCTGACTTGTCGAATTTACTATTCACTGGCAAAGGTGTAGAAACAGGTTTACATTCTGACATATTATATTTCAACAATAGGCGCTTTATATAATCTGACTGATCCAACATTAAAGTACCATTTTTCTTTGTAACATTAATACCTAAACAATTAGTTAGTTTACCTAAATGTCGGATTTCAAAGTTTTTCTGCAACATACTAAGAACTTTATCTATACATCCATTGTGAAAAACATACATATCATCTACATATAATGCTATTATGGTATACTCATTATCATTATTTTTTATATACACACATGGCTCACATCGACTTTGTACAAAATTATTTTGAGACAAAACATTATGGATTTTTAAATTCCACATGCGTGAGGATTGTTTAAGACCATATAAGCTCTTATTTAGTTTACAGACTTTATTTTTATCTATACTGAAGCCTTGAGGAGGCTCCATGAATATTGTTTCACTTAAGTCGCTATTCAGAAACGCTGTCGTTACATCAACATGATCCATTTGTAAGTCAAACTCATTGGCTAGTGAAAATAATATTCTTAGAGTGGAATGTCGAACGACAGGGGAAAACGTTTCGGAATAGTCAACGCCTTGTTGTTGAGTAAAACCACGGGCAACCAATCTAGCTTTGTATCGATCTAGCTTACCTGTAGCATCATATTTTCGTTTATACACCCATTTGCATTTTATGATGTTGGCATCTTTGGGACGATCAACTATCTCCCAAACTTGATTTCTATTTAACGATTCGTACTCACGGTTCATTGCCTCCGTCCACTGGTGTGAATCAGCTGAACTCATGGCTTCGTTAAATGTTTGAGGATCCGAGAATGAACAACCGTGTGCTAGTAGTGAGGATATGTCATAATCTTTATATTTTTCTGGCATAACACCTCGTGTGCTTCGAACAGGGCGCTGTGAGACAGACTCACCACCGGAAACTTCCTTGGTAATGTCATCTCCTCCTGGAAATGCAGGCTGCGGTTGCGAAGGTGTATCAGAAGTCACATCGCAATCCTCGTCTCTTTCATCATCCTGCGCCATGAAATACTGGTCAGACAGCGGCGACTGCAGATGCGCCATACCTGATCCTGAAATCATCGAAGATTGATTAATATTTGTGCCCTCAGACTTATCACTAGCATTATCACTATTTTCAATATTCAATAAATTATCATTCTCATTAAGTAAAATATTATTCTCATTATTAAAATTGTTATCATTAATTATTTCATTAGAATTTATATTTAAAATGTCATTTGAATTAAAACTTTTCTTCCATTCATTTAGATTAAAATTGTAAAAATCTAAATTATTCTCCGCCGGCTCAGACTTCTGCTCTTTCTTTCCTAAAAATTCACTCTCTATAAAAGCTACATTTCTTGAGTAAACAACAGAGCGTGGATTGGACGGATCGATAAGACGATAACCTTTACACGTCTCACCATATCCTACAAATATATAGGCCTTTGCTTTAGCATCGAGTTTACGCCGTTTTTGATGAGGAACAAGAGAATAGGCTGTGCATCCAAAAATTCTAAGATGGCTTAAATCAACTGGTAAATCAGTCCAGACCACTTCAGGAATGCGATCAGATAATGCCTGGGTAGGGGACCTATTTTTAAGATATATTGCAGTAATAACTGCTTCTCCCCAATACTTGTTAGACAGACCCGCTTCCTGGAGCATAGCCCTAGCTTTTTCTAGTATAGTCCTGTTAACCCTCTCAGCAATGCCATTCTGCTGCGGGCAATAAGGAACACTAGTCTGGTGCACAATTCCTTCCTTTTTTAAAAAACTCTCTAATTCAGCATTACAATACTCTGTGCCATTATCCGTCCTCAAGATTTTAATTGGCAAACCCTTCTGTTTTTCTACGAGTGCTTTAAAAGACAAAAAATGTGAACTCACCTCTGATTTTGTCTTCATAAGATATCCATATGTCTTTCTTGAGAAATCATCGGTGAAAGTGAGTAAGTATCGCGCTCCACCCCAACTGGTTTCTTGAATTGGGCCGCACACATCACTGTGGATGAGTTCCAGTGGTCTTGCAGCATGCCTCGCAACTGCCCGGGGAAAGGATGCTTCATGCATCTTCCCAGTAAGACACGAGGTACAACTGCTTGGTAAGTTGTCGTCAGATTCCTGAAAAACAACACCAACACACATGTTTTTCCCATCACCAAGTACCTTCATACCTTTAGTGTGTAAGTGACCCAAACGCTTGTGCCAAACAGCAGTAGACACACTTGACGCAGCATGAGCATTCTCTGTTCCTTGACTACATTTCAAGGACTTGGAAAACTCAAATCTGGGGATAGGCTGAACCTGCTCTACCTTGACTTTATAAAGACCATTATGGTTGTTAGCAACTAGTACTTGATTGCCAGTGATTTTAAAATCTTTATAAACAATACATTTATCTTTTAGGAAAGTTACAGCATAATTCTTTGAGGTTATTTCACTAACAGATAATAAATTATTGGAAAGTTCGGGTACTAAAAGAACATTATCGAGACCTACATTAGATGAGATATTAAGTTTACCAACTAACCTACTAGTGAGCTTCTGCCCGTTTGCTACATGTATGACGCTATTCTTCTCCTTCACATCTCTCAACAGGGCGGAATCAGCAGCAGCACACATATGAGCGGTGGCACCGGAGTCAACAATGAATTCATTGGAATTGCAGGCCGAGAAAGCTGAAGCAACTAGTGTATGTTCTTCCTTTTTCTCTACCTTCTTGTTATCACGCTTCTTCTTAAAACACTTCGTGACAGTATGCCCAACACGCTTACAGTAGTCGCAAACAATTTTCTTCTTAGTGAAGTAGGCGGAGTTCTCAGTACCATTATTGTTCTCGTGCCGTCTGTTATCCTCTTGTAAAAGACGGGCTCGCACCATCTCAGAGTTCAATCCTTTAGTCAAATTGGCAGTTTCTAAGCTCGTGACCAGCACGTCAAACTGTTCGGGTAAACCAGCTAAAAGTATTTCTGCTATTTCCGCATCATCGATTACTTTTCCTATGTCTGCTAATTGGTTGACTAGATTCATTATTGCGTTTATGTAGTCTGTCATACTTGAGAAATTATTGAAATCAATGCGATGTAATTTTCGTAATAACAGTACTCTGCGGTAAATACCTTTATCCTCGAACATCTTGGCTAAATTGTCATACGCTTCCTTGGCTTTTGTTGCGTTTCTAACGAATTGATAGAGGTGAGGTTGAATTGACAAACAGATTCTTGCTAATGCTTTGGCATCCAAAGTGGCATCTTGTTCTGTACCAAGCACACAATTCCAGAGCCCTTCAAGAGTGAGGCACATTTTCAATGCGAATTTCCAATTCAAATAGTTATCCGATCCATTCAATTTTTCTATTGACACGTTTTGCGCCATGGCCATTTTGAAGGTTATTTTTCTTGCGATTCAATTTACTTTTACAACTGACCTTGGTCTTCTTTGGCTGGGGCCGTAACCTGATAATCCTGGGCTACCTACAGGATATGATGATTTGCAGATGAAGGGAGCGGCAGGTGGCTGCGTGTGGTACCAAGATCTAGTTGAAGAAAATAAACTCACAAATGCTGATAACAGTTGATGTTTTAATCATAAAACAACAGGCCGTATTCACAGTCAATAATTGGTTAAGAGATTAAAATGGATTAGCATTATGGATTAACAACAAGACAATTTTTAGTCGAGCCCGTGAGACGGAGCAAAAATCTAGTTCGAACGGAAGTGGTGACATTTTTCAAGTGTTGCTAGATTTAATTAAGATTAATAAATGTAAAGCATATCACACACTCTCGCAGATAATTTCAACAGTTACCGAAGTCAAGGATCTAGGGACCTGTCTTAACAGTGAGCTAACGTTTCGTAAACACATTGTCCAGATATGCAAGAAAGCTTATAGGAATTTGGGATTCGTGCTTCGTAGAGTTAGTAATTTGAAAAATTTTAATGTAACTGCAATTAAGATCTTATATAATGCGCTAGTGAGAAGTCAGTTAGAATTTAATTCTGTAATATGGTCCTCACACGAAGCAAAGTACAATATCATGCTGGAACGGGTTCAGAATAAATTTGTCAGATACCTTTACCTAAAGTTGTATGGAGTGTACCCATTTTACCCGCTAATGTATCCAACATTATTTGTATTGGGCATGGTCGGATACAACCAACTGAGGGTAAGGAGGGACATGGCTTTAGTACTTTATATTTTTAAAATAGTAAGAGGTAAGTTACATAACGCTTGTATACTCAGCCAAATAGGCATGTGTGTTCCGGACCGGTTCGTGTGGCGCAGGCGCAGGCCTAGTCTGCTCGCGGTGCCGCAAGCGCGGACCAATTTACTTAAGGAAGCGCCGTTAACGCGGGCACTGCGCACTCTCAACCTAATAGCCAATGATATAGACGTATTCTTTTGTCCGCTGAGTGAATTCACGAGAGCGGCTATGTTTACCATTTGTTATAAAATTAATTAGGTAATTGCAATGATTGTAAATTAATTAATAATGAACTAAATTATAATATTATTATTATTTATGAAATATATTTATGTTATAATATGTTATGTTAATTATAGTAGGTATATTGAATGTGTTAAAGATTTTTTAATTTTGTTAATTGATATTGATAAATTATATAATGTATTTAGTTACTCTATTGTAATGGGTTAATCCTGTAAAAATAGATGTAAGAGTGGAAATAAAATAAATAAATAAATAAATTTTTGTCCTGTCAGATGGTAACACTAGGTACGGTTGACTTTCCCTCGCACTACCCGGAGACTTCGATGTTAAGCCCGTAGCCCGGACATCCACTACTCAAACCCGTAGACTCCGGGTCAAACCCGGAGAGGTGGCAGCCCTAGTACTAACCCGGATTTTTTAGGTATTCCGTATTTGTTCCGTCTGCTAGAAGAATGGTATCGGCATGTTAATACCTACTACAGAAAACCTAACGAATAACAAACAATATTTGCAGTATTTAACTACTGTTGTTGTACCGAAGTTCAAGAAGCAGTACCTCATTGTCGAAGGAAAAGTCATCATTGTTAAAAGAGTCACCTAGTCCTTCCATAAGAAACATTTCTTCAGAAACAGTGAAGTGAATAGTGAAGAGATCGTCATAATTTAATTGAGAAATAAATTCTTAACATGAATCTATAAAAAGACATATTTATTTGGGTTTACCTCTGCAATTAATAAATTGTTAATAAAACATATACCTAGTACATACAAAAAAGTGAAATAAAAACAAGTGATTTGTGTTTGATTTTTATTATTTTTACATTTTTGTATACATGCCAAAACCAGGCCAGGCATCACAACATAGGAGAGTAGTTAAGCTTAGCACTTGCGCGCTTGATCAACGCACACATGGACAACTCTCATCGACACTATAAGCAGAATCTCTAACCAATCTCAAAACAGTTCCGAGTAAGGGACGCAGCGGTGAGAGCTGTCTGTGTTTGTGCAATGCTCGAGCGCTCGTAGTACTAAGCTTAACTTCTGTTAGTCTCTTTATTTGGTGCAGGCGCACTCTGCTCTTTAGAGATATGAAACTACAAGTAGTTATATTATGTCAGAAAAGATAAGATGAATAAATAATGAAAAATATTAGAAAAAATCGGCTCACCCGTAGCAACTTAGACGGGACTAGCTACGGGTGAGCCGATTTTTTCTAATATTTTTCATTATTTATTTATCTTAATATAAAAATAGCATTGTGAATGCAAAAATCTAAAAGTTTAGAAAAGATAAGAGTTATGCGATAGAAAAAAGAGGTAACTACTAGTAGTGAATGTAATGTTCACTCAAAGCAAAAGTTTCAGAGCAAAAGTCACTATTTATTTAAATGTTTTTGTGGAGCGCATCTTCTGTACTTGTACTGTACTATTATGTATTCTGTGCCAAAACATGATTTGTTCATTCAGATTCCATGATAGGCTTTGTCCAGAAGCAATGTGGATCCATGTGCTTGAAGGCTCACAGCTCTGCAGTAGTGAATGCTTGCAGCCACCTTAAAATAAAAAAGTTGGTATAATAATAAGTTAATACCTAACTACAAATAAAAATATATTGGTTGAATTGAAAACATCCTTTTTTGTAGTCAGCTTAGCGCTTTGTAGAGAGCTGTCGTTCTAGGTGTTATTTAGAATAATAACACCAGAACGATAGTTCTCTACAAAGCTCACCGTCAAAAGTGAGGCAACTAAAACAGCCAAAATGGCTCCGTTTTCAGATTTTTATTCTCCATTATTACCTAATCATACCAAATAAGTACAAAACAGTTTCAATTTTTCTACATTTAGGGGATTAGTTACTATTTTATTGGATTTTAGTTACATTAAGTAACGTATGAAGGATATAAATCTGAAAACTAAGCCATTTTGGCTTAGTATTAGTTGCCTCGCTTTGCATACGGGGATACGGCTTCTAGGTGTTATTATTCTAAGGTAGTCAGTTATTTTTCTTGCATGGAGAGTACACAATAGTTTTAAAAGTTCTTGCCTGCAGAAGCTGCACCATCGGAACAATTTGATTTGAGGATATCGGCATCAGTTTGCTTTATTTTAGTTATTGTGCCTATGCTCGGGCACAACTCAGGCTCTGACTGACAGTACAGATTCCTAAGTTTCTTTCTACTTCTACATAATCGTCTGACAGCTGGCTGAGGACAAGTAACTATCCCTGGATGACCTAAAAGAAAGGGAAGATTAAAAAATGAGAACATCACACCCGTGATTCGTCCAACAACACATGTGCTGAAAACAGAAAGAAATAGGTACCTATAAAGTGCGAATACACTAATAATATACATGAATGATAAATTAAAGTTGCAACTACATATTATGTAGAGATGCGCCGAATGTAGGTTAAACCGAATACGAATGTTCGGCCGAATATTCGGTCCAAAATGTACCGAACCGAATATTCGGCCGAATCATTCGGTTCAATTCTGCGCGTTAAACAGGTTTGTATACGTCCCGGTACGGCGCCATGCAAGAGCCGGGAGGCGTTTGCCACCACCTCCTCTCTGTCCCGTGTCATGTGTCTTAGATTTATTAGCTTTAACATTACATTAAATATTGTAATCTTATTACACTATTATTACTGTCATAAAAGGAATTTGTTCACGAAAAGGCGGGATAGAACAATTCCCTTACGGAATAAATCACACTTATTTAGTACCTAGTTAATTAGTTGACCTTACTGTTTAATATTTTTTATATTAACAATAATTTAAATAATTCGGTAATTATTCGGCAAATCAACCGAATATTCGGCCGAATACGAACATGAAAAAATATGCCGAATGTACCGAATACGAATATTCGGCCGAACATTCGGCGCATCTCTAATATTATGTATTTAAGTAAGTGTGTACTTTCACGTCGAGCGAACGTAAACAACGTAAATAAAATTTTCACTTACATGAGAGGTCTCCTCTATTTCAGCAATGTTGTGGTTGCTGAAATCGTCATAACTCTCAAATCATGACAGTACTAACTTCTGGCATATTGCTTAAAGGCCAAGCCACACAGCGGGCGTGGCGTGACGGGACGGGACGGCGACGCGACGCTGAGCAGTTGTAATGTACTAAATACTATGGTCGACGTCACACTGACCGGCGTGGCGCGACGTGTCGCGTCCCGTCGCGCCGAGCGTGTTTACAGATTGGAAGCGCGGCGGGGCGGGACGTGACGGGGCGCGGCGCGACGGCGGCGTGGCGCGACGGGACGCGACGGGACGGGACGTGATCACTCCCGCAGTATGAACTCAAGAAATACAGTCAGTCATCGCCTTTTATGTTGGCGAAAAAGCCGCCGTTCGTCTAGACTAGACAGTTGGCGCAACGACTAAAAGTGTTAGGCTACCCGCTGCCGCTGCCTTAAGGCTCAATTACATTACACAATTTTACACACACACGCGGACGAAGTGGTGGTTGGACGGCGGGCGGCATTATAAAATAAACAACTAGCAAACGCTCCCGACTTCGTCTGCGTCGACAGTTTTTTTCTACCCCTCGGGAACCGCATTTATGTTTTCAGGACATAAGGTACCTACCTCCTTTTCTTTACCCCTGACAATGTTTATGCAAAATTTCATGATGATGGTTGAGTAGTTAAGACGTGAAGGCGTAACAAACAAATGTACTTGTAAATTAATAATTACTTATTAATCACATTTGTTTTCTTTTTCTTTTTTTACAACCCTTGCACATTCAGGACTGACTGCGTAAGTACCTACACGGGCGGCGGCATCGTCCGACATCAAAGGCGTTTAACAACTGTATGGATTGTTAAACTGTGACGATACACGGACGGTCGGCGCGGCGTGACGGGGCGCGGCGCGACGGGGCGCGACGGGTCGGGGCGTGATCACGCCCGCAGTGTGAACTCCCGTCGCGTCCCGTCGCACCGCGCCCCGTCACGCCGCGCCCCGTCACGCCCGCTGTGTGGCTTGACCTTAAATCGGCCTTTTCAAAATCAGCCGTTCTTGTTACTATTTTCAGTGCGTTTTCGTAAAATAAATAAAAGCAATATTTATTGTTTACAAAAGAGATGTTCCATTTTTGTATGGAGGCTGGGCCCCTTTGGGTAAACCGTGGCCTACGGTCATAAAATTGTATTTCATGGAAAGAGCACAAGATAAGGAATATTTACATGTATAAATATTTTTTTTTATCCCTGCAAACATTAGTTTTTTCAAAAAACAGTTGGTTAGTTAAAGTTAATAAAACAGCAACCCAAAACTTTTTTTACATTGGCAACATCGATTTTCTAGTCATATATCACATTAATGCTGTCAGATGTCAAATAAAATGACAAATGACATATCAACAGCCAATGTAGCCATTTTAATAGAAATAAAAATGCAAAGGAATAACCCTTAACAGCCGGTAGCCGCTCAAAATGGATTTTCAGGATTAAATCAGCTGTAAAATCTTGTAATAAGCATTAGAATTTTTAAAAATACACGGTGAAGAACACCATTATTTGAGTTTTTAAATTTTTTTTTTTTTTTTTTGCAGGGATAAATTCGATGGTGCAAGTGACCCAAAAGAGATTGCAAATCTCTTCAAGGACCATTTTTCTGTAAAGTCTCTGTTGTTGGGTTCGGGGTTGGGGGTGCTCAGTGGTGACACGAATACTCAAAAGGTCGGGGCTACCTTCCTAGCCAATGATGTAGTCAAAACCTTAAGGCTAATTTCGAGAGGTAAGTCCCCAGGCCATGATGGTCTCAGCATTGAGCACCTGCAACATGCTGGACCACACATTGCTAGAGTTTTAGCAATGTTTTACTCGTTGTGTGTAAGTCATTCTTATTTGCCACCTGATTTCATGAAAACAGTGGTAGTGCCTGTAGTGAAGATAAAACTGGTGACCTTTCCGATAAGAGTAACTACAGGCCGATCTCTCTTGCCACTATTATTGCTAAGGTATTTGACGGTTTGCTAAACACACAGTTAAATAAATACGTAACACTGCATGATAACCAGTTTGGGTTTCGACCTCAGCTGTCCACTGAAAGTGCTATACTGTGTTTAAAGCACACCGTCAAATACTATACAGATCGCAAAACGCCCGTGTACGCTTGCTTCCTCGACTTGTCCAAAGCCTTCGACCTTGTAGTGTATGACCTGCTGTGGGACAAGCTTCGGAATATAAATTTTCCACGAGAACTCATTAGTGTATTCCAGTATTGGTATGCACACCAATCCAATAGAGTTAAGTGGGCGGGAGCAATGTCGGACCCTTATCGGCTAGAGTGTGGAGTTAGGCAGGGTGGTCTAACATCTCCAACTCTGTTTAATTTATATATTAACGGACTTATCGTTGCGCTCAGCTCATTACATGTCGGCTGTCACATTGACGGTGTATGTGTAAATAACTTAAGTTACGCCGACGATATGGTGCTTATGAGCGCATCAGTATGCGGTTTGCGGAAGTTGTTGACGGTCTGTGAGGAGTATGCGTGTGGCCATGGATTATTATATAATGCAAAAAAAAGCCAATTCATGGTCTTTGAGGGCGCTCGAGGGAAGTGTCCATGCAGTATACCACTGGTTAAACTTAATAGTGTTCCTCTAGAAAGAGTTGAGCAATTTAAATACCTGGGGCATGTTCTAACCGTCGACCTCAAGGACCATGCAGACATGGATCGGGAACGGAGGGCGTTGTCAGTAAGAGCTAATATGATCGCCCGTAGATTTGCACGATGCTCAATAGATGTAAAGGTTACGCTCTTTAGAGCATATTGTACTTCGCTCTACACTTGTAACTTGTGGGCTGATTATAGTGCGAGAAGTTACAACGCCATCCGCGTCCAATATAATAACGCTTTTAGGGCAGTGTTGGGACTGCCCCGTTACTGCAGTGCGTCGGGCATGTTTGCGCAGGCGAACACCGACTGCTTTCACGCAACTATGCGCAAACGCGCCGCATCGCTGGTATACAGGGTGCGGGACAGTTCCAACACTGTCCTGGCAATGATTGCTGGTAGGCTCGACTGCCCTTACATCTGGCATTGTTCAAAAAGGCATGTCGCCAAGCCAATGCCGGACAGGAAGTACTGATAGCTTCTGTAAATATCGTCTTTCGGGTGTCTGTTTTATGTTAATGTTATTGCTGTTTTGCTTAAATTTTATTTTTTTCTTTACCTTTATATTATTTTTCAATGTGACATTACGGTTTTAATTTTTATTTTTATTTCATTAATTTTGACATGTTGATTTATTAATTTTGCTATTTGATGACATAATTTTGTTTGTAAATTTTTAACAATTCTTTATCCATAATTTTTAATTTGATTTATTTTAACTTTTTAATTGTATTATGTATTTATTATTTATTTTAATTTTTTGAATTAATACAATTTTATTTTATTATAATTTTATTTCTAATTAATTTGTAATTAAATAGGTACCAAGTAATTTTAATAATTGTATTGTAGAAAATGGGTGTAATTTGCCTGATTAAATGATAAATGAAATGATAATATTTTTTTTCTTTTTGGAAACCTTGTCCCATGAGAGGAATCTACCAGAAAAAAAAATATTATGGGTGTAGGAAAATAAAAAAGAACTGGACCCAGGAAAGAACGACTCCTTTGACAGCTGCTGTCAATGACAAGTTGTTAGTTGTTTGAGTTGGCTAACTTTTTTTGTAATAAGGCAAAGGGCCTCTGTACTGCATGTGGTGACGTCATTTAAAGGTTAGAGGTTTTTATTGAATATCTTTAAAAATATAGATTTATTTTAAAATCTAATTAGTAGATATTGTACAGAAAGCATATTTCTCGAAATGTTTTGAGATTTTCGTCCATGTTCAAAAAGCTAGCATGGCCAATGGCAACGTGGTCGTAAAGTGCAAAAATTAGGGCTTTATTTAAACTGTCTAAATTATCTACGAAATCTACATCTACCAAAAAAAATATCAATGAATTTTCGAACCTGCTCACAAAATTTCACGAGAAACGGTTGAGAAATGCGACCAGTAGAGGAGAACAAAAAGCGCCGGAAAGCCTCCACCATTTTGAAAAAAAATCAAACACCTTGCTCTACAATTAAATTCTATATAATTATCGAACCTGCTCACAAAGTTTCACGTGAATCGTTTGAGAAATGCGACTTTTAGAGGAGAACAAACGGACAGCCGGAAGGACATACGAAAGAATTTTTGCCCAAGCTGAAGTAGAGACGCATCTCTCGTGCTTTGCGTTCGCTCGTTCAATTATCTAAGTCTTTAAGTTTCATTTAATACGAAGAAATTCAGAAAATGAGGAATTTCTAGTACTGGAAATAAATTTCACTCAAAAGCACAGAATATATACTCTAACGCGAAAAGAAACGACACTCGCGCATGTATGCTCGTAAAATCTGGAGGCGCGCGGGGGCTGCGCGCGGCGCGCGGGGAGTGCAGCCGTTAGTCGCCGACTTACTCGGGCAAGGGTCTACTTTCGCTCGCCGCTCGCTTGTCCCACAGCAATCCGTATTGTACCGCATTTCGCACGGACTGACTACGCGTTTAATTTACATTATTTAATTGTTAGATAATTAATCATGTCCGGCGGCGGGCGTTATTGTTGTGTTTATGGCTGTGGCAACAACCAAAAACAAAATCCTGAAAAAAGTTTCTTCGTATTGCCCAGTGATCCAGAAAATTAAGTACCTATTGTTAGCGACCGATATAAAATACTAGAAATAAATATTTATTTTAATCATATACTATAGTATGTAATAGTTATTAATTATTTATCTTTTATTATTTTCTTTTACATTTTGAATAGACGGTCGAACACGACAGGGGGTGGGGAGCGCAGGCGGCCATTGGAAAAGTGTCATCGCACCGACCGGTCGCTTTTTATTTCAGATATACTTATAAGACAATAATTGAGGATTTGTAAGTAATAAATAATATTTCAGGAGCCGTGGTTGTGTTATTTAGTAGCTTGCTAACAATCAGAAGTGGTACGAACGTTGGAGAAAAACCTCAGGTATGTCACACTAATTTGTTTAAATAAATCGAAATCGTGCTACGAAATTATGTTGGCGGGCGGTGGGAACTATGTTTTATGAACCAAAGTGAGTAAGTATAAGGACACCTACCGCTCAATCATTTCATGACTAAACAATAATAAAATTTATCTTTTAAAACGAATGCCGTTACTACGTATATGGAAAATACACTAAAAGTCATTGTTCAAACTAAGTGTTATGAGATTTCTACCGTAAAAATAATGCAATGGTACAATGTTGTTATGTGTGTTATAAATTATTTACTTAAATTAAAGATTTAAAAAAAAAGCTTAAAGAACAATCCATGACATATCAACACGACTGTGTTGATCCATTTTGTTACCTCGTTTATTTTATTGCATTTGCTTCAAATATGTAAGTATCATTTTATGCTATTTGATAGCATAAAAGCACCCAAGCAATATTTCTGTTTAACCTCTAGACCATCTTAGGACTTATTACAGTGAACATGATTATTATTATTAAGTTTCATATTACATTTACCCACATGTATGTAAACATACATCGTTATGTTGTATGTGCCATTATTGTCATTTTAATACAGGTAAGTATAAGGGCACAGTGACGAGACAATATAAGGCACTTACAACGAAACAGCATCTACTTACACGGAAAAATGATTAAAATATTATTTGATTCTTAATACTAAATGTTGTAGGTACCGTTACATACGGTATAATTTTAAATTATTAGTTGGTTACATTTACATACAAAAAAAAACTCGCAGCTGCAGATCTTAGTCAGCCGCAATATTAGATATGTGTTTCGTAATATTTTATTTTAGCGCGTGGGTAGGATAAGCTTACGTGCTCAAATAAAATTAAAAAAAAAGTGCTTTGACAACAACGACTTATTCATTCATAAATACATAATATTCATAACATAATTACCGGATATGGTAGTTTTGTTGTCTTTTCATCAAATAACTAATACAAAAAAAAAAAGATGTTTTGAATGCTTTTGGTGTCGGCACTTCGGTCATTGATTATCGAAGATTCGGCACTGACCTCTATATGATACTATGGTAAACTATAAAAACGATATGAGTTAAACATCAAAAGTGAAGCTGATAAATATAAGCTTACCATGATTTAGATTTTTATATTTATTTCTTCTTGTGTGATACACATTAAAGATTTTTTTTTCATTGACAAACATTTAGTTAATTTTTTTCTTTCGAGGTCAATAATCTTCGTAGGTACTTTATGTATTTTGTTCATATTATTTTTAGCTTATATCCTCTTCATTTATTAAATCAAGTTTTTATGAATATGATATTTAAAAGAAAAGCAAGTATTATTGATGTATGGCAGGTAAGAAAATTTCAATTTAAGAAAATGTATTAATCTTGGTTTTTTATTTCTCCTCTCTCTTCCTACTAATTTCCCTTTTACTAACCATTTTGAAATAAACTACAAAATATAATGAAACAATAAATATAATAATAATCCGTTTTTCTGCTCATACATTACTCCAAAACGTTATTACAATAAAAAGGGCTCCGCCATGCCATCAAGCGATAGATCAGGCTATACACCACCGCCCCTTAAGCAAACACGTGGTGCTAGGTCGCCGCGTAGCCCTTGTCGCAGGAAACATCTTAGCAGAAAACGAAGGGCTTCACATTCCCCTGTGAAGCGATACCACCAACGCCGGATATACAAAAGAAAATCCAGACTAAGCACGTGGTCCATGTCTCCGTCGACGTCAAGCGATTCAAGTCTAAGGGTCACCAGTGCCTCATCTACTATATCTCGGAGCAGCCATGATGATCGTGGCAGCCGCACTCGCAAGCGTCTTCACCGAAGTGGTCGAAGCCCCAGTCGGAGCGTCCGTAGGCGTCACAGCCACCGTCGTGAAGGTCACCAAAATGACCGGCGCATGCTTTCCGGGGACTCAGACGATTCTATCTCTGATTCATCAACTGAGCGTAAAAATTCAAGACGTAAAGTAGGTACCCATTACGAACGAAAACGACAGAGATTTAATAGCCCTGTAGCCAGTAATGAAGAGAAATCGTTCCTAAAACAGTTTGCAAGGATTATGGGTAAGGGTAGTAATCACTTCGAAGGGGCACATAAGGTTATTCCGGAGTTTGACCCCGACTCACACGCACAGACTGCAAGAGATTGGATACGGAAAGTGAACGAAACAGCGCATATTTACGGATGGAGTGAAAGACAAATAATTTACTATGCTATACCAAAATTATCAGGACAGGCCAAGAAATGGTATCAAGGAAGGAGAACTGTGGATTTAAGCTGGAAGCAATGGCAAAGAAAAATAATGAGAACTTTTCCCGACGACCGTAACTATGCCGATCGGCTAACAGAAATGCTCAGCAGGAGGAGTAAGAGGGAAGAGTCCCTTGAGGAATATTTTCATGAAAAGGCACGATTAGTGAGGATGTGTGGTATAAAGGGGAAGGACGCTGTCGACTGCATTGTGAGCGGAATTTTCGATAGTAATATACGATTGAATGCACAAGGAGCAAGTTTCAAGCGACCAACTCAGTTACTTAGATACTTGCGCCGAATTTCTAAGAAGAGTAGTTTTGTAGCTAAGAGGGAAGTACCGCCTACAAAGTTTGAGTTTACCAGGAGCACAGAAGCAGGTCGAGGCAACGTAGGTCGGCTCAACTCTAACCGAGACAGACCGAAGTATGTAGTCCACTGTTACAATTGTTCTGAACCTGGACACACGGCGCGCAGGTGCACAAAACCACTAAAGCGATGCGAGAAATGTCAACGCCTTGGCCACGGTGCACAATATTGCTCATCTGACAGGTTCAAGACCTCACAGCCGCCGACTAGTCTGCCCGAAAATAATTCGGATAACACTAAAAGTGTTCTTAAAATAACTTCTAATGAACAACCAAATAGTAAGTATTTTAAGACCATATCTATAAACGATAATACTTGTTCTGCGTATATTGATTTTGGCAGCCAGTGTATCTTGATTAGTCGCAGTGTTGCTAAATCCCTAAATCTAATTTTAGACACAAGTCTTCTTCCTGTTGTTAAGGGATTTGCTTCAGGTAGTATAGTTCCTGTGGGTAGGGTTACAGTCAATATAGCGGTGGATGCCGTCATAGCGGACGTAGAAGCTTTCGTAGTCTCTGATGAGCTTTTAAATACAGACGCACTTATCGGGCAATCTTTGACAGAACTACCGTCTGTAGTAGTCTACAAGACGGATAAAGACTTAATCCTTTATTGTGACGATTCAGATCTGGAGCGTTTTAAAGTGTTTAATACCCAAACCATCGAGTTTACTGGTCTTAAAGATATAGAGGTCCACATAGAAGAGAAATATTCCGGAGTACTATATTTACCTGGTGGTGCATGCTTAAAACCGGGTAGTGAATATATCCTTCTCCAAGGTCTCTATAGATTCGAAAATGGTCAGGGTCGCTGTCTAGTTTTGAACCTTGCTCAACAGCCTATTAAATTTTGTAAATTGAAGCTTCTCGGTAGAGCAATCAAACTAGATCAAAGCGAACATTTACTGCAGCTTAATACTCCTACCCTCATTAATAAGATCAGTGTTGGTGAGTCGATGGGAGGTGCGCTAGTGGGTGTGACAAGTAAAGATCCGATAACTTTTGACATGCTGAATGTAGGACCGAAAGTATCACATGATGAAAAGATTATGCTACTCGAACTTCTTAATCGATTCCGTGATTGCTTCGCTTTTAAAATGCAGGAATTAGGATCTACAAGTATAACGCAAATGACTATTCGTCTTACTGATGACAGTCCGGTAATTTACAGACCTTATCGATTACCATATAGTGAACGCGCTAAGGTTAGGGAACTGGTAGGTGAATTATTAGAAAATGGCATTGTGCGAGAATCACAGTCGGCATACGCCAGCCCAATCGTTCTAGTGAAGAAGAAAAATAACGAATACAGGTTGTGTGTCGACTACCGTGCTCTCAACAAAAAAATAATTAAGGATAGTTACCCTATGCCAGTGATCGAGGATCAACTTGATCGGCTTAGTGGAAAATCTTATTTCACCAGTCTAGATTTAGCCTTAGGGTATCACCAAATACCTGTAGCTGAAGAATCCCGTCACCTTACAGCATTTGTAACACCAGATGGTCATTACGAGTACACCCGTATGCCATTTGGACTCGTTAATGCACCGGCGGTATTCCAAAGTATGATTAATAAGGCCCTTGGGACAAGGCGTTTTGACCTTGCCGTGCCTTATTTAGATGATCTGCTGTCAACGGGAACTACATTTCAGGAATCTTTTGATAAGTTGAAAGATATCTTGAACTCCTGAGGAACGCCAATCTAACCCTGAACTTGAAGAAATGTTTCTTTATGCAGTCAGAGATAGATTATCTCGGATATGAAATATCGGAACTAGGCCTAAAACCGGGTTCTAAAAAAATAGAAGCGGTGGCACAGTTTCCTAGACCGTCAAACGTACATCAGGTCCGCCAATTTGTTGGTTTGGCCAGTTACTTTAGACGGTTTGTCTACAATTTTTCCATACTTATACGACCACTGACCAAATTAACTAAAGCTGATGTTTTGTGGCAATGGGCCGAGGAACAAGAAACTGCGTTCCAAGAAATAAAATCCAAATTGGTAGCCCGTCCAATATTGGCACTCTATAACCCAACCTATGAGACTGAAGTACATTGTGATGCGAGCAAATTGGGTATAGGGGGTATTCTTCTACAACGTGCTAATGAAGATTCCACGTTCAGACCCGTTGCATATTATAGTCGCCAGACCACGCGTGAAGAGGCTCTGTGGCACTCTTACGAGTTAGAGACAATAGCTGTGGTAATGATGCTGACCAAATTTAGGGTATATTTGATTGGTCTAGACTTTAAGGTCGTCACTGACTGTAACGCATTGCGAGCTACACTCATAAAACGGGATTTGATTCCAAAAATCGCAAGATGGTGGCTCGCATTACAGGAATACAGTTATTCTATCGAGTATAGACCTGGGCATAATATGCAACACGTGGACGCACTGAGCCGTAATCCAATACCTGGCTCTCAAGAGGAGATTGAAGTCCTAAATATCACGACAGCAGACTGGCTACACACGGTTCAAATGACTGATCCTCGCCTCAACCATATAAAAACTATTTTGGAAACACCGGAAGAGGATATTAAGGATATTACAAATAATTATGTACTGCGCGATGGTAAAATTTATCGTCGAGTCGGTTCTAAGTTAAAGTGGGTTGTGCCAAGCTCTGCGCGGTGGAGAATATGTCAGCTCAATCACGATGAGGCTGGACATTTCTCGTTTGAAAAGACTATTGAGAAAATAAGGGCAGACTATTGGTTCCCAAAAATGAATCGGTTTGTCCGCAAATATCTAAAAGCGTGTATAAATTGTGCTTACAATAAGGAACTCTCAGGGAAGAAAACGGGATTTTTACATCCCATCCATAAAGTCAACTCAATTTTCCACACGATTCACATGGACCATCTGGGACCATTTATAAAAAGTAAAAAAGGAAACACGTATATTCTCGGCATTATTGATGGCTTTAGTAAGTTCATCTTTGTGAAAGCGGTAAGAAATACAAGAACGAGGACCACAATTAAGGCATTAGAAGAAATATTCGCAACGTTTGGGAGTCCTAAAGTTATAGTCTCTGATCAAGGGACTAGCTTTACATCAAAGGAGTTTAAGGAGTTTGTGGAATCTATTGGAGCCAAGCATGTACTCAATGCTGTAGCTACTCCAAGGGCGAATGGACAGATTGAGCGATACAATCGCACCATACTAAATTCGCTATCAGCTATGAATCATGGATCCGATGAAAGGGACTGGGATACTAATGTTTCAAAGTTACAATGGAGTCTAAACAACACTATTAATCGAAGTATTGGCAAAACTCCCGCAGAAATCGTATTTGGACAAAGAACTGTAGATTCGTCAGAAGGGATTTTGAAAAATGTCTTAGAAACTGAGGAACAGATATCGGACAAGGCTAGAGAAGAAATGAGAAAATCGGTACAAGAAAAGATAGAACAGGAACAAGTCAAAATGAAAGATAGGTTTGATAAGACCAGGGCCATAACTAGGGTCTTTAAAGAAGGGGATCTTGTTATGATACCTAACAATAATCCTGAAAAAGGGAAAAGCAAAAAACTAGCCCCAAAATTCCGTGGGCCTTTTAAGGTTACAGCAGTGCTCGATAAAGATAGTTATGAGGTATCGAGCATAGCTGGTCATTCCCAAAGACATTATAAAAATATCTACTCGGCGGATCAATTGAAGCCGTGGATAACTATATCTGTCTCTCCAAATGCTAGCGATATAAATGAAAGTAGTGACTCAGAGTCAGCTACTGACTAATATAATAATATATATATATATATATATGAGTAATTATATAAATACTTCATTACCGTATAGACGAGTGTTTGAATGCTTATGTGTTATGATAATAATTGTTTTATGATAATTTACTGTAAAGCAGTATCCTTTCCTCACCTTAACAAATCCATATCCTTTACAGCATAGGTCCAATGAGTTTGTTATTTGTACGACAGTCTAAGCTCAGAACGATTGATGACTATCAAGTGATTTTACCGTGGCTTTCGGATGGCTAGACGGATGGAAATGAAATTGTCAATAATCGCAGACCGTGGCTTTCGGATGGCTAAACGGAAGATTATGTTTCCTGTTTATGGTCTTCGGGTGACCAATTTATGACTGCACGGAAGAAATAAGGAAAAGTTTCAAGTTATTGATAAAACACGGGTAGTATACCAAATGTGATCAAGTTATTAAAGTTGGGAATCAATTTAACAGAAAAAAAAATGTACGTACAGTTGTCATTCAATGACTTATGTGATCAAGTGATTAAAGCTGAGATGAGATTCAATGTAACAAAAAGAAAATGAATGTACCTACATGTACAAGTTGTTATTTAATGATTTATGTTATCAAGTTATTAAAGTTGAGAATCAATTAAACAAAAAAAAATATGTATTTATAATTGTTATTTAATGATTTATTGTACTCATTCATCCGATATATATGTATATGATTATGTTAGTAAGATTCATTTTCTTGAATTAAGAGGAATTCAATGATAAACAAATTATAACAGTAAAAATTATTGTATGTACGGTCAACAAATGTATGACCTTAACAGTTTGAAAACAAATAGCTTGCAAGGATGGAACTAATAGTTCGTCTTTTACCTGCCGTCATTGTTTTATATAAAATATGCTTTTGTGACATTTGGGTAAATGTAAGACAATATAGACTACTACTACTCAATCTAGAAATGAACCTTAAGGTGTTCAGCTCATAGCTTTGCCGATTACTTATTATGTTAAAATGTTTTGGTCATCAGACTAAGCAAGATCATTCATAGCACATTAAATCTAATTCTTTATAATGAAATGAACAAATATATAATAGATGTGTGTAAGTGAAACATTTTTTTTGTAAGAGACATAATGATTGCTTAAACGGTAGGTACGAGGACATACCTGCTAAAGAATGGCCGAATTAATAATTGGAATGAGGACATTCTGACAGCAGAATGGCCGTCTGTTAGCGACCGATATAAAATACTAGAAATAAATATTTATTTTAATCATATACTATAGTATGTAATAGTTATTAATTATTTATCTTTTATTATTTTCTTTTACATTTTGAATAGACGGTCGAACACGACAGGGGGTGGGGAGCGCAGGCGGCCATTGGAAAAGTGTCATCGCACCGACCGGTCGCTTTTTATTTCAGATATACTTATAAGACAATAATTGAGGATTTGTAAGTAATAAATAATATTTCAGGAGCCGTGGTTGTGTTATTTAGTAGCTTGCTAACACTATAGAGTAAGCGATAAATTTATATCTTATTTTAAAATAACAAAAATATGTCAAAGTTGCCATAGTTGATGGGACCTACTATTGCAACTTTACCATATTTTGAATTTTAATAAAATAAATATTTATCGACTATTTTATAAGTTAAAATATACGAAATATTAGTCATGCCCTTACCGTTCCTTTAACCTGACTTCAATTATAACTAAAAGTTCTGAAAATAAGGATTTCAGACGATTAAACCTCGTAAACTCGCAAGTAGGTAAAATTGACAATAAATAAAAAAACCGGCCAAGTGCGAGCCGGACTCGCGCACAAAGGGTTCCGTACCAAAAAACGGCAACAAAAAAAAAGGACTTTTCTTGTATGGGAGCCCCCCTTAAATATTTATTTTATTCTGTTTTTAGTATTTGCTGTTTTATCGGCAACAGAAATACATCATCTGTTAAAATTTCAACTGTCCAGCTAACACGGTTCATGATATACAGCCTGGTGACAGACAGACAGACAGCGGAGTCTTAGTAATAGGGTCCTGTTTTTTACCCTTTGGGTACGGAACCCTAATAAAAATTATTATAAATCAAACCTTTCCTTCATTAACACGTTAAGAGATAAAGAAAATGATTATATGATAAATAACAGAAAATAAAGTATAAAGGTTGCAATTTATGATGTGTACTTACCTAATATAATTAAAAGATTACAAAAACTTATTATAAATCAAACCTATCTTTCATTAACATGTCCTTGCACAAGTTTATTTCCTAACATACCTACTATGTAATTTCCTTTGCCACAAGTCTAAATTCCATTTCGGTATCAACCCTAGCGCTTACACGCTCTGGCTCAAGGTCGCTGGCGCTCGAACTCTCATGTACAGAGTGTGTCACGGCTGTGTCAAAAGTGAAATAATTCAACCCGTTTTGAAAGTTTTCATAAATTTCATATAAATTAAATTTTCATTTCATTGAAATTTTCACTGGACCCATCCCTATCCTTACTTAATTTTTATATCAATTGAAATTGTTAATTGAAGATTACTATAGAACGTTTTTGGCTAGAAGTCTTTAACTTTGTTTATTAACTTTTAACTAGCGGCCTCTCGCGACTTCGTCCGCGTAGACATTATAATGTCCCTATCCCTATAGGGAACCTTTGACCAGAATAAAAAGTATCCTGTTTCAATCCAGGTTATAAACTATATGTGTGCCAAAGGAGATGACCCAGCGTTGCCCCAGTTTCATTTTATTTAATTACTTTCATAATTAAAAATGCTAATTAAATTTTATTTAGGTATAGTATCAGTCAAGGATTGTTTTATATTTAGAAAAACAATTACAAAAACATTAAGTGGTTTTCTGAAGTATTTTGTGAAAAAAATGTAACTAAACAGTACTCTAATGATAAAAAATTGTGATTTAAAAGCGTTTTAACTTAAAAATCCCACTTTTTAATGCAGAAAATAATTATCAATCTGATTCTAGAGTAAAATACCTACTCTGACATACTACTTTGATTAAGACGCGATAGACTTTAATTTTTTGAGAATGATGGGGCAAATGACATAGGCGCGATGGGACATGTCTTTTGATCCAAATCCGTCGAGCCATTTAGGCGTGAAGAAGTTATAAACACAGTACATACATAATAGAGCATGAAAGTTTGTATGCAATGCAAGTCCCTCAGTTTCAAGGCTAGGATGTTTAATTTCAATTTCAATTTCAATTTATTTTGCATTCCAAAATGTTACAAAGCTGGTTGGTAAAATATATTAAGATACAATTTTGGACCCTGTTGGGCACAGCAACTTAGATTAGAAGGGAAGGGAGGATGACTTTTGGTAAAATATAAAGGTATCGCTGGATAAGTATAAAGAAGATTCTTTCATCAATGCGCATAACTATAATATTATTACTTTTAATATTATTATAGTCATGTAGGCATTTGATAAAATTATTATTTTTTCCATAGTTATTTGTATTGTTATTATTATTTTACAATTAAAAAAAAGAAACAAATATTATTTTATCATAAGGTTTTAAATTTTATATTTCTTCAATTCTTTATCATCAAAATATTCATTTACAGTGTAATAATTTTTATTTAATAATAGGCTTTTTAGGTATTTTTTGAATTTTGTAAAATTGTTTTCATTTTTAATTTGTTCCGGTAAGTTATTATAAATTTTTATTGACATCACATAAGGGCTAGATGAGTGCAGATGTAGTCGTGAAATGGGTAACATTAATTTATTTTTATTTCGCGTGGAGTATTTTATTGGTAAGTCTTTGCGTTTGGTGTATAATTCTGGACATTGGCGGACGAATTTGCATATTTCCATTATATAAATGCAGGGTAGGGTTAAATTGATGGACGATCAAAAATTATAAGGGACGGGGAAAGGTGCCGATGACTGTTACGGTGAGGGTGGCGGTGACGGTGACGGGAACGGTGACGGTAAGGGGAAGGGGGAACGGGGTACTAATATATATATAATTCATTTATTTCGAGCTACTTAGGCTCACTCAAAGGTTAGTAACAATGATACTTAAATCTAATATTAGTAATGAGCTTACAATACAAAAAAGACGCAACTACACTAAACATTTATATGCACATGAACCATACAGCAATGGTTAATGTACCTGCAGTCGAGCCTGCTCGCGATCATGTTCAGAACGCTGTTAGCGCTGGCCCGGACCCGGCGCACCAGGGACGCGCACCGCTTGCGCATGGTGGCGTGGAAGCAATCCACACGAGCCTCCGCGAACATCCCTGATGCGCTACAGAACCGAGGCAGCCCCATCAGCGCCCTGAACGCGTTATTGTACTGGATACGCAAAGCGCTGTACTGTCTTTTCGTGAAGTCAGCCCACAGACTGCTCGTGTAAAAGGAGGTGCAGTAAGCCCTGAACAACGTAATTTTCACCTCTACGGAGCAGTGAGCAAACCTGCGGGCTATCATGTTGGCTCTCACAGACAGCGCTCTGCGTTCCCGCTCAATGTCGGCATCGTCTTTAAGGTCAGGCTGTAATAAGTGCCCCAAGTACTTGAATTGATCCACCCTTTTTAATGGCGTCCCACATAACTTTACTGGTGGCATAGAAAGTGGAGGTGAATTTTTCACCTTAAAGACCATGCATTCGCTTTTGGACACATTGTATTTTAGTCCATGTTTAGTGGCGTACACTTCACAAATTGTTAACAGTTTTACGAGACCACATACCGAGGCACTCAGCAGGACCATATCGTCGGCATAACTTATATTATTAACACATATTCCGTCTATATGGCAACCGACATGGGTCCTACTGAGTTCCTCGATTAGAGAGTTCACATACAAGTTGAACAGCTTGGGTGAGGTAAACCCCCCCTGCCTCACACCGCACTCCAATCTGTAAGATTCTGAATAGGTTCCCGCCCATCTAACAACATTAACCTGATTAGTGTACCAAAATTTGAACATCTCAATCATCTCCGCTGGCAGGTTTTCATTTCTTAATTTCTGCCAGAGGATATCATAATTGACAAGGTCAAATGCCCTTGTCAAATCTAAGAAGCAGGCATATACGGGAGTGTGTCGATCTACATAGTATCTGACTGTTTGCTTTAATCCCAGAATAGCACTCTCTGTGGACAGCCCTGGTCGAAATCCGAACTGATTGTCGTGCAACTGAAGGTATTTATTTAGCTGGCGATCAAGCAAACAGTCAAATACCTTGGCAATTATAGTTGCCAGTGAAATTGGCCTGTAGTTTGCCTTATCACTAACATCACCAGTTTTTATTTTTCACGATTGGAACCACCACGGTCTTCATCATGTCAGCCGGCATGTAAGAATGTTTTATGCAAAGTGAGTAGAACATCGCCAGCACTCTCGGCAGGTGGACGCCCGCATGTTGAAGGTGTTCGATACTGAGCCCGTCATGGCCGGGCGATTTACCTCTAGATATAACATTTAAGGCTCTGACAATATCTTTACCTGTAAATCTAATGACTTCCTGACCACGACATGACTCAGCCATACATCCGACCAATGATGGTTCCAACGGTGACTTAATCGTAAAACTATCCTTAAACAAGTTCGCTATGCTCCTAGGATCATTAACTCCCTGCACGCTCACCGGCAGACCCGGCTTACCCTTCGTTGTATTTGTTGATTTCCAAAAGTTACGAAAGTCTCGCTTGGAATGGTGTGTGGCAATTATATCCATTTTAATTTTATCTTCATTTTTCTGACACCATTTTAAGCGAGACTTAAATATTCTTTTATCTTCCAACATATCTTCGTAAATGTGTCCAGTTGACGGTTTTCCATGCCATAACCAAAGTTGAAAACTAAGCCTGGCCCGCCCGTGAGCATCACGTACATGCCTGTTCCAACCTGTTACATGTTTTTTCTTTATAGGTCGTGGAGAAGCACGACTGATAGTTGATGCTTTACTTAATACAGTTACTATATTATTGTACATTTTGTCTAAAATAATTCGGTGCTCAACATTATGACATAGGTTATCACCACACTCTCTCAGTTCTGCTGGATAATCAAGTAACCTCAGTCTACTATGACATTCTTTTACGTACAAGTTCACCTGTTCGCAAGTCCTTTCACCCCATATAATAATAATATCATAATAATAACTAATATCTTGGAAAGTCTGGACCTAATTCTGAACGCGAAGGGGAATAGGATCACGGGAACGTCTTTGTTATTTAACGCATTTTAAGGATTCTAAACGCAAACGAAGTCGCGGGCAAAAGTTGGTAAAAATATAAAATAGTGTTATAAATGACTTCTTGCAATAAGCCAACGTCGCAGGTGTATATTCCTAACATCATAAAGAACATCTACCACAAATCACAATAGAATAATTTCTGATTTTTCTTATCTCCTAAGGCTGGCCCCAGACCTACTGGTTTCATTTCTTTGCTTTGCTGTTCTAGCATGGACCGCCGGCCAAGAGGCTCATTTTCAATCTCTCGCATATTTTGACCAGACCACATTGCCAAGATAGCCATTAGTTTGGTGTTATCAAATATCGTCGTCTGGGCTGCAATGCGAAGTTTTAGTTTATAAAAAAATCTGCTATTTCATATAAAAATTAATAAAGAAATTATGAAAATGTATGAAACAGCTCATTTTTTTTCGCGATTTCAGATTTGGTCCCATAGTAAAAGTTGTTCAGTTTTATGGTCCCTATCTACCATATTCAGCTTTATAAGGCTTTACCAAACATCTTGTATAAATAAGCGATCGAATTATTTTTAACGATCGGAGTCCATGTTCAGGGTGGCATATCTCCTAAAAGCTTCCTACTTCGCAATCCAGGCGATGATATTTGATAACACCAAGCTAATGGCTATCTTGCCAATTTGGTCTAGTCCCAAAATGCGATAGATTGAAAATTACCCTGGTTGGCCGGCGGTCTTTCAAGCAAGGTAGAACAGCAAAGCAAAGAAATGAAACCGGTAGGTCTGGGGCCAGCCTAAGTTTGCATTGACAAAAATCTGAAATTATATTATGTCGTAGTTGTTCTTTATGATATTAGTAATCTACGAAAGCTGGCATCCAAATGATGGCGCCACTTTCCCTGTTAAATTAACATGTTATTAGAAACTGACCCTTATCCATACTAATATTATAAATGCGAAAGTAACTCTGTCTGTCTGTCTGTCTGTTACGCCTTCACGCCTAAACTACTGAACCGATTTGGATGAAATTTGGTACAGAGATAGAGTAGAGCTCGAGAAAGGACAAAGGCTACCTTTTATTGCGAAATAAGGGTTGGAGGGGTTTAAATAGGGGATGAAAATTTGGTTGTACCACATAATAAAGAGACTTACCCATTTACATACTTTTACGCTACGAGTTAATGTTGTTTAATCGTTTACCAAGAGTTAAATTGACAGAACGAAATTCAAAATCACTAATACAAAATCCATACTTAATCCATACTTAATATTATAAATGCGAAAGTAACTCTGTCTGTCTGTCTGTCTGTTACGCCTTCACGCCTAAACTACTGAACCGATTTGGATGAAATTTGGTACAGAGATAGAGTAGACCTCGAGAAAGGACAAAGGCTACCTTTTATTGCGAAATAATGGTTGGAGGGGTTTAAATAGGGGATGAAAATTTGGTTGTACCACATAATAAAGAGACTTACCCATTTACATACTTTTACGCTACGAGTTAATGTTGTTTAATCGTTTACCAAGAGTTAAATTGACAGAACGAAATTCAAAATCACTAATACAAAATCCATACTTAATCCATACTAATATTATAAATGCGAAAGTAACTCTGTCTGTCTGTCTGTCTGTTACGCCTTCACGCCTAAACTACTGAACCGATTTGGATGAAATTTGGTACAGAGATAGAGTAGACCTCGAGAAAGGACAAAGGCTACCTTTTATTGCGAAATAAGGGTTGGAGGGGATTAAATAGGGGATAAAAATTTGGTTGTACCACATAATAAAGAGACTTATGAAGTAATGCAACTATCGTATTTATTAGGTACCCATTTACATACTTTTACGCTACGAGTTAATGTTGTTTAATCGTTTACCAAGAGTTAAATTGACAGAACGAAATTCAAAATCACCAATACAAAATCCATACTTAATCCATACTATAATATTGTAAATGCGAAAGTAACTCTGACTGTCTGTTAAGCCTTCACGCCTGAACTACTGAACCGATTTGGATGAAATTTGGCACAGAGATAGAGTAAAGCTTGAGAAAGTACACAGGCTACACTTTATTACGAAATAATGGTTGAAAGAGTTAAAATAGTGGATGAAAGTTTGTATGAAAGTCTGAAGGGAATAAAATAGGGGATGAAATTGTATGAGAGGAAAAAGAGGGGCAGCGCGCTTGGTGGGGAGCCCGTTTGATCAAGGAAAAACAGCTGATCTGATTTTGATTAAATTAAAATATTGAATACTATTTATCCTGGTTAAAGGTTCTCATAGGATTTTCTCGATTATCGACGCGGACGAAGTCGCGGGCAAAAGCTAGTAATAGTTATAAGCACAAAATTATTTCCTTTTCCAACCACGTGCGGGCTTTTGTTAGACACACTACATCACAGAAACAATGCTTCAGCTATTTTATTTTATATTCACAGGTGAATCAACAGTTCATTATGTAAATGCATAACAGTTCTAATATGGCTTCATTAATAGCTAAAACCTTTTATTCGACCGAAACAGAATTGAAACACTCTTTTGATGAAATTAATTTTATATCTTGTGTTAAAAATGGGTATTCCTCCCTATTTACAGATATCTTATACAAAAAACATATATATAAGGTCCTTCTTAAATAGTGCACATAATTTTAAGGGGTCAATGTACTCATGGATACAAACAACTTTTACTATGGTACCAACATTGAAATCGCGAAAAAAAATCAGCTGTTCCATAGAAAATTTTATATAGAATAGATCTAAATGTATGGAACAGCTGATTTTTTTTTTCGCGATTTCAATGTTGGTACCATAGTAAAAGTTGTTTGTATGCATGAGTACATTGACCCCTTAAAATTATGTGCACTATTTAAGAAGGACCTTATATATATACTAAACTTGCTGATATTACCTAGGACACACAGAAAGTTTTGCACTTCTGACAATACACAAATATTTGAATATAGAATGTTATGTTTTTTTTTAACTTTAGAATTCATTCATGAAATGGGGAGGAAAAGCGCAATTTTATCCCGATAGGTGGCGTCTTGTCGAGCCGCCTCAAAGAAACTGTCAAAACATATGGGAATCTCTTGGAGTATTGCACTTTTTAATTTTATACTGAGAAAATGCCGCATTGTTATGGATGTAACTTGTAAAATATTGGAGTTCATCGATTTCCCAGTAACAAAAAAAATAGTGAGCAAAAAAATATCAAAAAAATATGCTTTTTCCTCGATTTTCTCCTTTGCTGAGCCTGAGAAACATTATAAATCAAAAGGAATGTTTCATGAATTTGATGAAGCTTCGCCAAAATAAAACAACATTTGAATTATAACAGCTTTGTTCTTTAATATTTCAACCTCAGCAGTTTCTAACATATTTATAACTTGGATGAATTTGATAGGTATATCAAATATGGAATAAGCCCAATATTGGGGCCAAACAGAGAATTAATAGAATTTTATATGCCAGAGTCATTCAAGAAACTTAGAATAATAAAATAAATATGATAAAACGGTTCGTGTAATTTTGGATGGTACAGAAATTCCAGTACAGAAACCTGAAATTACTATTGCACAGAAGGCATCATCAGGCAGTTATAAACACGGAAATTCACACTCAGTTGCTTTGTTAAAATTTAAATCATATGCTTCTAATCTGAAATAAAAAGATTACTTGTAAATCTTACACGAAATTTAAAGAAATGTAATGCTTGTTAGCAATTTTTTGTAAGTTGCTATAAACTTTCTTGCCTGTTGAGCCCTTTTCCACAAGTAGGACTTAAACTTAGTAGGTACATTTTGTATGTAATAAGGTATAATACTTGTGGAGTCTGATGCCTAGGATAAGCAAAAGCCTGTGTTCCAGGATCACCAGAACCCCAGATGAACAACCCGGATGTACTTCTTTAAAGTAAATTTTAGCAGTCCTAAGTAAAATTTTAAATCTAAATTACAAAATTTCAAACTTGTTACATTAATGTCATAGTCAGTGTTTGTGTGTGTGTGTGTGTGTGTGTGTGTGTGCGTGTGTGTGTATGTGTGTGTGTGTATGTGTGAGTGTGTGTATGTGTGTGCTGTGCTCAGCCCTACGACAGTGTCTTGGGATCGATTTACTTTCAAAACACTGAGCACAACACAGTCACAATATATAAATATTTGAATATTTGAACACAAAGTGTTTATTACGAGCAAATTAGGAACTAAAAGGCACAATGAATAACTAACCAACAGGTTGCATTAGATTTTCAGTTTCATCATATGACTTCTGCTGGAGCCACGCTACTAACTTCAATTTGCAGCTATGTCTATTAAGAGGATACATTTCAATGATTTTGTTTATTAAGTTATAAAGGTAGGGTCCTAAGAAGCTAAAAAATCTGTGGCTGAACTTTGTATTGAAGCAAGTGATGGGAACGATAACTTTGTTTCTTTTCCGGAGAAGGACAGGACATAGGGGTACGGACTTGTGTTGGAGTAAAATAGTATATAGTATGAACAGCTGGCGGACTGTCAGGACTTCACAGAATTCGTACAGTAGTTTTGTTGGGTACTGCATTGTTTTAAAAGTAGCTACCTTAAGGACAGCTCTCTGAGCTGTTTCCAGTCTATACAATGGGTTATAGCCGCACCACCCCAGGAGGTTATACAATAAGTAAGGACCGATTGGCATAGGGCCAAATAGACCATCTTAAGAACATGAGGATCTGAAACAGATCTAAGGTTTTTAAAGATAAAAATCAATTTTCTAATTTTACCAGTAAGATATTGGATATTGGATATTGGAATGTAATCGTTTTCTTGTCTCTCCTATGATGAAATTGGTGAAGGTTGGCATTCAAATGCGATCACTGTGCAAAAGATGACTATTGTCGCATGATGAATTAAAGAAATCCGGCACATTACCTATTGGGTAATTTGAGGATACTTGGGGATTAATATGACATAAAATAAAAATAAAAAACATCAGCATTCCAAAGTTAGGAACCTTTGTTGCCGCCGGGTTCTTAATGAACTCATCATGTAAAAAATGGGATCGAATTGATTGATGTAAAAAATATGGGGATGTATTTAATAACACTTTAAATTTGATGAAAACCGCTATAAAATTGTATATCAGCACTTTAAAATAATGATAGACCTATAATTTAATCTTATCACTACAAAAATAATGGTTTGCACTTTAAAATAATAATAGATCTAGGTATAAATTAATATTTTCACTACAAAAATAATGGTTTGCACTATAACTGTGTCCCAATCCGAAATCATTTAATTTCTGTCAAACCATGTCAGACTAATGAGATGGCAAGTCTCACCAAGTCGGTTCTAGCGTTATTGGTCGCAATGGAACCTAACCTCCTCCTCAGCTCCCCTCTCGATGCGCCCGCTCGTCCTCGTACCTAGTCGTCTGTTTACCAGTACTAATGTTATAAAATTAATTTGTATGGTGCAAAGTATTAATTTTAAAGCTAAACAATTAAATTGTATAGTGCAAAGTATTAATTTTAAAGCTTAGCATATTTATAGTGGAAACCATTATTTTTAAAGTGCAATTATATATTCCCCAAAAATATGTTGTTTAAGTGCAAACACGGTCGTTCAAATGCTGTGTATGATATTGTTATGGAAGATAAAACATGAATATATTGTTCCGGAATCAGAAAGATAGCAACATTCTTTTATATGGATGTTCGAAGTCGACAGTAAACCGATAAAATTAGACTGGCGAGAATCGTGGGCAAGGATTTGACTGCATTCTTTTTCACCCAGACGGGTCCTATCTAAAATAACCTACTTGAAGAACAAAACTCAGTTACTGGTGAGTAGTTCACTACCGTTTGTCGTCAAAAAAAGTAAGGAAAAACGACCAAGACAAAAACACAAGAGTCACATCCTATCGTGTAATAACACGATATCATTTTTTTCAATGCATACCACGATGAGGACAAAGTCATATTCGTCTCTGAAAAGTCGGAGTTCATGATCCATTCTGCATTAATTTTAGACCTTACATTTTGCAATTTCGTTAGTATCCTATAATTTAAAAATACGATAAGATATTTTGTATTTAAGGGGCCAGAGGAAGCCGTGACAGCGTATGAAAAACATGCCCTCAGACAAATAATGCTTATGTTAAAAATAATGATTTGAACGAATCAAAAACGTTTTAAAATGTAATGGAGAATACTGTGACACACAATAAATATATTAGTTTACATAAATATTGTTTTATTTATGAGTTGTGCAAAACTTTCAGTGTGGCCATCGTATAAACATACTTATTATAAACATTGATCCAATCTGGTATTTAATCTTTCTCTCCTGTATGATTTCTTAAATGTTTATATATGTTTTATTTTATTTATTTTATTCAACAAAACTTAGTACTACCATTACAGATGTATAAAGGACAACGCTGAGAGAAACATTTCAAACATAACAATAGGAATAGGTAACTTTATTTGTATGTTTCTCTCCTGTATGAATTACATGTGCAGCTTTGAGTAAAACATTTCGTACAATAACTACATTTGTTTGTATAGTTACTCCCCTTTATGAGTTCTTACATGTGTGTGTAGCTAAATCACCACTGTTAATAAAACTTTTCGTACAATAACTACTTTTTTTTGCTTTTTTGCTCTTTTATATGAATTCTTTCATGTCTAGCTAAATGACTACGTTGAGTAAAACATTTCGTACAATAACTACATTTGTGTGGTTTCTCTCCTGTATGAATTTTCACATGTGTATTTAAATTGCTACGTCGAGTAAAACGTTTCGTACAAAAACTACATGATAGTTTCGCTCCTGTATGAATTCTTAGATGTGCAGCTAAACTACTTCTATGAGTAAAACATTTGATGCAATAACTGCATTTGTATGGTAGCTCTCCTGTATGAATTCTTACATGTGTATTTAAATGACTACGTTGAGTAAAACATTTTTTACAATAACTACATTTGTATGGTTTCTCTTCTGTATGAATTCTAACATGTGTATCTAAATTATTACGTTGAGTAAAACATTTTTTACAATAATTACATTTGTATGGTTTCTCTTCTGTATGAATTCTGACATGTGTATCTAAATTATTACGCTGAGTAAAACATTTTTTACAATAAATACATTTGTATGGTTTCTCTTCTGTATGAACACTTACATGTGTATCTAAATTACTACGTTGAGTAAAACGTTTTTTACAATAACTGCATTTGAATGGTTTCTCTCCTGTATGAATTCTTACATGTACATCTAAAGTACTACGCTGAGTAAAACATTTTGTACAATAACTACATTTGTGTGGTTTCTCTCCTGTATGAATTCTTACATGTGTAGCTAAACTACTGTTACCGGAAAAACATTTCAAACAATAACTACATTTGTATTGCGTCTCATCGCTACAAATACTATCCTTATGTTTGTTCTTATTTTTGGTAACTTTATTTTGCGTCACATTTTTATTTTTAAGCACATACTTGCCTTTCAAAGGATAAGTATTTTTGCTAATTGGATAGTTTGTATTTGAATCAGTTAGCGAGTTTAGTTTACTACCAATTTCAATTATGTGCCATTTCTTAATATGGTTTTCTAAGAGGCTTTTGCAGAGATATTCTTTTTTGCATACATCGCATATAAAATTATTATTTGGAGCTGTAACCTGTTCATTGCTATTTGTTTCAATTTTAGAATTCTTAATGTCGCTATTGTTATTGGAAGTGGTAGTAGCATTGTTCAGTATAATTGTTTTAATAGGAGTTTTACTTTTGTTACTGCGTATTTTAGGTAAGTTAGGTATTTTCCTATCATCTTTGTTCTTTGTCTTATTTTCCTCACCCTCATCGGTTATTTTTAAGAGTGCTTCACTTTTCAGTATTTGCTTTTCAGTTTCACTATCCGATTTACGTTTTTTGAGTAAGTGCAGCACCTGTGAAATATATTAATTTAATAAATTATAGATAAACAAAGTACATCATCAGAGTACCAGGATCACATAAAGCGCGGGGGGCTCCACACCACAACTACTATTATACTTATTTACTCTATCTCTTATATAAAAGTGACGGGGTGACTGACAGATTATTGCCCAGCCCAAACCATTGAACCTAGATAGAGACTTGAAATTTTGTACGTAGATATTTTATACAGTGTAAACACCCACTAAGAAGGGATTTTTGAAAATTCCACCCCCAAAGGGGTGAAATGGGGGTTCAAAGTTTGTATGGAAAAAAAAATTGACATTTCGACTTGAAACTTCGTAGGTACTTCTAAAAACAAATAAGCAAACACGTGTTTCGTGGTTTTCCGAAAATCAACCTTTTAGGTGTTAAATGGGGCAAAAAAGCCCAAAATGACTGACAAATCAACGCACAGCCCAGACCACTGGACCTAGAGACTTGAAATTTTGCTCCTAGATACTTTATACAGTGTAAACACTCACTAAGAAGGGATTTTTGGAAATTCCTCCCCTAAAGGGTTGAAATGGGGTACAAAGTTTGTATGAAAAAAAATAGACTTTTCAACTTGAAACTTTGTAGGAGTAGGTACTTCTAAAGACAAATAAGCAAACACGGTGTTTCGTGGTTTTCCGAAATTCAACCCAAACATCGGTAAAAAAATCCCAACATCGATATGGGTGTCGTTCTCAAGGTTTTATGGGATGTTGATTGCGAAAATGGCATTTATTTTTAAGTAGTAGAGATTATTCAACCCCTAAAGGGGCCAAATAGGGTTCAAACTTTGTATGGAAAAATAAAATTAAATAGACATTTTGACGTGGAACTTAGTAAGAGTACTTTTAAAAACCGGCCAAGTGCGAGTCGGACTCGCGCACGAAGGGTTCCGTACCAAAAAACGGCAAAAAAATCACGTTTGTTGTATGGGAGCCCCCTTAAATATTTATTTTATTCTGTTTTTAGTATTTGTTGTTATAGCGGCAACAGAAATACATCATCTGTGAAAATTTCAACTGTCTAGCTATCACGGTTCATGAGATGCAGCCTGGTGACAAACAGACAGACGAAGGACAGCGGAGATAGGGTCCCGTTTTTACCCTTTGGGTACGGAACCCTAAAAACTAACAACTGTTAAAAACAAACACGTATTTTGTGATTTTCCGATAGTTAACTCCTTAGACCCCTAAGGAGTTAACTATCGGAAAAGAAAGATGGAGTAAATAAACCTATAGCATAGAATATAATATCATGTATTTGCATTTGATGAGGATACATTGGACGTCTTTAAAACATCTGCTTATTCAACCATTAACAATAGCATGCAAACATTATTTTAAATTAAAATAAACAAGTACTAATACTTTATTTTTCATAAATCGATCTAGATGTTGTTATTGATTTAAGTCCAACACGGTGATCATTATTCAACTCAAAGGGGTGAAATGGAGCTTATTTTGTATGGATTTTCGACATTTCTACTTGAAACTTCGTAAGAGTACTTTTAAAAACTAAGCAAAAACACGTATTTCGTGATTTTCTGAAAATGTTTAGGTTTATTTACCCACTAAACCCCAACCTCTTGGAGGTTAGTGGTTACCCCTAAAAATCAAAGACTTCTATGTTGTATCGATATGGATGTCGTTAAAGGGTTTTATGGGATGTTGATTGCGAAAATGACTTAATTTTAGGATCCAACACGACACGGTGGATATTGTTCAACTCCTAAAGGACTAAAACGGGGTTTAAATTTTTTTATGGAAAAATAATACGGGAACAGGAATGAGAATGAGAACGAGAACGGGAACGGTAAGTAACGAATGATATTATAAATGTAAAGTTTAATGTTTGGATGTTTGTTACTCAATCACGTAAAACTGGCTGAACGGATTTGGAACGCACATAGATAGTTATAGCCTGTGGTAAAACATGAATACTTTTTATCTCGGTCAAAGGTTCCATAGCGATTTTCCGAATGTCCACGCGGACGAAGTCGCGGGCAAAAGCTAGTGATAATATATGGATCGATCCTTACATCTTCCTCGTCGCTCTTCCCTCTCTTCTTAACTTTCTTCCTCTCTTTCCTCTGTTTAAGTATGGATAATAGCACGTCGTCCTCTGAAGACGGTTCTGGCTCCTGAGAGAAGTCCTCGAGTTGGAGATCTTCATTGTGGTCGAGTATCTGGTCTTCCGTGTTTAGTGTCTCTGAAATAAATTATGGATATAAGTTGGATGTACTTACGTTTTGTAGCGATGCAATCTTTTATCTCTTTTTAAAGGAGCAACTGAATAGACTGACTGGGCCCAGACCAGGCACACTCCGCACTTGATTATTATTGTTATTATTTGGAAGGGGGACGGCAGTGTAGCCGGACGGGTGATCAGTCACCCTAATCGGAACCATTTCCCCCAGTATAGGCACAAATGTATTGACTCTTATCCTGGACCCAATAGATATAAATAGTATGTCGAGAAAGGTATTTTGTTTTATTTTATTTTATTTATTTTAGGATGGTTTACAGCTTTATAGGCATAGCAATAGTATCCTACTCGTATATATAAAATAAAATACAGGTAAGTACCAAATTTTAGCACGATAAAAAAAAGTACAAATTTCCACTAAAACTAAAATTAAACCAAAAGGAAAAGTTTAGCTATAAAGCAAACGTCATTTACTTCACGCCGAATTTGAAGAAGTAGAAAATGATATCGCTTACAGCGGTGCTTGTAACTCTCAGAATATTGCCCAGCCTTATAATCCAGAAATCGCAAAAATCGTTTTTTGATTTTCTCCAGGCGCGTAATGTATATGTCGTAGGATAATCGTATAAGCCGGATCTTTACAAAAATCCTAGGTCGATTGTAAAGAACCGGATAATTGTAATCTAAGATAGATTTACGCAATCGTCCGAGAATTTTTTAGGATCTTTGTAAAAATCCCAGTATGTTTCGGACAATTGTAAACTTGAATGCTGATTGGATAGCCTTAAGAGACAATTTATAACATCTTCAATCTGATTGGTCAGAACATTATTGCTGATGGGTTTTGGGGTTATTTCGTAATTTTGCCGAATTAAATTATTCAATTAAAGTTTTAACAAGGTTTTGTACAAACACGTTGACGAGCGCTGTAGAACTTTCTTAGCTCTGTGTAGAAAAGTTATTTTTCGGTTATACTTAACCTCTAAATTGGCTGCACTGGGCTCGACCCAGCATTTGTATAATATCCAATTCACTCACTTCACTCATCGTACATTAATGTCTCTTGATAGATTTGAGCACTCAGTTTTCTTTTTTTAAAATAAAAAACGTAAAATTAGAACAAAACGCTGGAGAAATATTTGACAAAAATCACAATAATAACAATGGACGCAGCAATGTTGCCGTTAACCAATCAGAGCATCCGTCAGTTCATAACGTTAACGACAGCCAATCAGCGCGCGCAAAGTGATGGTCATAGGCGATTTACCTAAGATACGCTGGATTTTTGTAAAAATCCTAAACATCACTCGGACGATTACAAAAATCTGTCTTAGATTCTAATTATCCGGTATTTTACAATCATACTAGGATTTTTGTAAAAATCCTATTTGTACAATTATCCTACGACATATTTATTATACATCGGGTTCCACACCTGCGAAGCGTACTCTAGATGGCTGCGTACGAAGGCACAATACAGCACTTTTATTGCTTTCAAAGATTTTAGGTCACTGGACATTCTCATTACAAAACCTAGAGCCTTGGAAGCCCTTTTAGCAATGTGATCAATGTGATCGTTAAAAATTAATTTAGAATCACGTGTCACACCTAAGTCCCTTATGCTGTCAACCCGAGATAAATTGTGGTTTAGAAGATTGTACCTGGAATCAATTTTATTCGCCTTACGTGTAAATGTCATATAAAAACATCATTCCACATTGAGATCCAACTTGTTGAGAAGACATTATTGCTCAAATCGTAGAAGATCCTGTTGTAAATTACAAACATCCAATGACCCGCGAATCACCTTGAGAACCTTCATGTCGTCAGCGAATAATAGGATTTTTGAGTTTAAAAACATTTACTTATATCCATTACAAAAATAATAAATAATAGGGGACCCAAAATTTACCCCTGGGGCACACCAGATGGTATATCTGTCCACCGCGACATATAACCCCGAAGAACAACAGCTTGGTTACGATTCTCAACATAGGATGTAAACCAACGAAGCAAGTTGCCATGTATACCCACAGCATAATGTTTGGAGAGTAATATATGTATATTCTCATATTTCTCATAGAGCATGAAGAAGTATGGCGCTTGTCCTGAAATGTTGTCCTGATATTCTATGGACCCGCCACCGTTAAGCGACTTTCATTGCTGACTGTACTAACCGAGATACTGAAAACACATACCTACTTTATAAGCCGATATCTCAAATCGGACAACAAATCCAAATGTAACCCCATAATAACTTTTTCCTCTTGAAAACATCTATCCACCAAAGTGCCCGAATCCCTTTAGGCTTTACCATACATTCTCGAGTGAAGTTGCCGCAGATCACTGTCTATTGTCAATTTAATCTCATTGTACATGTGCATACTGTTTTACCAACTTACCAAAATCAACCAGCTCGTCCTCTAACTCCAGTTTAACTTGATCCGTGTCATCTTCAATATCTTCCTTGAGTAACACCGGTTGGAACTCGGTGTCTTCATTTATCTCCACCTCGGACAAGCTGAGTCTAGTCGTTGAGTATTGTGTTAAGTCCGACGGAGAATTGAGAAACGTGTGCTGAAAAAATGATATTTATGTACATCTGATTTGATCAGGGGCCGTGCCGGCTAACGAATCGATTATCGAAAAGTCTGCCGAGTTTCAACTTAAAACAGAAAAATCAAAGTAAGGAATTTCGTCTTGTACTTTCTATTGACGTAATTTGGATGATATCGATGTTCGTGTGACATCATGAATTGGGGTTCGCCATTTTGGCCCAATTGGGGCTCGATTTATCTGTTTAAAGGAGAATGGCAAACTGGGAACCATTTTCCAAATTCATAAATACTGAGCGTGCCCAATTCGGACCTTATGAGATTCAAAGGTCATAATTTGGTGGTTACTTTTCAATTTAAAGTGTTCGTAAAGAAGGAGGCAACATTTAGAAAAACATGATAGTAATATTCTTCTTAGCTAGAAACAAAACGCAATTGATCTGAAACAAAACGCTTTTGTGAGGTTTGGTTTATTATTGTTATATTGGCCCCTCTAGAAAAAAAGACAGGGAACCAATCACGTCACGTAAATATATGTATCCAGGACAGCCAACATGACAGCATTCTAAGAACGGCAATGTTATTAAGGCTATATTCCGAATCACGATAAAATCGATGTCAGCGCTCACGTTATCTGTCAAACCCATACAAAATCACCGACTCGGAACGCATTTTAGTGCGCTGTCATCGATTTTAGTGTGATTCGGAATGCAGCCCATGTTGCTTTGCCTACTAGGTGCTGTTTTGAGGTTAAGTTTTAAAATCAACTTTTTATCCCCAGCTTTAAAGTGTATCTTACGATTACATAATTAATTAGGCTTTAATAGAGGATTAAAGTCATGCTATTTACTTCTTGGCACGCTAAGCCTTTATGTGGTTCTGAAAATATATGGGCACCTGCCATTCTCCTTTGAAACCAATTTATCTGTTTAAATTTGAAACCAGGCAGACTATTCGATAATCAATGCGTTAGCCGGTACGGCCCCTGATCCTTTTAATAAACCTATGTTCTATAACTGAAAAGATGTAAAATACCCAATATAAAGATGTGAAAGAAAATAAAGAAAAATACTTATTTTTGTGATTCAAATGATTAGATTATAGCTAAGTATATTTTTTAGATTCTACATTGAGTTTCCCAATGAGTGGTACGAGTACGACAATACAACCTTGGGTACCCCCAGTAAAAAAAAATCTGTGCTACAACATTAAAAAGTTGTTTATTCAAAACAAAAAAAAAACAAAATTAAATAACAAAAAATTATTGTTATAATTTGACATTTAATAAGTTTTTTCAGAATTTATTGAATGTAGATGTTAACTCTAAGGATTTTTTTTTATTAATAAGACAGTAAGAATACATACATACAGTAAGAATACATACATACAAACAATATTCCCTCAATATGGAAGTCTGCTTTTATAACCCCTGTTTTTAAAAAAGGTGTAAAAACGGTAGTGACCAATTATAGACCAATATCTAAGTTGTGCATTGTTGCCAAAGTATTTGAGAGAATTATATATAATCAACTCTATTCATCTTTAAAAAATTCTTTCTCTGAATCTCAACACGGTTTCCTTCAAGGACGATCAACAGTATCTAATCTGGTGTTATTAAATGACTACATCACTGACAATATGCAAAATGGCAGGCAGGTCGATGTCATTTACACCGATTATAGCAAATGTTTTGATAGAATTCACCATGCAACTTTAATCAGCAAATTGGAAAACATTGGAATAAATGGTGATCTATTGAGATGGCTCAAGTCATACATTTCCAATAGGTCTCAGGCGGTTGTTATCAACAACTACATCTCCAGTTGGGTAGTAGCGCCCAGTGGGGTACCTCAAGGCTCCCTTTTGGGTCCACTATTGTTTTTAATCTTTGTAAATTAGTTACTTTACAAAACAAATAAAAGATAATTTTGGAAACACAAGAAAAGTATACCAGTTAGTCAACCATATGTTAGGTCGCATAAGTCGTTCCATTGATGATGTGATACTAAATGCATTCGACGCTCAGGGTCTTACTCCGAAATGCATAGCCCAAAACTTCTCAAAAGAATTTGAAAACGCGGTTAAAAGTATTACTCCAAGCTGCAGCACTAGATTACTGGATAGTAGTACACATAACTCACCTGTTAACTCAAGTCTATTATTCCAAAAGGCTACAGTCGATAAAATTCATAAAATCATTAAAAACTTAAATCCGAAGAAGTCACCTGGAGCCGATAATATCGGAGTGTCTAACATTAAAATGATAGGGAAAGAAATGTCAACAGCCATGGTTAACTTGATAAATACTAGTTTGCGGTCTGGCTTATATCCGGATGAACTTAAAAAAGGATACGTGAGACCTATTCATAAGAAAGGCAAACTCAATGATTACTCCAACTATCGTCCAATTACTTTACTCTCTTCCGTAGATAAAATAGTGGAGAAATATGTATGTAATCAAATTTATGAATTTTATAGAAAGCATGGCGTAATATATGACAAACAGTACGGATTTCAAAAGGGAAAAGGTACGGATAGTCTGCTATCAAACTTCACTGATACCGTAAACGAACACTTAGACAATAAACGCCAAGTGTTGGTTTTATTTATTGACTTTTCGCGCGCGTTCGATACCTTAAATCACAAACAGCTGATAAGCAAACTACAAAATTGTGGTATCCGTGGACCCTTGTTGAAATGGTGTGAAAATTACCTTGACAACCGAACGCTTAACGTAAAGATCGACAATCATCTGAGTGACCCCGTGATTGTAACGCAGGGCACAGCTCAGGGTTCCGTTTTAGGACCACTGCACTTTTTGAGTTACGTAAATGATATGTACACAATCATTAAAAACTGCACATGTTACCAATTTGCAGACGATACCTGTCTTATAGCAGCTGACAAAAATCCACAAAAAGCCCTTGAGCAAATCCAATCTGATTTTGATTCTATAACAAAGTGGTGTCATGACTCCGGACTGGTAATTAACCCAAATAAAACCAAATTGTTACATATCACGTCTCCCCACTTGCGTAAACCGACTAATACTATTACTAACCTTGTTGCCCATGAGCATGCCTGTCTACACGCTCCTCACTATAGTTCTTGCGTCTGCCCAGTAATTGAAGTCGTGAAGTCACACACTTATCTAGGCTTAGTAATGGATGGTAAGTTTCACTGGAAACTTCAAATTGAACGCGTCTGCTCCAAACTCAGACAGTTTTTAGCTAATTTAACATTATTAAAAAATCTAATTCCATTCAAGGTTTCTTCTTCTTCTTCTTCTTGTCAGTGCAGGCGGTTTCCGCAACTCGACGTCTATAGCGCCTATTTTGCGTCGGAGGATGGATCACTCCAGCCAGCCCAGCTCAGCCAGGAACGCTCCAAGGGCTTTCACGTTCGTGATCGCTTCCTGGACGCTGCCCGGCGAACCGAGGTACCTCGCCCGGTAAGGGGCCACCCCTCTGCATTCCAGCAGAACGTGGGCGGCTGTTTCTTCTTCCTCCATGCATCCTCTGCATAGGGGACTGTCCGTGACACCTAAGTTAAAAAGATGTCTGTTAAATTGTCCATGACCAGTAATAGCACCTGTTACTAGGCGAAGTTGCGGTCTGCACAGTTGTATCAGGGACCTGGATAGACGAGCGTCCACGCGCGGTAGAGCGAGTTTCGCCTGTCTGCACGAGTCCAGCGAGCTCCAGTTCTGTTGGTGTAGTTCTATGGTATGTTCACGGATCTTACTTGCAAACCAGCTGGTCGGGATAGGCACGATCGGCTCTGGGCCAGTAGGCGCCGAACCAGATGCGCGTCTAGCCAGTTCGTCGGCTGCATCGTTTCCCCGTGATCCACTGTGACCTTTGATCCATTGGATAGTAATAGTATTAAGTGTACCTACTGTATTTAGGGCGTGGTGACACTCAAGTAAAAGGCTCGATGTGATGCGACTGCCCTGGAGAGCCTGTAGAACAGATTTGCTGTCAGAGAGAATTAAGATGTCGCGGTCTTTTACCTCTCTTGTTTCGATTGCCCGAGCCGCCATTATTATGCCCACGCACTCGGCCTGAAAGACCGTGTTGTATGAGCTTAAGGGGGATGCAATTTGTATGTTGAGGTCCTCTGAGAAAACACCCGACCCTGTGCCCGATGAGGTCTTGGAGCCGTCCATTCAAGGTTAAACTAATGTTATATAATTCACTTGCTGACTCTTATATCCGTTATGGGCTTAGTAGTTACGGCCGAACATATAAATCGTATACAGACCAAATTTATAAATTACAACTAAGAATTATTAAATTAATCGTAAGTAAAAAAATTAAACAACTATATTATTCTAACGAGGGAAAATTATTTGATCACTGTGGTATTTTGCCGGTACACATGCTATTTAAATATAATTTATTAAAAGAAAACTTTTTTGATCAAAGTTTTAGACATCCAGTGAAGCATCCTGTATATACTCGTGCTGTTGCAAAAAATCGTCTTTGTACGACGCGCGCGCACAATGTGTATGGGAAGAGAACATCTACCTTCCTTGTTCCGCGACTGATTAACATGTTACCCGTGGATTTGGTTAATAATATTACGCCAATAAATCTAAAACAGAAGTTAAGAGACTATTTTCTAAATGCTGGTTAATAATATTACGCCAATAAATCTAAAACAGAAGTTAAGAGACTATTTTCTAAATGCTACGAAATGTACCTAACTCGCTCCAATAATTATACATATTATGTCACCTAAATATTAATTAATTGATTAATCCAATAGCATTGTCATAAACCTTCGTGGTTTCTTAATGTTATTATTAAGTGGAAAATTGAAACTTAGTTTTTAAAATGGTAATTAAATAAAAAATAAAAAAAAAATGACATCGTCGCTTGCTTCCACCATTCTAGATTGCTTTGCTTTGCAGATGATATGAAGATATTTAAATCTATAGCATCAACATCAGATGTATCAGATCTCCAGTCAGATTTACTGCGCTTAGATATGTACTGTAAGGCAAACAACTTGGATCTTAACCCATCCAAATGTTCAGTCGTAACTTTCAGCCGAAAAAATAATATTATTCCATCTAAATATAAATTAAAAGATCATAATTTACTAAAACTTTCTAAAATACGAGATCTAGGAATTATCCACGACTCAAAGCTTCTTTTCGATGAGCACATTGATAAGATTGTCAAAAAAGCATCACAGGCACTGGGATTTGTGATGAGGACATCAGTTTGCTTCATTGACATTAAGACTATTAAAATTTTGTACTGCACCTTTGTAAGAAGCATTTTGGAATATGGGTCAGAAATTTGGAACCCGCGCTATAATAAATACATCAACCGTATTGAGCAAATACAGAAGAAATTTGTTAAGTTCTTGTGCTATCGTGTGAGGTTACCGTATAATTCCAATAATTATTTAAAACTTTGTTCAAGATTTCACTTTCGTCCCTTAGAGAAGCGAAGACATATATCAGATGTTATCTACCTATTAAAAATAATTAGAAATCAAATTAACTCTACTGAACTCCTTTCTAAAATTAACTTCAATATTCCATCATGAACATTAAGACATTTCACTCCGGTTCACATACCTTTTGTTTCAACAAATTATCGTAGAAATGCCTTTCTGTGGCGAGCAAGTAAAAGTCTAAATAAGTTTTGTAAATCAAATGACTTTGACATATTTTGTTCTAATACAGCAACGGCAAGACGGTTATTAAGTCAGGATTTCTTTTCAAATACTTAAAAATTATTATATCACTAAGTTTATTAATTTACTATTCTACGCTTAATATTGATTTCTTATACCTATGTTATTCTAAATGTTTACATTATGAGTACCAAGTGCATTGTGTCCACATGTAGGAACTAATTTATTTGATTTCTAAACGTGAAGACCTGTAATTGGCAATCTACCACTTATTGTAAACATTAATAATGTCGCATGTGCAGGGTTGCAAAAAATCATGATTTTTTTATTTTAATCAAAAAAATCAGATTTTTTAAAAAAAAATCGCGATTTTTTTGATTTATTTGATTTTTTTGATTTTTATTAGGTTTTGCGAGCATTACCCTAGTTTTTCTTGTGGGCAACATTTCTATTTAGGTAGAATTGATGTATAATGCTGGCAACACCGCCAAAAAAAGTAAAATGTTACATACACAAGAAAAAACGATTTGAGTAAATTTAAGTTTGAGTGTTTTTTTGTTTATATTTCCGAAAATTAATTATCTGTATCTGTCTGTCTATGCTACTTGCATTGCATGTAATGAATGAAAGTACCTAATCATTATTGTTATATTTTTACTGACACAAAAAATCTAAAATTTGATTGTTGGTTTTTATTGCGATAAATAACTTAGCTTACACGTACTTCTGGCTTCCTGACTCGACGACTTAATATGGGTAGCTTTAGTATGTCATGCTCACTTCAAACATTTCTGCGGTGGTGTCGTGTGAGGCGGGTCGTTACGTTCCCTCAAATATGGTTGAGCGAAGCGATGGCTGGTTCATGCGTCATGCTCGTGAACGGGTGCTGCCAGTGGGAATGGGTCTGCTTCTGTCTGCTTGTATTAAGGGCGTCGTATAACTCGTATATAAAAGATCTGTTTTATATTGTCTGTATGTATGGCACTTCTTACTCAAAAAATATAATTCTTAATAGCTTACCTTGTTTTGATTTATTTAATTGCAATATTTTTACTTTCTATAGTCAGTAGTTTAGTGAAAGACCTATGAAAAGCTTTTGGATATAAATTTTCAATTCGATGCCTTAACATAGGTAGTCTTAGTATGTCATGCTATCTTTAATCATTTCTGCGGTGGTGTCGTATGAGGCGGGTCGTTACGTTCCCTCAAATATGGTTGAGCGAAGAGATGGCTGGTTCATGCGTCATGTTCGGGAACTGGTGCTGCCAGTGGGAATGGGTCTGCTTCTGACTACCTATCTTAATGCATATTGAATTGTATGTTTTTCTTTTATTTTTATTTATTGTAACAGCCTAGACTGAATAACAAGTTCAAACTTTGAATTTAGCTTAAAATCTGTAAATTGATTAAGAAATTTGAAACTCATTAAGAAATGAGCTAATTCAATAATGTTATTTATTTGTTAATCTTTGTTAATATAAAGTCTGGAAACGATATACATATTTGTAAATATCGTTCCATCTGATTGATAAAGCTGACAAGTTTTTTGCGCCCATTTTTCTTGTCAGTTAAAAGACGTCATAATGGGTGGTAGGGTAAAAGAATTGACGATTTAAAAATGCTTATTATGTGAGCTTATTTAAATAAAATATATTTCACTTTCACTTTCACTTTCACCTATCGTACTTTGTATTAAGAATGTTTTCGATCATTAGAGTTGATTAATATGCACTGCCAGCGTTTAATTAATTGCTTTTTCGGATTTTGATTTAAATCAGTGATTTTTATAAAAAAAATCATGCAATAAAAATCGTGATTTGAATCATGATTTAAATCAACTTGATTTAAATCATGCAACCCTGCGCATGTGCTGTTGGTTTTCCTTCAAAAATAAATAAAAATACATACATACACTCACGCCTGTTTCCCATAGGGGGAGGCAGAGACTATGGATGAACGGTAAGAATAATCTAATCTATTTACCTTTCTAGAGTAACAGTTGAGTATATCGTAAGACTTCAGCAGCTGTGATCGGAACTGCCATGCTCTACGAACTGAGGCGAGGCACTCCCAACATAGCTGGACGGAGAGGCCGGCGGGAATCTAAAATGAAGTGGTATTTATTAGGTCAATGGAACATTAAGATTCATCATTATTGAAAAAACACAAAATCTATTAAGTTTATCAACCATATATGTATAAATGTATTTTTTACAATTACAACAGTACGACAAATCAAGAATCAAAACCCTGCCTGAGAAAATAATCTGGTGACGAGTCGATTTTTTTTTAGTAAATCCTACTTCCTACTATAATGTTATAAATGCGAAAGTTTGTCTGTCTGTTTGTTACCTCTTCTCACCTAAACAGCTGGACGGATCTGGATGAAAGGTTGTTACACAGATTAGAAACTGGATTAACATAATATACCTAGTCTACTTTATAATATCTTGGTCTTAGTTTCTCCACGGTCTATGCGAACAAAGTCACGGGCGGCCACTAGTTATTTAATATTATTAGTGTAAAATGGGTAGCTTAACTCGTCATTCAACCCCTGGAAAATGAGACACAATTGATATTTCATAGTTGTCCGGCTACCGGTAGCCGCGTGGGGTTTAATGAATTAATTCTTTTATTCAATCAACAAGAGTTGGCGCTTATTGATTCATCACAGCTGCATATCATTGATTGAAGAATCCAATACCTACCTATTATGATTAATACATTGCACAGCTCAACCACACAAAATAGCGGAAGAAAAAACTTGAAACAAAAACAATGGCGTTTCCAAGCGTTTGTGTTCTCTTGTTTACGTTCGATTTTCTGCACAATTATTATAAAAAGTACGTGAAGTAACTGTATGAAAGTAAAGTTTTAAACGATCTTAATAAACTAAAGGCCGAATAAAGTAATTAAACTGTTTCTTACATTAATATCAGCCAATGTGGAGAAGCATTCCTTGATATCTTCGTGATAGAACATTTTCCTGTTGTAATTCAAGCAGCCGACACATATCCCGTTCACATTATATCCTTCTATATTGATATCGATTTCTTTCATTTTGAATATTTTATAAATAATAGGTAGGTATTTGAAGCTGTTATTATTTTATTTTATTAATTTATTTGAAGATTTTTTCTTTGGTCGGACTTTCTTTTTTTTTTGAGGGAATTGCTACTGCCATAGCCTTCTTCATTTCCAAGCCGTGAACATAGGTTTGGCAACGTCTGTTACTGTCAGTTCGTGGTCATGTCGTCCACCAGTCTCCATACTAAATGTATGGGAATATTTCAATTTTAAGAGGTCGATATTTTTTTTTCATAGTAATCGTGTGAGGTTTAAAATATGAAAATAATTTAGTTCTTTTATTGAAATGCTTTGTATATTAAACAATAAGAAAAATATCAATGTTAACCAGGAAAAAATGGCTGTCAAAGATGTCATCTTTTTTGTTCATTTTCTTCAGCAGGGAGTTGATTAACACGCCCTCTAGCAATAAATGATATATCATTAGAAAGGTTTTTTTAAGACAATTATTTGCTGTTAATATACTTTATATCAATTGTTAATACTTTTGGAGTTAAAGGTTATTAAAGTATAAAAGTGGTTTATTGTCTTTGAGAGTTGATCTACCACACCTATGGAAATGAATGATATATCATAAGAAAGGTTTTTATATGGCAATTATTAGCTGTAAACATACTTTCTATTAATTGTTAGTATTTTCAGAGTTTTAGGTCATTAATGTTAAAAAAATTGGTCAAGTTTAGAGCGTTATAACTCTCAAAGTACTAATAGTTGACGTTTATAGTAATACAATAAAGTGTTTCAAATTTAAATACCTTTCCAATGATGTAAGATTTATTGCTAGAGGATGCTTAGATCAAAATGCTCATCGTACTAAAGGACCCCCGAAAAGTTCAAATAATTTGACTCAAACCTTATGTTCTAATAAATAAATAATAATAATAAATATAAAAATTTATTGAAATAATCTTACATCACAATTTACAACTAGTTTAAACATAGATAATATAGGAAAAACAAATAATAAATAATTTTTAAAATAATTTTATACTATGTGCTTGACCACATGCGATGTTGCCGTTCTGCTCAACTTCAGGGCTTGGAAGATATAGAAGGCTATGCTACTGCTCATAGCCTTCTTCTGCTACATCTATGGTACATACAGATACTACCAAAGAGTAGAGTAATATAGGGGAAAAGAGCGCCCACTAATCGTGGTAATTTGAAAGGTCATTCATTACATCAGCGCCTCTGGAAATCAGTGCGGAACTAGATGTGAAATTACAATAGCTGAAAATGAGTTTCTTTATATTTTCATGTGTTTTTTGCGTAAATAATCCTTAATATGTTTAATACAAAATATTAATTTACAAGAATAAATCGAGACAGAACACACCAAAAATGATATTGCATATTGATAAATGATAATGATAATGATAATGATTGATAATGATAATGATTTATTTGCCTTAAACATGGTACACAGAATGGTGGACAATAAGTTTTAAGTTCGCACATTTAGTCAATTCAGACATGCAAAATAAAAATAATTAATTAATTACATTTAAAGAATAGTTACATTTCAAATTCTATTAATCAAGTGAATAGTTAATGTCAGTATAATTTGTGCTAATGTCAATCCAATAAATAATACATTACATACAATAGGTAAATTAAAAAAGAAAAACGTAATTCATTCACATAATAGTCACAACAAAAGTAAAATAATAAAAAAATAATCAATAGAAATGTCAAATAGTTGATGTCAGTTTAATTTGTGCCAATGTCAATACAATAATAATAAATTCTAAATAACTATTCTAATTTGTCAGTTAAGTACTCTTTTATACTATAGTAACATTTTTCTAAGAGAAAATGGTGCAGTCTACTCCTAAACAAGTTTAAAGGTAAGGTTTTTATGTACTCAGGCAATTTATTATAAATTTTTATTAACATCGGTAAGCAATTTTCTCTATATAAGGCTGTTGACACTTTTGGATAAACAAGTTTATTTGGGAATCTTCTATTATAATTAAGGATCATGTCATTATTCTTAACAAAAAGGTTTTCATTGGATTTGACAAAATTACATATTTCATATACATACATGGATGGCAACGATAACAATTTCAATTTGATGAAATAGGGTTTGCAGCTTGTCGTACGGGAAAGGTTGCAGATGGAGCGTATGCACTGTTTCTGGGCAATAAAAGCTCGATCCCCATCTACCGAGTTGCCCCAGACTATGACCCCATATCTAAGGTTAGAAGCCACATAACCATGGTATGCTAACAAGGCTGTTTGTACATCAGCAATATTTACGAGCTGAAATAAGGCATATGCGAAGCTATTTATTTTACAACAAACACGTTGTATATGTGCCTTCCAAGTAAGATTCTTATCTATTAGAATTCCCAAAAATTTTACCTCATTACTTTCGCCAATCGTCTGACCTTCGTGACATATTGAAAGTTCAGCATACTTGTTATTTCGTTGATTGTGAAATTGCACGTATTTAGTTTTGTTTACATTAATTTTTAAATTATTATTACGTAGCCAATTAATTATATTAGACACGGTCTCATTAATTTCATTATTATATTCAATTGTGGAATCATAAGTGTTCGGTATCACCACGGAAACATCATCAGCAAAAAGTGTGCAAAAATGTCGGGTTGCTCTAGGGAGATCGTTAATGTACAACAGGAAAAGTAGTGGGCCCAGAATACTTCCTTGTGGGACTCCGGAGCTATTTATTTTTTTCTCGGATGTGTATGACGTTTCATTAAAATAGTTATCTAAGTTTTTGAGTTTGACGTATTGCTGTCGTTCAGATAAGTATGAATTAAGCCAATTCTGAGTATTACCCCTGAGACCATATTTTTCACATTTTGATAAGAGTAGCTTGTGAGAGACAAAGTCAAAGGCTTTACTCATATCAAAGAATACGGCAGTTACCTCAACAGGTTTTTCCACGTAGGCTAGGATTGTGTTAGTCAGCTTAAAGGTTGCTAATGTTGTGGATTTCCCCTGTTGGAAGCCATGTTGATTTTTGTCTAGGATGCCTAATTTGTTTATAAAGTTTGTGATTCTGAGAAGCATGGCCTTTTCAAAAATCTTTGAGAATATGGATATTAGAGCTATTGGTCTATAGTTCTCAAGAGAATTAGTATTGTCTGTTTTATGGATTGGCTTTACTACAGTTACTTTCAGTTTGTCTGGGAACACCCCTTGTTCAAAGGACAGATTAACCAAGTAGCTTAAAACAGGTGCTATTAAATATTTAGTAGCCTTGAATATGTTTGTGGGAAGTTGATCATATATATATTGATAGCATAATCTCGACAGCACACACACACGTCATGCAGGGTTGCCACCAAGAAGATTGCCACCCATCCCGATTTTGCCGGGACAGTCCCGATTAAGATGATATTGTCCCGCGTCCCGACGATCCATTAGATCAGTTTTGTCCCGATATTTGATGATAACACGCGATCAAAATCAAAGTGTTGATAAAAAATGGGTCCAATGTTTAAAAGACTAAAGGACAAGTTAAATGCCTTATTTTGTGTTGTATCCCTTCAAATGCCTACATATTTTATGATATCAAGATCTTTGGCAGCGTTGTATCAGTCTGGAATGAAACCACGCAAATATTCGTTTTTTATGAAAACAGCAGTTTTTTTTTAAACTAAAACTAGAACTTCGCAGACGACGATATTTGATAAAACCAAACTAATGGCTATCTTTCCAATGTGGTCTGGTCAAAATATGTGATAGTCCATAGTAGAACAGCAAAGCAAAGATATGAAACCGGTAGGTCGGGTATATATTGGAATGCCTAATTTTTTTTGTCCTAACTGTCTTTGGCACACTACTTATTGGCCTAAAAACTTTTTGCACAATTTTCATTTGACCTAAATTTGTTTGGCCTATTTTCACTTCGCCTAAAATTTTTTCGCCGCATGTTTACTTCCTAAATTCATCATTAAACATAACTATTCATAATCCCTAATGTTAAAAAGTTCTAAATAACGATTCGCACAATTGTGTAACGCCTAATATTTTTTTTGCCGAATGTTTACTTCCCTTAATCATTATAGGAATAATCGTTTTTAATCGGTATTGTTTACTACTTGTAAATTGAAAATAACTCAATTTCACTAAACACTTTTGAACAATTTTACCAACAATTAACAACAATTGCACATGATTTAAATTACGAAAAATTATGTTTTTGGTAAGTAATTAAAAATAAATAATAAGCAGATAAACCTGTCGTTGTCTTTTTAATTGCCTATCACACTCAAGAATGCAAGCATACAAGCAAGCAAGCAAGTATGCACACAAGCAAACATGACAACATAAGTACAATCAAGATCAAATAGCATGCTTGCATGGCACGCATGCATGCATGCAAACAAGGCCATGCATACTTGCATGCAAGCAAGAGCAGATATGCATGCATGCAATCAAAAGCAAGGAATGCATGCATGCAAGCAAGCATGCAGCATGCAAGCAAGCATGCAGCATGCAAGCAAGCATGCAGCATGCAAGCAAGCATGCAGCATGCAAGCAAGCATGCAGCATGCAAGCAAGCAAGCAGCATGCAAGCAAGCAAGCAGCATGCAAGCAAGCGTGCAGCATGCATGCAAGAATTAGGGAGCTCCGCTCGCTTCGCTCGCTCCGCTGCAAGTGGTCAAAACACTAACCTAACCTAACCTAATGGTCTTCGCATTAAGAGTTTTTCTTTATAGCGGGGGGCCTCAGGCCCCCCGACCCCCCCGAGCAGGGGGGCCAGCCCCCCTGCACCTCCCGGCAAGCATTTTGCATGCAAACATGCAAGCAAGCATACAGGCATGCAAGCGAGCAAGTGAACAAGCATGCAAAAAAGCATGCATGCATAAAATCATGCAAGCATGCAGCAAGCATTATAAAAGTGTTCAAAACCCTAACCTAACCTAACGTAATGGTGTTCGCATTAAAAGTTTTTCTTTATAGCGGGGGGCCTCAGGCCCGTTTTTTGACGATTTGTTTCTGTCACCAACTTGAATGCAATACAATATTGTTATGCCAAAAATTATGTATGCAAGACAATATTAGGGTTAACAATACTTCGGCGTAGTCATTATTGTGTCAAAAGATATGAATGCTAATAAATTTTAGGACAATTAACATTAGTCGTTTTGATAATTAGGGAATTTAACGTTAAGGCGAAACGACAAAGACGCGAAAAAATCTATTAGGCCAAACTATAATTGTACGTAAGGAGTTTAGGCCAAACAAATTCGGCCAAATGAAATTAGGACCAATGACTTTAGGCGAGTCAAGGGACACCCCGGTAGGTCTGGGGTCAGCCTAAAATTGTGATCCAGACTGATGGAATGGGGAGGAAAAGCGCAATTTTATCCCGATAGGTGGCGTCTGGTCTTGGTACCGGGCCGCCTCAAAGAAAGTGTCAAAACATATGGGAATCTCTTGGAGTATTGCACTTTTTAATTTTATACTGAGAAAATTCCGCATTGTTATGCATGTAACTTGTAAATTATTGGAGTTCATCGATTTCCCAGTAACAAAAAAAATATTGGGCAAAAAAATATCAAAAAAAAGATGCTTTTCCCTCGATTTTCTCCTTTGCTGAGCCTGAGAAACATTATAAATCAAAAGGAATGTTTCATGAATTTGATGAAGCTTCGCCAAAATAAAACAACATTTGAATTATAACAGCTTTGTTCTTTAATATTTCAACCTCAGCAGTTTCTAGCATATTTATAACTTGGATGAATTTGATAGGTATATCAAATATGGAATAAGCCCAATATTGGGGCCAAACAGAGAATTAATAGAATTTTATATGCCAGAGTCATTCAAGAAACTTAGAATAATAAAATAAATATGATAAAACGGTTCGTGTAATTTTGGATGGTACAGAAATTCCAGTACAGAAACCTGAAATTACTATTGCACAGAAGGCATCATCAGGCAACTATAAACACGGAAATTCACACTCAGTTGCTTTGTTAAAATTTAAATCATATGCTTCTAATCTGAAATAAAAAGATTACTTGTAAATCTTACACGAAATTTAAAGAAATGTAATGCTTGTTAGCAATTTTTTGTAAGTTGCTATAAACTTTCTTGCCTGCAGGCCTACTCAAATGGCAAACGTTATAAGCGTTTCTATATTCTACATGTTTCTTCGACTCGGCGAAAGCGATATTATTTTGGTACCCAACCCGTCTCTGCATTCAATCTTCAAACGCTTGTATCACAGAGTAACTAGAGAGAGAGTAACTCAAAGAGTCCACTAGCGCCTTTGGAAATCGATGCGGAACTACTGACATGAAATTTTAATAGCTGAAAATGTAATTTTTTGTTTCTTATTATATATTTATTTTACTTTTTTGTAATATCTTTATTTATAACAAAATAGAAAATATTAATGAAAAAGAACAAATCAAAACAAAAAAATACAAAACAACTATGATTTGGCTCGGTATTCGTACAACGGTATAAATGTTGTAGCACGGTAAATATCTATTAATATTGTAACTAGGGTTGCCACCTTTTTTGAACTAATAAAGTATATTGATTGCTAAAGCTAGTAAAAAGTACGTTGTATGTTGTATGGAAATAAAGTAATATTTATTTTTACCTTTAAAACATACTTTTTATTACTTTTGGCAATATTTAAGCAAATCTTGTGAAATAAAGTATTTTCACGTACCTACTTTATTTTCCTCATAAAGTAGAGAGTACAATAACCCCGAAATAAAGTACAGGTGGCAACCTTAAATTGAGACCTTTTTGTCGCACGATACACCCGGCTACAGTATTTTAATTTCAGCTAAGTACCTACTTTCGAGAGAGAGAGATCTGTCTATTGGGCAAAGCCAGATGACGAAGCTGAAAACTGACGACGGACGCATCATTTCATCAAAGCCTGAAATCCTGAGGGAGATCGAGAGCTTCTATGGGCAGTTATATTCCACGCAGACACCTGTTGAAAGCAAGGCTAAAGACCCCAGAGCCAAGCTTACCCGACACTATACCGAAGATATCCCGGACGTCAGCCTGTGCGAGATTAGTATGGCTCTCAAACAGCTGAAAAACAACAAGGCGGCGGGTGACGATGGAATCACTACAGAACTTCTGAGAGCGGGCGGTAAGCCGATACTCAAAGTCCTCCAGAAGCTCTTTAATTCCGTCATCGTCCAGGGCAGAACGCCAAAGATATGGAACATAAGTGAGGTGATCTTGTTCTTTAAAAAGGGTGACAAGTCCCTCTTAAAGAACTATAGACCCATCTCGCTTCTGAGTCATGTCTATAAGCTGTTTTCGAGAGTCCTTACGAATCGTCTCGCTCGCAAGTTCGACGACTTCCAACCTCCCGAACAAGCCGGGTTCCGAAAAGGCTTTAGCACCATAGACCACATCCATACGCTGCGGCAGGTTATACAGAAGACTGAGGAGTATAATGAGCCACTTTGCTTGGCGTTCGTGGACTATGAGAAAGCCTTTGATTCGATTGAAACCTGGGCGGTGCTGCAGTCTCTCCAAAGGTGCCAAGTGGACTATAGGTATATCGAGGTGTTGAGGTACTTATACCAAAATGCCACCATGACGATCCGAGTACAGAACCAGAACACAAATCCTATCCAACTGCAGCGTGGTGTGAGACAGGGAGACGTTATTTCTCCGAAACTGTTCACAGCTGCGTTGGAGGATATCTTTAAGCTCTTGGACTGGAAAGGACTCGGCATCAACATTAATGGCCAGTACCTAACACACCTTCGTTTTGCCGATGATATAGTCCTTATGGCTGAGACCATGGAAGACCTGAACACAATGCTCGAAGATCTCCGTAGTGCTTCCCAAAGAGTGGGTCTTAGGATGAACATGGATAAGACGAAAATTATGTCAAATGCCCATGTTGTACCCTCTCCAGATCATGTTGGGAACACTACACTTGAAGTTGTTGACCATTACGTATACCTAGGACAGGCAGTCCAGTTAGGTAGGTCCAACTTCGAGAAAGAGATCTCTCGTCGAATCCAACTCGGGTGGGCAGCATTCGGGAAGCTTCGAAAAATCTTCGCGTCCGACTTACCTCAGTGTCTCAAGACGAAAGTCTATGAACAGTGTGTGTTGCCAGTGATGACCTACGGCAGTGAAACGTGGCCGCTAACTATGGGTCTCATAAGGAGGCTCAAGGTCACTCAGCGTGCAATGGAGAGAGCCATGCTCGGCGTTTCCCTACGTGATCAAATCAGAAACGAGGAGATCCGCAGGAGAACTAAAATAACCGACATCGCTCGAAGGATTGCTCAGCTGAAGTGGCAATGGGCGGGACACATAGCGAGAAGAACCGATGGCCGTTGGGGCAGAAAGGTTCTGGAATGGCGACCGCGCACCGGACGACGCTCCGTGGGTAGGCCCCCGACAAGGTGGACCGACGATCTGGTGGAGGTCGCGGAAAGCCAGTGGATGCAGGCAGCGCAGGACCGATCGTTGTGGAGATCCTTAGGGGAGGCCTATACCCAGCAGTGGGTGTCGTGTGGCTGATATGATGATGATGATGATGATGACCTACTTTCGTATCTTTCTAGTTTTGTAATTGCGTATAACCTGCGTAATATTTTAGAATCCATAATATTATAGCGAAAATGAAATAGGTAGGTAGGTACCTAGGTTAACAAAACTAACAGTAAAAACAAAAAACTGAAGAAGCTAAATACCTATATATTAAAGAGAGAAACAAATTATTTTCAAATCCTTCGAGCCGTACTTAGTAGGCAATACCTATAGTAAAAAAAAATATTTTAATAAAAGTATACTAAATCTTATTTTTTGGACTCCGGGTATTTAAACATGACATTTCTGCCTGTCTAGCATGACCGATTTATATCGCGTGATGTAGCGTTTTATCACGTTGAACTGTCAAAAAGATAAAGAAATTTGACAGTTGAGTGTCGATAAAATGCTATATCACGCGATATAAATCGGTCATGCTAGGCAGGCTGGAGTAATAAAATAATAAATATAATACAAACAGCACAATCTGCAATTTACCATAGTAAGTAAGTACTTGTATTTCAATCAATAATTAGTTCGTAGGTATATTACGTTCGTCACTGCGGCGCATTCGCGACTGTTCGTGTACCGAGTATTGTTGAAATTGGAATACTGATAGATACAGTCAGTGGCACGAATCATGAAATTGAGTGGGGATTGCGGGGAACGCGTATTCTGGGTATGCGTTGCGGTGAGAGGGGCGCAGGCGGCGGGAGAGGGGCACGCACTATTGGTCGCTCACAAGAGCACATGCGCAAACTTATCCCCACTCCGTCGAAAAATATTCATGATTCGTGCCACTGACTGTACCATTACCTTGGTAGTAATGTCATGTAAATAAACAGAGGTGGTGGTAATCCGCTACGCTACTGGACTGGGTCATTAGTTCGGGTGTCGAATTTTATCATTATTATTGTAATTCGCACCATGACCAAACTCAAAAACGATTTTCATTTTCATATTTTTAATATAATAATTAATTTAATATAGTTTTTTGGCAAACTTGAAGACTTTGTTGTGAAAGTTGATGCTTAAGATTCAGAGATGACGCTACTTTTGTTTCGACCGTTTACGTTGTTCCAAGTGTGCCCCTCTTGTATTATACTGTATGATCTGTGTTTAACGTTACGCTAGCTCCGACAGAAAGAAATGGTACTCAAATGGCTATTTTGACATGTAGATTTGCCGACGATAGCCAGCAATCGTACTAAATCGAAGCGAACGCCCATACCCTGTAGAAAGAAACAAATAGTCGTACGACACGTGTCTTATTTTCAATTTTGAAAAGGGTTTTTGTGTTTCCTGTGATTCCTGCCAATAAAACTAATGGAGAAGATAAATCATAATAGTGATCTGTGTAAGAAGCACTGAAGCAGGCCACTTAAGGCGTGGGGCCTCGGAATTAAAATCCCTAATCATCAGTAAGTACTTAGAATTAATTGATAAATTATGCAGTAGGTATTTTGAAGAGTATTCTTCTTTACAAAAGCCTGAAGGCATTGGCGTATCTAAAGATTATTTCCAGTGGGGCAGGGCCTCTAGTTCTGGGGCAAAGCCTAGGGTCACAGAATATATAATAGTACTAACGTCTAGGGTGCTTGACTAGAGCCGTGTTGGAGTTTTGAAAGGCAATAGAAAAGTATTATAGCTGGTATTTTTCTGGGGTGGGTATCAGGCTGGTCTGGGGTGGGCACGGCCCACCCCCTTCCTGCCAATGCCTGAAGGTTGTGATTTCGTAAGTATAAATTAGTTCCAGTTACTCGTAGGTACAATACCTAATTATGTAAAATCTTTTTTCATTAGTTTCCCTTTCTTTAGTCGGTAATCACAATAAAATATGATTCCCTTATAATTAACATTTATCTTTCATGTAGCATGGAAATGAAGTATTAGTTGAGCTATGTAATGATTTCAAATTTTCAATTAAGTACTTTTTATTGTTTCAGGTTGTGATAATTTCTTCTTGAATTTTCGTTCAAAATAAAATTTGCACTACCTATATTATAAGAAGATAAAGAAGAAGTGTAAAGTGAAATTATAGTGATGATTTCTGAAACTGTGGCAAGCTAATGGGCTGTGTAATAAGTGAGCGAAGCTTTGTACTAATGTATTTTATCACAAATACAACACAGAGAAAGCATTGATAATTTGATACAATGGCAAACAAAATAGTGTATAAAACATAAGAAAAATATGTCATAAGTCAAAAACTTCTATGTTGTACCTATACCTATTACACATGTATAAAAAAGGAACAACAATTAAAAAATAATAAATTAAAAGTAAAAGCTATAAAGCATGTATCAAAAAAGAGGTCAGCTCGGCAGCTGGCCGAGTGATGGTAAGTGTTAAACTTGATATTATACATAACATATAGTTAACTTCACCACCATAGACTATAGCCTGACATGCTATAATTCAGTGCGGGTTGGCTTGGTGAGTTGAGTAGTGGTCCCCCGACACATATTTGGAAGTTAAATGCAGACAAACAGACATAAGGCTTCAATAACACATAATCTTTATGTTTAAGTTGCATCGGGGCTATGGTTTCCAGATCTAATAATGAGATTTCCTGACTTTTTCCCTGACTTTTCAGGAAATTTCTTGTAAATCTACATCTACATTCTTAATTTAGTTGACATTTAAAAATCTTTTCACACCAAGTGATTTACAAATTATGTGTTTTCATTAAGTTTTTACTGCTACAGTTATCAGTACATCCCTGACAACTACAGTTTTTATCCCTGTTTTCCTGATAGATGACTTAAATTCCTGACATGTCAGGAATGTTACTTGGTAATTAATATTCGCTAATTCTAATTCACTAATAATAATCACATAGTCATAAATTTACCTCTTTAATGAGTGAAAAAATAAAAATAGAATAAAAATAGTAGGTAATTGTTTTAATATAATGTTAACTTAAATAAATAAATACCTACTTTTTTTACAGGTGACACTTAGAAGAAGGCCTGTTTGTAAGATATACTAGTTACAATAAGCCAAGCAAGACTGATTCAACTACTGATACAAGATGGTATCTAACAAAATCATGGGCCTCAGTACTTTGTCTGCGTGAAAAGCTTTTTTTGCTATCCCTTGGGAACTTTGTTAAGGATGAAAGGACTTTATGTCCTTCTCTGTACCCCTGACAACATGTACCTATGTAAAATTTCATGATGATTGTAACAATTGTTTGTTACACCTCTAAACAAACAAACGGACTTTCTCATTTATAATATTATTAGTAAGGATGTGGTTGCTTTGTTATTATTATTTTTTTACTTTTAAGTTCAAAAAGTAAATGTTTTCTTTGATTTAAATTTGTTTTAATCTAACACCTTATAACTACCCTATTATTTTGATAATGCAAAACAACAACATATTGTTGAATTTTTTTTTTGTTTTGTAGATGTGACAGATAGTACACAAAATGAAAGGTTAGAGGTAGGTAGTCAATATTTTATTTTATAATTATATCTAAACCAATACAATTAGGTATATGATTTTAAAGCACAAAGTACAGTACAGCCAGAACTTTTCCATCATGCTCCTTTTTATTTTATTATTACAGTAGGTACCTAAAGTTTCATAATCTTGTTTGTCGCTTGGAGCAAAATATTCATTAGGTACTATAATTTTGTTCAATAGCTTCAGCGTTTGTTCCTGTGCACCATCGGGCACGTTCGGTGTCCAAGGGTTAGTTTTTCCAACATCTTTTCTAGCCAATTTAAAAGGTACTTGTGTATTATATTCTGCAATGTCAATATACCTATTGAATTGTATGTATCTGAAATTCAATAAGATTGGGTTAATAACAATTTAGGTAAATAAAAGACTTACTAAAAACCATAGCGGTATTTTGATCTAATAAGTAGTCAGTATATAATGTTACGGCTAATACCCAAAGTACCCGAATAGCTGGCTAAAACTATGTGCAGCCTATGTGTAGTTTGGGGTATGAAGAAAGTTATTTGTATTATCTGTTAAAAAAAATCATCATCATCATATCAGCCGCACGACACCCACTGCTGGGTATAGATAGGCCTATCGGCTACACCTAGTTTTAGCCGCACTTCGGGTATTAGCTGTAACATTATAATTATATACTTATTATTTACCAGCATTCTTGATCACTTTTTTGTTTGTTTCATCCTTTGGTCAGAAAAGAGAGTCATGTTTTCTTGCCAATTATATTCCGTAAGTATTGTAGGTATCTTGAACTGAAATAAATGTAAGTTATGATTGATAAGTCCATACGATAAGTCTTAAGTGTGGTATTTTGATGTAAGTAATATAAAGTTCTTACTTACTTACTAAGTAAATATATCTTATTTATTATTATAGGTATCCATGGCATATGATTGCTGATTATTATAAAGAAAATTAGGTAGGTACTATACTATTCTAATTAATTAGTTTAGTAATATACACATTAAAATTTTTACACAACACAGAGGAAATAATCACCACGGTCCACGTAGTAAGCAAACAATTGACATTAGGTGCATTCCAACAGAATAATCGCTGAGTCATTGATCCATCGAGATAAATATACAAGAGAAGCAAACCTCACTTCCACGCGCCACAAAAAGCGTGTAACTTTTTAACAGTGTAGGACGGAGCTTTGAAACCACTAAACATTTTTATGTAAACATATATCTGACTCACTCACACACGTCCCAAAAACAATACCGTCGCCAAGATTAGACAAATACCACAACAAAATTAGACAAAGACCGCGATATCAACATACATTTTTTTTTTAGAAAATTGTGTTGCCTCCTATGTGAAATTTTACCCCAAAATAATCAATGAAAACAAGAAAAATTTGGCTATAGAATGAAAGTATTTTATAACAAAAGCTATATGACGGCCAACTTTTTGTTTGTGGTCCGATTTCGATGAAACTCGGTTCTTAGTACTATTTTGACATGAAAACAGTAAAGCTATGTTGAAAATATAAAAATTTCAAGATGGCGGCCAACTTTTTTTGTTTGAGGGCCGATTAAGGTAAAATTCGGTATTTGTTACTATCTTAACACGAAAATGTTGAAATATTAAAAAATCCAAGATAGCGGCTAACTTTCATGTTTGGGGGCCGATTTCAATGAAACTCGGTTTTTGGGTACTATTTTGACACGAAAATAACAACGCAATGTTGAAAATATTAAAATATCCAAGATGATGGCTAACTTTTATGTTTGAGGGCCGATTTCAGATTTAGAGGGGTAAATTGGGGGGGAGGGGAAAAACTACCATCCAGTGGCGCTCCCACTCCGCGGAAGTACAAAGTTATACAGATATATGCATTTGAAATTTCAACTAACAACTTCAATCGTGATTATCTCGGAAACTATGAACTTCCACTGGGGAGGAGTTAGACAGAGGAGGTCACTTTCAACCCCCCTTCCTCCCCCCCAGACCACAACCCTAAATTCCATGGCCCATATTCTAAAGTTTACCCTGTCTTCTTTTTAATCAGTAAAATAATATATTAGTTTTGAACGAATTAATGATTATGAGGGATAGGGGGGGTAAGGTGGGGGATAAGCTACCCTCCAGTGGCACTCCCTCTCCGTGGAAGTGTGTGTACTGTGGTAAGCTTTAATGAAATTTCAAATGCGTATATCCAATAACTATGCATTTCCGCAGAGTGAGAGTGCCACTGGAGGGTATCTTTTTCCCCCCTTACCCGCTATCCCCACATATCCTTAAATTCATGTAAAGCTATTTCTAAAATGTTAACTGATCAAAATAAGAAGGTTAACTTTGGAATATGAGCCATGGAATTTGGGGTTGTGGTTTGGGGGGTAGGAAGGGGGGATGAAAGAAACCTCCTCTGTCCAACTCCTTCCCAGTGGAAGTTCATAGTTTCCGAGATATTTACGATTGAAGTTGTTAGTTGATATTCCAAATGCATATATCTCTATAACTATGTACTTTCGCAGAGTGGGAACGCCACTGGAGGGTAGTTTCCCCCCCCCCACTTTACCCCTCTACCCCCCATAATCATTAATTCATGCAAAACTAATATATTTTTACAGATCAAAAGAATACAGAGTAAACTTTAGAATATGGGCCATGGAATTTCGGGTTGTGGTTTGGGGGGAAGGGGGGATGAAAGTGACCTCCCCTGTCCAACTCCTCCCCAGCGGAAGTTTATAGTTTCCGAGATAATCACGACTGAACTTGTTAGTTGAAATTTCAAATGCATAATATAAATCTCTATAACTATGTACTTCCGCGGAGTGGGAGCGCCACTGAAGCATAGTTTCTCCCTCCCACTTTACCCCCCTACCCCCCATAATCATTAATTCATGCAAAACTAATATATTTTTTTACTGATCAAAATAAGACAGGGTAAACTTTAGAATTTGACCCATGAAATTTGGGGTTGTCGTATGAAATAGGCCCCTGACACAGAATAATGATACTACCAGTATTCTAACTTAGTACTAACGGCCGAAATGCGAGCCACACCTATGCGCCTCGAGTTCGGGCTGCTCTCGGGCTGGTACAGTCGCGAATGCGCCGCAGTGACGAACGAACGGTGGTTTCGTATTTTGTGATCACGATGGCGAATTGCAACTATGGAGTATATTGTGCTGTTTAAAATAAACCATAAGAGTTTAAATAAACCAAACGGTAAAAAGAATGATAATGTGTTACATTATTAACGTCAGACGAGTATCTATAGCATCTGCGTCATCATAATTAAATCTAGGTCAAAGTCAATGATGCACAATGATTTACAATTATAGTTTGTTTGTTTGTTACGTCTTCACGTCTTAACTACTGAGCCGATCATCATGAAATTTTGCATACACGTTGTCAAGGGTACAGAAAAGAATATAGGGTACTTTTCATCCCGAAAAAAGAGTTGTTCCCGAGGGATAGCAAAAAAACTAACCACGCAGACGAAGTCGCGGGCGGCCGCTAGTCCTTACTAATATAATAAATGCCAAAGTCCGCTTGTTTGTTTGTTACGCCTTCACGTCTTAACTACTGAACCGATCATCATGAAATTTTGCATTACATGTTGTCAGGGGTCCAGAGAAGGACATAGGGTACATCATTTCATCCCGAAAAAAAGTACTTTTCCCGAGGTAAAGCAAAAAAACTTTCCACGCAGACGAAGTCGCGGGCAGCCGCTAGTGTTTTATACAATTCATGAATTAAAAACTAAAAATAAATTAACAATAAGAAAAACGTTTCTAGAAAATTTCAGATTTCATATACCTACAATATCAAAAAAGGTTAGAACTTTCTTTGGGGGAAAATAAAATTATAAAACAATTTTTAAGCGTAAGTCACCGGTGATCTACGCGGCGGCTTAAGTGTTAATAATTACAGATCACTTTTTGTATTTGCTTATTACCAAAATATCAAACCATATTATAAATTGTATATGACAAAATATAATTTAAAAGCAAAATGATAACTTTTTGAATTATTAGGCAACCTAACACGCTATCATCTTTATTTCTAAAATATAACATACAATCACGAAATTAGAGACAAATTCAAGTAGGTGAAGATAAGTACTGTTAACTTTATTTCATCTACCTACTTGAGTTTGTTTCTAGTTTTGTACATAGATGCAGGCAGCCCTATCGTATGTTGACGTACCGCGCGGCTCAAGTTACGTATTTCAAGGACAGGCTCGAGTTAGAATACTGGTAGTATCATTATTCTGTGCCCCTGATTAAATACTGATGGATCACCCAGTGCTCTGTGGCACAAAGAATTTGTGTCTGTGGGACACAATACCAAGCAACGCGCGGCAAAAAGATTCCTTTGCTTTCAATTTGACTTAAATTCTAGTTTAAAATGCTGGGTATTTTTTTCTATGATTTAAAAAGTTATTGTAAAAATAGCACAAATGTGATTATAAACGAAAACATAATTTACCAAAACATTTCTTTTATGATATAACAGAAGTGTATGTAACATCAGAGGTAGCGGAGTACACTTATCCATTAATCACTAATTCTCCCCAAAAATGGGAAAACTAAAACGATGTTTTTAGCGGTAGCACTGAACCTAAATTATGGTATGATTTATTTTTTATTTTTATTTATTTTTTTGCGTTTTTAACGTTAATAGTAATACAAAAATAATAAATTATCGCGTAAAAAGTAATTCTCTTTGATGTGATAAGTTTTTTTGACCTCGAAGCGCACTCTTTCACTACGCATTTTGAAGAGCTGTTTCTCTGTAGGCCTCCCACTGAGGACTGGCTTGACATAATCTTTACATATGTCAGCTGACATATCCGAAGTGTCCTCAACTTGGCGCGGTAAGTGCTTCTCTTGTATATTTATCTCAATGCATTGATCACCATAAAGTACATTTTAACCATGGAAAGAAATGGCAGTATAATATGATCGTCATCTCGTATGTGCAGTACATTAATGCGTGCTGAAAAAATCAGGGGCTGAAAATAACTAGGACGAATTTTATTTTTTCCATGCTAGTCGATTCTGAAAAATGATCGATGACTCAGCGAATAGTCTGTTAGAATGCACCCAAAGTAATGAGACGAGACTATCGGTGTTTTAGTTCTATGTATTCTGTGTTTGTAGAATGGAACAAGCGTTTGTGATGTTAATGTACTTTTGAGTACCAAATTAGTGTCGATATCGTTTAAGCGTAGGATTTTGTATAGAGAAACGCTTAGAAATATTTTTATGCAATATGACTTGACTTGATTTTGGATTACTTATGGTTTTAAATTAACAATAATGCAATGTTATGTGTGTAAAACAGTCACAGGCATCCGATGGACGACTATTTGTTTAATTTAAGGTAAGATTATAGTTTTATTTGATCAAATAGAAACATTGTACATTTGAGTACGAATCAACAAATTCGTTACGCTTGATCACGTGACATATGTCAATCCCATACATTGTCTTTCTATTCTACTAGCGTTAATTGTAGTAAGTGGCCATTTGAGTAGGCCCCCTGTTGTTTTGGCTTTTCTTTTCCGTAATTCTTCTTTTATATGAGCTAAAGTTAGCATATAATACATTGTTTGTCCGCAAAACCGAAAAAAATACAATCTAAGAAAGTAAAATCACGTAATACACAGTCAAGACAATATAAGCTCAAACTGACAATTGTTCCAAAGAATGAAGCGCCATCTGTAATTCACTTTGCCTTCGCCTCCCCATTGACTGGCGGCAGACTTTAATCTCCCTCATAGATAGGGTTACCAAATGACAGGAATTTTCCTGACATGTCAGGAATTTTAGGCGTTCGTCGGGAAAACAGGGAAAAACTGTAGTTGTCAGGGATTTTGTAATCCCAAAAAATGTAAGTAAGTACTTAATGGAAACACATAATTTGTTTATCATTTTAGTGAAAAAAAAACCAAACGTCAGCTAAATGAAGAATATAGATGTGTAGGTGTACATGTCAGGTTTACTGAAAAGTCAGGGAAAATATCATGAAATCTCATTATTAGATCTGGCAACTCTACTCATTGAGGGCTTTTCAAAGTGACATTAAAAAAATTAAAAAATTTACTATTTGCCTCACTAGACGGTCTTGATACTCTTCGAAGCCTAAAAATAGTAACTATTTGTATTCACTAGATGGTGTTGATTTTCTTCAAAGGTTAGTAAAAGAATCAAATTGAAACATGGCTAGATTTAACTTTTTCATTATAATGGACTGCCGCCAAGTTATGCCTGATTTTATTAAAATAGGTAGCCGTAAAAATAAACAACGTTGTCGTTTTAACAATTTATTTATAAGAACTATAGGTAAGCATTAAAATATATATAAAAGTACATAGTAGGTGAACAGTCCTAACAACGTTTTATACTTACCTAGTTACATACATTACATCACAAAATAATTATCTAGTTATTAGAAACTAAATTAAGGTTAAGTTTTTATACATTGCAATTTTTTCTTTGAAACTTTATTTTTACGTTTGCTTAACTATTTGCAGAATAGTTGGACAAAATTCCCAAGTTGATAGCATTAGTACAGCTTGAACATAAAGAGTTGACAAAAATTGAGGGCGCCACTTTCTATATAAACACGTCAAAATCACGAATAAATTGGCAACACTTACTAAATATTGTACTGAAAAATTTTAGTTTCATTTTATTTAATTTCAACTCTTTATGGTCAAACTGTAACTACTAAGAACTCTCGAGATATCCAGCTGTGAGGCTGTGACAGACAGTCTTCCTACCATTTTTGGTACGAATCCTTATAAAACAAAGATGGCTCCCCTTCTTAAAATTATCAAAGCGTTCCTGAGGTTTACTCTGCCATAGGCAACGAACTAAGATCTAAGGAAGCCTAAAGAGCTTATTAGATCATCCTGAATTAAGGATCCGGAATGAAGTCGCTCCTTAATTCAGAAAGTGTAATTGCATTCAGGAAGGTAGGATCCTAGTTAGGATAGAAAATGGTCTCCGGCGTTAAGGATACTAAATCGGAAGCAGTTAGGACAGTGTAATCGCATTCAGGACGCTCTGCTCCGACACAGTAGTACCACAGCTTAAAGAGTATACAGTCAGTCAACGCTTTTATGTTGGTGAAAAAAAAGCCGCCGTTCGTCTAGATAGACAGTTGGCGCAACGACAAAACTAAGTGTATAAGGGCATAGGTAATCACTCTGTGATTTGCTTTTCTGAATTTAAAAAAACCGGACAAGTGCGTGTCAGGCCACGCGCAGTAGGGTTCCGTAGTTACCATATACCATAACTATTTTAAAACCATACTTTATTTAATACCACTATCATTTTCATCTGCAAAAATAACTTTGTTTTTCATAGTGTTTGTATAAACGACAATGTTATATTTGCGGTTTTGGAAAATGTGCTATATCTATAAAACTACTAAATATGTCTCATTCAAACCAATTTTCGTAAATAGTGTTTATAAAGATCTACAACATATTTTTATTTTTTTTTATTTTTCACTCTCTTAGTTTAAAAGTTAGAGGGGGGACTCACACATTTTACCACTTTGAAAGTGTATATTTTCCAAACGGTTGACTTTGAGAAAAAATACTTTTAGAAACCTCAATGTCATTTTTAAAGACCTATCCATAGGCACCCCACACGTATAGGTTAGATGTTTTTTTTTCCGTTTCAGTTCCATGTATTTCATTTCCATCCCCCCTTAATCTTTTATACTTTTTATATTTTGTGTAAAAATCGTTTAAAAGTCGTTAAAATTGCTGTTTTAAGTTTGACAGTGTTGTCATCTGTTGGTATTTGCTTTTAAACTTAATTTTAGGTATGTTATTAGATGAGTTATTCGCAAATTACATACTAGTACCTACATTAATAAACCTAGTTCAGATTAGCATTGAAAATGACACGTACCTACTACCTACCTATACCTCCTATCCTACCTACATGTATTTTTACGATCACTGTATTTTCCCCTCCGTTGCTCTGCGCAAGTACATTCGTGTAACTACTGTATGATCGTTAAGCTGTGATATCGGATCCGTTATTCAGGACGGTCTAATTGGCGACTGAATTTCTCGTCCTAAATCGGACTCTGAATTCCGTATCCTTAATTCATGATGATCTAATAAGCTCTTAACTCCTAACAAATATTGCATAAAAAATGGCACCTTCACATATTCTGTAACACAAAAGGTCGCAAACTCAACAATGAACTAGTAAAAACATACCTTATTACAATGCACGCATAATCGGCATTAGATTGTATTCTAACGCATATGACGTTTTTTATTGGCTGGGGTTTGAACGCAGATCAAACATGATTGGATATTTGACTCGCCTCGTGTCACTCATTGGGCCGTTGTCGTGCCTTTGTCATTGAGGCGAGGACGGTGTAACGTAGAATGCAGTCAGTACACCTAACCTACTACGGCGCGCTGGGCGGCATCATAAAATTGTTTTATGAAATTTGTACATTATTGTTTGTTAGATATAATGTTTGTTTTATCGCTCGAATACGCTTGATGCAAGTCGCCTGTAACTAGTCGCTCTAAAAAACTAAAGGAGACCTATGTCAGCAGTGGACGTCTTTCGGCTGTGATGATTTTATTGTTATTTTATTTTATGAAAATTATAAAATGATGATGTTGATGAATGATGATCATATTATTTGTCACGAATTGGTAAGACATATGATTTCAAGAAGGACTAAAATTAGGCAAGCTATTGAAATAAAATAGGTATGCTTGATAAAAGACAATGTATTCTATAAAGATTTTTTTTTCATAACATGTAAATACATATTATGTAGATAATTATCACATTTGCGCGAGCAACACCTTAATACGTCTTTTAGAGGTGTGACTGATAAAGAACAACAGTATTAATACGTCGCTTTATTTTTATTTTTTACTTAAAAAAGCATGCCTTAATTGGCAATACAAAATTCTTATAGCGACACCTTTTTAACCGACTTCAAAAAAGGAGGAGGTTCTCAGTTTGTCGTAATGTATTTTTTATAGCAGCGTATTCCACCAAGTCAAAGTTTATTCTTGTCAAGATCTTTTTCAAATGCAGACTATTTTAACATGCTTATTGACCGGTGCGCAAATACCTAAACTAGCAATATGGGTGACGGTGGATTGGAAGAGGTGGACCAACTCCGTAGCCAGCGCGATCTCCAGATTTGACACCCCTTGATTTTTATTTGTGAGGTCATGTTTACAGTTGATGTTTAAAAACATTTGTGAGAGTGAATCCGTAATGCGTTTGCGAATAATAGCCACATTTGTACTAATTAAGTGGAATACAGGTGTGCTGCAAAGTGTTCGAGACAATCTATTGCACCGTTGCTAGGCATGTATTTCTATTGGTGGTGGAAATATAAAGTAGCATTTTCGCAGCAGATCTCACATTAGGGTTCCAGCAGAATGATCCGCGGATCAAACTCCATATTAAAAAGCTGTTTTCAGAGCTGCATAAAAATCATAGTTTCTGGAAATTGTCATTACTTTGTGTTCTGATCTGACGGTCTTGACCTCATGACGTCACTACTTGTCGTGCCACTCTGCTGCCTTCGGTGTTGCAATGTGAGTTCTCCATTTTTTATTTATTCTATTTTAACCAGGGATTTTTACTCATTAATCAAAGAGGATTGCGTGAATAGAATCTTTATAGGTACCTACCTAATCATCCCTTCACGGATTGGACAGCGTTTTTGTTACACCCTGTATAATAATAAAAAACAAGGAGATTACATCAGATTACTCGTTTTCTATGTATTGCATATTGCAGGACGCGCCATTTTTAGCATTACAAAATTTTGATTTAAATTTTCCTTTTTATTGTTGTACTGAATTCCATGAGAGAGTTTTATTCTTGTTTAAAAATGTGTGATAGCAGTGAATGTGAAGATTTGACTCTGCCCCACAAAGCGACTGAACACTTGTTGCATAATAACGACCATATTTTGTATGTATACGCTCATAGATATTTCTAAAAAACGAAAAATATGTTACTTTCCTATGTTATGTTATGTCTGTATAGTTTTGCTGCCTTCTTTTGGTCTTTTTCGCCACTTGACCACACGTGACGTCATTTTAATCATTTTTCTAATTATTTTTTTGTGGTAACGCTAACGACTGTCGCCGAGCGCGTGGCAGACATGACTAATCGTGCTTCGCTAGTACTTTTTTAGCCCCGCCCACTCTGTGTTAGTTTGCGTGGTGCTATTTTTTGAGCGGAATTATACTTCCTGAGTATCTTAGTTCGTTGGCCATAGGACATCCCTCGATCACCAAACGCCGTATTGTTGACCCAGCACACGCCACTACATAGACTTACCCCGCAAAGGTTCGTACATTGTACGAACCTTTGCACGCATGTGAGTGGCTGTCAGAAATTCATTCGCAAAGTCAGAAACTTCGCGAATAGGTTCGCACATGAGTGTGCGAATCCATTTGCACTTCCTCCTACACTTGTTCACGAATGTTTATTTTTACTTGCGATTTTGTGAACAATGAACGGTGAAGATGATTTTAATAGAGCTGTTGGACTGTTTTATGTATGCTCATAAGGCTGGCCCCACACCTACCGTTTCTTTGCTGATCTACCTAGAACAGCAAAGCAAAGAATGAAACCGGGAGGCTAGAATGCCATACAAAACGTACTACTCGTCACAGACCTATCGACCCAAACCGGCAAGAACGCCCGGTCAGCAAGCAACCGGCCGACATCGCCGGTAAGAACGTCGTCACCGGTAAGAAAGAGGTGGAGCCTACGTGCTCGCTCCGTATATGGTCACACACAGCCCGGTTGCAACCCGGCGCCGGTGCCGGCGATTCGTAAGCGTCAGAACCGCTGGACCAAAAGCGATATTGAATGTTTAGAAATAGCAATACTTTTTTGCTACTTTTTAATACCTAACTTGACCTCGATTGACTACGACAAAACCTGTAAAATACTTTCTTTACACTCTCTGGCCGCTTAGCCAGACATTCTGACGTCAGGTTGTATGGACCACTTTTTTATAGTTTTAAACAACACAACTAATTCATCTCTTTGTAAATATTTAGTACCTTAACATATATTTTTTTCCAATTTTTTGATATGTATAAAAAAAAATAAGCTTGAAAGATTTTTAAAATTGATATTTAGTTTGACACAGGAACTTTGTAAAAAAAGCCATACAACCCCATCGAGTTTGGGCACGTTTCATTCGTCCTGCTAAGTAATCTGTTGGAAAGTAGTGTCCAGGGTCTGATGATGGAGCAGGAAGAAGACCACAGCCCCATGGAATTTGAACTCGTTTAATTTGATTTGATAAATACTCTGTTGAGAAATAGTGTCCGGGGTCTGATGATGGCAAGAAGAAGGTAAGATAACCTATGTAAGACCTGATATGATATAAGATGGGTGACCGTGGGACTGCAGTAACGAATATTAAGCAACTCTCAGAATAGCCGCGTAAATGGGTGATCGTTTAGGACTGCGATAACGAAAGTTAAGCAACTTTCGTTATCACGGTCTCACGGTCATCCATCTCATACCCGGCCTCTTCAAAAGTAGCTTTACATTCGTTACTCTGGTCCCAAACAGTCATCCATCTCATACTCGGCCTTTCCTAGAGTTGCTTAACTTTCGTTATCGCAGTCATAGTAGAATCAAATAAGTAGGCCAACTCGAGCCGTTAGCGAGCGATAATAGCCTAAACACTGGCTGACTGGTAGGGCTGTCGCTTATAGTTTATTCAATCATCAAAATGCATATGTAGGCAATCTCTATGTAAAACAATTTTCCCTTGTAGGTTAAGCATCAGGGATCTATAATATAAAGTTTTTTAATTATTTTTTGTACATAGACTAGGAGCTGACTACAATGATTTCATTACTTACCTACGTCATATTATATGATTAGTGATTTGAAGAATTACGATGGAAATAGGATTTATTAAAAAGTGGCTTTACTAAAGCATGTTTTTATTAAAATAAAATACTTATTATGATATTGTAGTTTGAATTTTGACAGATTTGCGTAGTTTGATAACCGTGAGGTAGGTACCTAACCTACCTACATGTTGACTGATAAGATGTATGAAACATAGGTAAGTACCTACATACATACTCAAGTTTATTGCTTATATCTGTTAAAATTTGATTTACTTTGATTTATACAAATTTCTACTTATTTGGTCCCTTTTTTTGGTCAACGAAATCTGAAGCAGAACTAGGTAGGTATTTCCTAAACACTTTCAGATAGGTAAATAGCTAACACAAAATTATCCTTACTTGTCCTATTTGGTAAACAATGTAAACTATGTCGCAGTACTACATGGTCACCCATCTCATATCATATCCAGTCTTTCTTAAAGTTGCCTTACCTTCTTCTTGCTCCATCATCAGACCCCGAACACTATTTCTCAACACAGTACTTGTCAAGACAAATCACACGAGCCCAAACTAAATGGGATTGTATGGTTTTATTACAGAGTTAATGTGGCCTTCTTCCTGCTCTATCATCAGACCCTGGATACTACCTCCCAATCCCAACAGATTACTTAGCAAGACGAATGAAACGAGCCCATACTTGATGGGGCTGTATGGTTTTATCACAAAGTTCCTGTGTCAAATTAAATATCCACAATAAAAAAAAAATGGTTCATGCCTAAAATGTTTCTTGTAGTTACGCCAAAAAAATTTAAAATATATATTTGGTAAGGTACTTAAAAGGTACTAAATGTTTAAAAAGAGATAAAAAACTTTTGTTGTTTAGAACTATGGAAAAAAATGTGGTCCAGACAACCTGACGTCAGAATATCTGGCCACTTTCTTTACACGTTTTGTCGCTGTCAATCGAGGTACCTGCTAAATATTTGAAGTTAGATATCAAATAGTAGTAAAAAGGTATTGCATTTTGGTTTTCATAACATCAGATATCGCTTTTGGTCCAGCGGTTTTGACGCTTACATTTATCACACAATTTGATTTGTCAGACGACCTCTCTCAGCGAGCGCTAGATTACGACTGAGCGCGAATCAAGAAAGCCCGGCGACCGGCGTGTGTGGGGCGATGATCCGCACCCTGATTATCTAAAAAGAAACTATTTAGCGACCGGTTGCATTGGACATACATTGCCACTTTTCTTTGGTATGTTTTTATTTAACCCAAAAAGAAGTAGCAATGGATCACGATCATCTGTGAACTGCAACCAGTCGCTAGGTGGTTTTTAATTAGATAATCAGCCCGCCGGTTTCCATTCTGTTCTATCAGAATGTAAACCGGTAAGCAAAGAAACGGTAGGTGTGGGGCCAGCCTTATGCTTACTATTTTCAATATAGAAAATAAAGGCTAAATAAAGGTCGCCACAACTACGAAAATACGCGTAACCACAGATTACTAATGGTCGTACGAATGCTTTCGTCTGTGGCACGAATGTGTGGGAGGCTAAGCGAAGGTTCGAGGTTCGCGCGCTTTGATGTGCGTCAAAAAACCGACACAGCTTGGAAAAGTACGAATGTCTCGAAAACTTCGCGAAGTCATTCGCGAAGGTCGTCCTACACATGTGTGTTTAACGTATTCGCGAACCTTTGCGCACATGTGAGTGACCGGGGTTAGAAATTTTTTCGCTACGCTCAAGTAGACGGACAATGGTGCGAGTGAGAAACCGTTTCTTACGGCTTTATATGCGATGTGCGAAAAAGAGTTGAAAAAAAATGACAGCAGAACCTAGTTTGACTTCATTTATCATCTTTTATCATCTTGGTGAAAAGCGTCCACACGATTATTTTGTTATTTTGATCCCAATCGGGTTGATTTGGCTCTTATAACTACATAAATCAATAATGGTGTCGTGTTCTGTGTTGAATTGTAATGTTACTTACTTACGACAATAATCTAAGGAAATAACTACTTATTTCACAGGTAAATATGATTGTACAAGTACCATTTTTCATATTTCATATTTTAGTTGAATATATTCCCAAACACACTAACTTATATGCTAATATGATGCTATTAAACGCATATTTCCTAAATAAAGGCTGATTTCTAAACATACTGTGTTAGATAAAAAGACATTATGTCCGTGAACTTGAGAAAATAAGGCGTAGAGATTGATCAAAAATTATCGATATCGATACTCGTGTCGATGATTTCCAATATATAACTTTGTTTGTCTTTGTGAACACTAATAGTTTTATTTAAAGCTGCTTGTAACCGACAGTTTTCAAATGGTAAATTATACCAACTTAAGTACTAATTTAACAAATTTTTCCAGGTTTCCTGTAAATCCAGTGTTTAAGTTAAACTGGATAAATGTCATAAATAAATAGGCAGAGAGCCTCAAAGGAGACCTTAAGAAATTATTTAAATAAAATTGTTTAAAATCTTGTTTGTGTTTTATTTATTAAGCAATAATACATTATGGTCTATCGACAACCTAAAATGGACTTCAGTGCATCCCTAAAATTCACGCACACGTTTACAAATTTACAAACACTGGCTCATGCATCGAAATGGCTCATGTCACTTTTGGTGTCGCAGCCAAGCGAACTCTGTTCGTCTATTCCAATGGAATATTAAGTTTATGCGCCACTATTATAATTATAACGGAAGCTGGCATACAAGTGGGGGCGCCAGATTCCCTGTTAAATTAAAATGTCATTGGAAACCGACTCTTATAATAAGAGCGCTTATTCCGCACACCAGCGCCGCCAATGGAAAAAAAATCATAATAAGTACTCAAATAAAGACGAAATTGTGAATTATCTCTCTGTAGTGCACTGCGAACAAACTTTGTGGTACTTTTTGTCACTCAAACAATGTTTTTGGGCCTGTAGTATTAGCGTATAGTTGGCAGACACACCATGGAATTAGAAGGTTTTGACTAGGTCAAAAAATTGTTAATAAATAGTGATAAATAGTGAACTATAGCATATAAATAGTGATACTATGATTCAAAAGATATTTGAGTATCTTGGTGAGGCTGCAAACTTGACGTCAAGTTGGCAGACACCTTAAGAAATACAGTTCGTATCATTATGATTTATATGCCAAAAAATTGTTAGAAAATAGTGAATCGTATACGCAAAATTTCAATAACATTGCTTCAATACAAGCCGAGATATTACGGTCTCTAAGTGGGCTGCCAACTTGACGTTTCAGGCAATAGCAATTCCAGAGAAACGGGTACAAGTTTTAAACAAATAAATATATCAAAAAATTGTTAGTGAAATTGTGATTCCTACGATATAAATAAAACAAGAATTCTTCATTGCTATTTTCTAAAAATCGAATGTTAACTTTTACATAATACTCTGAATATGGATGTCGATCAATATTGAACTTTACTCCACAGGAATAAGGTTCAAACTTTATTGCAATCATGAGGTAAGTACTATCAAGCAAAAAAGTGAGATTTATATTTTTAGCCATATCCTAGAATTATTATTACACTTGTTTTATTAATTAAATATTGGTATCAAACAATAACAATATTCATTAATAACAATAATATTCATTACAATAGCGCCATCTCTCGGAAAAGATTGTCAATTTCTCAGTTATAGTTTAAAATTAGGTGCCTATATATGTATTAGGTATTATTTTACTTATTTGTTTTGAAATTCAAAAAGGCAAATCATAGCGTGCCAACCACTTTTAGTCGTTGAGTCAACTGTCTATTTTTACGAACGGTGGCTTTTGCGCCAACAATAAAGGCGATGATCGACTGTATAAAGACTACTCTTTAGTAGGCTGTGGTCAATACCCTACTCTTAATTCAATATTATTAATTCAGGAGAAACTATTAATATTTTCTACTTATATTACTTCCTACCTACTCACATACCAACTGATACTCATTTTACTATAAATCTCACCAGATAATAATAATAATATCTTTATTCTAACTCATACATAAATAGGTACCAAACGTTAAATTATAACTGAGAAATTGACAATCTTTTCCGAGAGATGGCGCTATTGCTATGATTATACCACCTGCCCTAATAAAACTATGTAGCATTGAACTGACCCCGATATTAACATTCCTTATAAACCAATCCTTCTTAGAGGGCATCTTTCCTGAAAAATTAAAAATAGCAAAAGTAATACCTATTCTAAAAAACGGAGGTAAATCAGATGATCCAAGTAACTACCGGCCGATTGCCCTACTTTCTACAATATCCAAAATCTTTGAAAAAGCCATGGTTACCAGAATAAATAGTTATTTGGAAAAATACAACTTGCTAGACAACAACCAATACGGCTAGATGAAATACCACCTGCCCTAATAAAACTATGTAGCATTGAACTGACCCCGATATTAACATTCCTTATAAACCAATCCTTCTTAGAGGGCATCTTTCCTGAAAAATTAAAAATAGCAAAAGTAATACCTATTCTAAAAAACGGAGGTAAATCAGATGATCCAAGTAACTACCGGCCGATTGCCCTACTTTCTACAATATCCAAAATCTTTGAAAAAGCCATGGTTACCAGAATAAATAGTTATTTGGAAAAATACAACTTGCTAGACAACAACCAATACGGCTTCCGAAAACACAGAACTACAACACAAGCAGTTTACAAGTATATACAAGAAGCTTTAAATTATATAAGGAACCAAAGTTATGCTGTGGGCCTCCTATTAGACATGTCGAAGGCATATGATAGGGTATCTCATTCCATACTACTTTCAAAACTCTCCAGTCTAGGCATCCGAGGTCAAGCTTACGAGTGGCTCAAATCTTACCTCAACAACAGAAAACAATTAGTACAAATAGAACATTTCGATGAAGAAAGTGGTGACCTGCGTAGCATAGATTCAGAAATAACAACTACCAACTGGTCTATACCTCAAGGAAGTGTCGTCGGATGCATCCTTTTCATAATTTACATTAATGACCTTCCCAAAATTTGTAATCAACTTTGTGTATTATTTGCTGATGACATATCCGTATTATTCGAATGTCCTAAAAACAAACCAAATTTAGAGAACATAGACCAAACCCTTAGAAACATAAACTCTTGGCTCCAAAAACATAATCTAGAAACAAATTGCAATAAATCCAAACTAATACAATTCAGACCCTATCAAAAAAGTCCACTAAACCTCAATAAAATATCGAATACACTAAATATTAAAGAAGTAACAGAATTTAACTTGTTAGGTCTAACAATAGACACAAACCTTAACTGGAAAAGTCATGTTGCTAAAATAAAAAACAAACTCTCTAAATTTGTTTACGGCCTTAGTGTGATTAAATTAAATACAAATACAAAATGTGCATTATCCGCATACTATGCGTATGCATACGCGTGGCTTAAATACGGAATCGTAATGTGGGGCCATAGTACCGATGTTAAGGATCTATTTATAATACAAAAGAAATGCCTCCGCATTATTGTAAACATTCGGCAAAGAGTGAGTTGTAGACCGTATTTTATTAAACACAACATATTAACTTTAACATCAATATATATTTTAGAAACAGCAACATTTGTCCATAAAAATAAAATCCTTTATGAAAAAGTTAAAAGTGAGCGAAGGAAAAACAAACTCATACTACCAGAACCAAAATTAGAATTATTTAAAAGCAGCCCTTATTATAAATCCATACAAATATTTAATAAACTACCCCCATCTATGACAGAAACAAAAGACTCAAAATTATTTACCAACAAATTAAAGTCATTATTATTACAAAAATGTTATTATACAATAGAAGAATTTTTTTGTGATAAGTTAAAATAGATTTAAGAAATTCATTAAGTACAACTATATTAAAATTTGTAGTTCCTACTAGTCTTAAGTATTAACAATATTTTGTAAAATTAAGGAAAAAAATATTGAATTATAATTAAGTAAGTAAAATTTTACTAAAATTGCCATACCCTTGCCGGGTGCATGTATAGCTATTATAAGTCTTATCTTGTAAGTGTGTTACATGTATGCAATAAATAAATATATAAATAAATAATTGTTGTTATTAATGAATATCGTTATTGTTTGATACCAACACTTAATTAATAAAACAAGTGTAATAATACTTGGAGGACATGGCTAAAAATATAAATCTCACTTTTTTGCTTGATAGTACTCACATCACGATTGCAATAAAGTTTGAACCTTATTCCTCTGAAGCAAAGTTCAATATTGATCGACAGCCTATTCAGAGTATTATGTAAAAGTTAACATTCGATTTTTAGAAAATAACAATGAAGAATTCTTGTTTCATTTATATCGTAGGAATCACAATTTCACTAACAATTTTTTGATATATTTATTTGTTTAAAACTTGTACCCGTTTCTCTGGAATCGCTATCGCCTGAAACGTCAAGTTGGCAGCCCACTTAGAGACCGTAATATCTCGGCTTGTATTGAAGCAATGTTATTGAAATTTTGCGTATACGATTCACTATTTTCTAACAATTTTTTGGCATATAAATCATAATGATACGAACTGTATTTCTTAAGGTGTCTGCCAACTTGACGTCAAGTTTGCAGCCTCACCAAGATACTCAAATATCTTTTGAATCATAGTATCACTATTTATATGCTATAGTTCACTATTTATCACTATTTATTAACAATTTTTTGACCTAGTCAAAACCTTCTAATTCCATGGTGTGTCTGCCAACTATACGCTAATCCTGTAGTTTAGTTTAATGGACTTTTATCGCTAAAATTGGCCATTTTTCGCAATAAAAGTCCATATAACTAAACGGCAGCACAAAATAGAGAGACTCTCTATATTGTGACGACAGGCTAGAAAATATTGATTAAGTGATAAAAAACCGGGCAAGTTCATGTCGGGCCACGCGCAGTACGGTTCCGTAGTTACCTTATACCACACAATATTTAATACCACTATTATTTTTTGTTTTTCACAGTGTTAGTATGAATGACAAAGTTATATTTGCGGTTTTGGAAAATGTGCTATATCTCAAAAACTAATTATTATATCGCGTTCAAACCAATTTTCGTTGAAAGTGTTTATTAAGATCCACAGCATATATTTTTTTTAGACTTTTCACTCTTATTTCAAAAGTTAGAGGGGGGGGGGGGGACACACATTTTGCCACTTTGGCAGTGTTTATCTTTCAAACGGTTGACTTTGAATAAAATTCGTCTTAGGAACCTAAATGTCATTTTTAAAGACCTATCTATAGATACCCCGCACGTATTGGTTTGAACAAAAAATATTTTTCAGTTTCAGTTCCATGTATGGGGAGCCCCCCCGTTAAACTTTTATTTTTGTGTTAAATTCGTTAAGCGGTTAACAGAATACATCTACCTACCAAGTTTCAACTGTGTAATCCAATACTTTCGAAATAAAGTGGCTGTGACATACGGACGGACAGACAGACATGACGAATCTATAAGGGTTCCGTTTTTTGCCATTTAGGCTACGGAACCCTAAAAAGTACCACAAAGCTTGTTCGGAGTGCACTACAGAGAGATAATTCACAATTATGTCTTTATTTAAGCACTAGATTTTTTGACATTGAAAATGTCTTTTCGTTCGCTCCAGTATAGGCACCGATTTCACGAAAAAGTGCGATCCCTTTATATCACAGAATGTTGTGAAGATATGATATTCAAAAAGATCCAAAAGACGCGTATTTACGAGTGCTACAGAATTATTCGAGAAAATAAAATACGTTATAAATTATGGCCGAAATAGTGGAAAAAAAAATAATTTCTTTCCGATTTTTTGATTTTGGCGCTCGATATTTTGGAAACGAAGAACGATATCAAAATTTTGAGAAAAACTCCTCTGAACAATTCAGTCAGCTACAATTTGAGCCTAAAACAAAGACGATCGGGTTAAGGGTTTGCCCTGTAGCTTAACCTTTAACATCGAAAATGTTTTTTCGATCGCTTCAGTATAGCTCCCATTTTCGCTCAGAGTGCGACATCGCCTTGGTTTTTTCACCTTTAAGGCTACATGAATGGTTGAAGCCTCAAATCAAAAGACGCATATCAATGAGCGCTACATACAATATGTATCGTGTTGGCGTAATTTCGGGAAGCGCGCTCCTTAGATGCGCATCGCGTCGCTGAGTAGACGTAGTTGACTTCAAAATAAATCTTAGATTTTTTCATACTTATATTTTAGGTTATAGTTAATACCTTTCAATAAAATAGTAATGTTTATAAAAATTAAATATTTTTATATGAATTTCATACACACGAATCACAGAAACGTAAATCCAAAATTATTCATGGCTTTGCTGTGATTTCAAAGTATTGTAACAACCTACTAATTCAAAGAAAGGGATATATTTTTTATAAAATTCAATTATTAAATTCATTTTCAATGTACCTACCAGAAGGTCGTGAAAGGCACGAGATCTGTGATTTTTTTCCATTGGCAGCGCTAGTGCGCAGTCTGCGCCCTCTATTAGTTTCTTTTCAAACCTCTGGACCGTCGGCCAACCAGGGTCATTTTCGATCTATCGCATATTAGCACCAGACCAAATTCGAAAGATAGCAATTAGCTTGTTGTTATCAAATATCATTATCTGGGTTGCGAAGTAGGAAGCTTTTGGGAGATATGCGACCATGAACATGGTCACCCATCGCTAAAAAAATATCGATCGCATATTTATATAAATGGTGAACAGGGTCGCGACAGTCGTGAGTGGCATCATTACCTGAACTATTTTTTGTGTTTTCATATCGATCGAATAAGAAACAAGGATCACAAGAGCATATATCGATGGCTTAGAGCACACATGTTCTAATTACAAAAAGTAGATTTTTCAGGAGAGCAATTTAAAGTTGAAGCATCATAATACAAAAAACTGTCTATCATATGGAATTCAAATTACGTTTATTCATAAGACTTATTCTTTGGTTCTACAAATAAGTAAATTTCATAACGAAATTACGCCAAATTGATAACAAAATCAGCTGAAAACCTAGCTAGCCCCCCTCACTTAGAACATTTGAACCCTCAAATTTAGTAATTTGAATGTACGAATGTACTAAGTGGAGCGGGGTTAGTATTTTAGTAGATTAACACGTACTTATCAAAACAAAAATATTAGATATATTTATTAAATTATTAATTTAAAATAAAGAATAAAAATAAAATAAAATAATTTATTAATTTTTATTATTAAATTGTGTATAATAATATATTAATAATAATATTAATAAATAGGAAGTCAATAAAACATTGCATAGTAGGTAATCAATTATTAATGTTTTGTTCTACTACATTTTAATGAATACTAGGTACTCATTAAAATAGTCTCAACAAAATAAGTGGAAGTATTTATTCATCTTTAAATCAGTCATTACGGTAGGTTATTTATTATTATTTATAATCAGACTTTAGTTTTAGATACCGTTAGATTTTGAAAACTTCACATTTAAGCCTATAATATGACTCGTGAGATTAGAAGTAGACGGAAAATTGTAAACCAAACAAACCATACATTTTAAAGCTTAATTTTTATTAGATTATAAACTAACAAGTAACGTAAACTGTTTGTTCAGGTAACAATTTCCGCTAATTTATATTTTTCCTAGTTCGATCACAAGATTCATAAGCTAAAGTTTTTAACAATTTTTGGGTAACTTACTTACATTACTTATTTGTACCTTTTAGAAAAAATACTAAATGTTGGTGTATGCAAAAATCTCAAATTTAAAAACATTTAAATTTCTTCAATATTAAACTCATCCTGATTCTCCTTTTCTTCATCAGATGTTTCAGTGTCAGTGGTATTGTATTAGGAATATTTTCAGCACTGGATGGCAAGTCTCTATAGTATTGCTCATAGTCCGATGGAATCACACCATTCTTTAAAAGAGTAAGAAAATCTTTTTAGGGTTCCGTACCTAAATGGTAAAAACGGGACCCTATCACTAAGACTCCGCTGTCCATCTGTCTGTATATAACCAGGCTTTATCTCATGAACCGTAATAGCTAGATAGTTGAAATTTTCACAGATGATGTATTTTTGTTCCTGCTATAACAGCAAATACTAAAAACAGAATAAAATAAATATTTAAACAAACGTGATTTTTGCCGTTTTTCGCTCGATATTAATAACGACAACAGGCAGAAAGTTGACACAGATAATGTATTTCTGTTGCCGCTATAACAACAAATACTAAAAACAGAAAAAGATTTAGGGGCTCCCATACAAGAAACTTGATTTTTTTTGTCGTTTTTAGTACGGAACCCTTCGTGCGCGAGTCTGATTCGCACTTGGCCGGTTTTTTCTTACATTGTGATATTTGTGCACTTGATAATTGTCGCAAGCATTAGATTTGTTTTTGTATTAACTGCACTTACAATATTTGGATTGTATGTAATATGTTAGATTACATGTCGTAAAAGTACTTAATATTTTTGTGCATTAACTAGTATCGCGGGAGGGAATCTTTAAATCACTTATGGAGTTTGCGTAGCAGACTAGTAAAAATAAAGGATTTTAATACTTTTGGACATAACCGAAGCTTACTTGATACAACAGTGACACTGAGTTTTTGATAGAAAGAGATGGAATATCGACACGTGGGTAAGTGCAAACGGTAGAGCACGTCAATTAATACAGTTGTCACTCAAAAAGTAAAAATCGATTTTTTTGTAATTAGAACATGTGTGCTCTACGCCATCGATATGTGAAATGTACTTACCTGGCCTGAACTCCTAGACGCTTCCTGAAAGCGACGCAAGACTGTGGTTTTATATACGCCTGGGACCTGCCCCACCCCCTGAATGCAATTATATGCCAATATGTAGTCGATTATTTTTTGGAAAAAAGTCTCTATGTTTCTACCCTGGCCGCGCGCATGCTTCCTGAAAATTTACCAAGCCGATGTCTAACATGTTTGTAATGATGCTACCTACGACCCTGTTCAACATTTATATCAATATTCGATCGATTATTTTTTGCGATTGGGATCATTGTATGGGAGGCCATATGTTCAGCGTGGCATATCTTCCAAAAGCTTCCTCCTTCGTAACCCAGACGACAATATTTGATAACACCAAACTAATAGCTATCTTATCAATGTGGTCTGGTCCCAATATGCGATAGATTGAAAATGAGCTCCTTGGCCGACGGTCCAGTCGTGCCAGCTTTCGTTAGAGAGACTATTTAACACATACATATTATGCTTCAACTATAGATTCTAATATGGCTTTATTTAAAGCTAAAAACTTAATTATCAAAATTCTAGCAAGCAAAACAAAAATCATCAAAATTCTTTCCGTAAATAATTGAAAAACGCTTTTAATGAATCAATTTTATATCTTGTGTAGGATAGGAACGTATCCTATTGCGATGTTACAAAAGTAAAAAAAGTAATTATTGGCAAACTAAAAAGTACCTAACTGCTAATTTAATTAAATTAACTTTTTATAAACACTGATTCATTATGGTGTTTTAACTTTCACTTTCCAGTATGAATTCTTACATGTTTATTTAAATGATTCTTTTATGAAGAATTCATACATACATGTGCATCTAAACTACTGCTATGAGTAAAACTTTTTATACAATAACTACATTTGTATGGTGTCTCTCCTTTATGAATTCTTACATGTGTATATAAAGTACTACGTTGAGTAAACGATTTTATACAATATCTACATTTGTATGGTTTCTCTCCAGTATGATTTTTTACATGTGTAGCTAAATTACTGCTATGAGTAAAACTTTTCATACAATAACTACATTTGTATGGTATCACTCCAGTATGAATTCTTACATGTGTAGCTAAATTACTTTGATCAGAAAAACATTTCGAACAATAACTACATTTGTATGGTTTCTCTCCTGTATGAATTCTTACATGTGCAGTTAAACTACTATTATTAGTAAAACATTTCGTACAATAACTACATTTGTATGGTTTATCTCCTGTATGAATTCTTACATGTGCAGCTAAATTACTGCTGTTAGTAAAATTTTTCGTACAATAACTACATTTGTATGGTTTCTCTCCTGTATGAATTCTTACATGTGTAGCTAAATCACTGCTGTTAGTAAAACTTTTCGTACAATAATTACATTTGTGTGGTTTCTTTCCTGTATGAATTCTTACATGTGTATCTAAAGTAAATCGTCGGGTAAAACATTTCAAACAATAACTACATTTGTATGGTTTCTCTCCTGTATGAATTCTTACATGTGCATTTAAATTAGTACGTTCAGTAAAACATTTTTTACAATAACTACATCTGTATGGTTTTTCTCCTGTATGAATTCTTAAATGTGCATCTAAATGAGTATGTTGAGTAAAACATTTCTTACAATAACTACATTTGTATTGAGTCTCATCGCTACAAATACTATCCTTATGCGTGTCCTTATTTTTGCTTTTATTATTTTCCGTCACTTTCTTATTTTTCAGTACACCCTTGCTTTTCAAAATATTAGAATTTTTACTATTTTGATAGTTTGTATTTGAATCAGTTAGCGAGTTTAGTTTAGTATCAAATTTAATTATGTGCCATTTCTGAATATGATTTTTTAAAAGGCTTTTGCAGAGATATTCTATTTTGCATATATCGCATATAAAAATATTATTTGGATCTGTAACCCGTTCATTGCTGTTTGCTTCTATTTTAGAATTTTTTATTTTACTATTAATATTGGAAGTGGTTGTTTCATTCTTCGTTATTATAGTGTTGATAGGAGTTTTACAATTTTTACTGCGTACTTTAAAGTAAGGTATTTTGATATTATCTTCGTTCTGTGGCTTATTTGTATCACCCTTGTCGGTTATTTTAAAGGGTTCTTGACTTTTTAGTATATCCTTTTCAGTTTCAGTATCCAATTTACTTTTCTCGGATAAGCGCCGCACCTGTGAAGTATTTTTTAAATGATAGATTAACAATAGCTACTTATTTGTAAAAGCTACATTAAGACCGTTTGTTTCACAATTGGTCCACTTTACGAAAACATGCCTATTTCGCGATTGGTCTTATTCGCGTTTATTCCTTTTCGAATAAGGTGCACTTTCTAGCAATGGGGAATGTCCGAAAAAAATCAAATTGGCTGAATATTTTTTACAGATTATCTGCAACGCACCATGCATGCAACACTAGTATATGTGGATGGCCTCCGCGCACGCTGCGCGCGCCTGTTGCCGGCAGTCTACGCGCGCACGCCATGCAGCCGCCAACAGCGCCGTAAATTACTTATATACTACAACAATGCGTAAGGCCAACAACAGATTACCCTTCTTGCAATCACTGCCTGTTTTATAGTAGTTTACTAGTTTAAGTGCCTGTTTCACAATTTTATAACTGTCATGTTTTCATTTGCGCCGAGAAAAAGTTAAAGTGAAAGTTTGTGGGTTTGGATGTTTAGATGTTTGGATGTTTGTTCCTCAATCACGCAAAAACTACTGAACGGATTTGGTTGGAATTTGGCACACAGATAGTAGATAGCCTAGATTAAAACATAAAATACTTTTTATTCTGATATTCCCACGGGAACGGGAACCACGCAGGTGAAACCGCGGGCGGCCGCTAGTAATGTTATAATTATAACATAGGTTAGTGCATAAGAATAAATAAAACTGGGTAGAACGGACACTCCCGCTCCGGACTGACTGGCTCAATGTCACGATATTAACCTACACAGTTAAACAGAAAACTCAGTCGTGCGTGCTGCTACAGCCGGCGTCGCCGCACGTGCGTTTACCTGTTTGTGCGCTCCGTACGATCTTGGAAACAAATTACAATGGCGTCAAGTTATTGTGGTGTGTTTGGTTGTACAAATATTTCAAAAGCGATGCCACACTTAAGTTTTTTTAGTCCGCCCAAAGATGATGATAGGTAGGTAATATTTTTTAAATATTATTTCGTTTTCGTACCTCATACATATATACATACTGTACACACCTGTTATTGGCCTACACATCAGAAGTACAGTTTGATTATTGTTTCTAAATGTATGTCTTAAATAAATAAAATAGAAAAATAAATATAAACAATATGCTTCAGCTAAATGCATTTTAGTTCTAATATGGCTTTATTTTTATACACATTATCAAAATTCGTACGAGCAAAACAAAAACATCAAAATGCTTTTAGTAAATCATTGACACTCTTTAAATGTATCAATTTAATTATATCTTGTTAATAAGGGTATCCCTATTGTAGGGCTGGCATAAATGCTAAGATGCCGACCGGGACATTTGAACAAAAATAGGGTAAGTAAACCATGGATTTTCAAAAAACCCCAGTTATATTTAAGTGCTACTTGCTGACCGGGACACAAGACACAACGCTTTAAACCGGGACATGTTCCGGTGTACTGGGACGTATGGCAGCCGGGCCCTATTGCGATGTTCCAAAAGTTCTTATTGCAAATTATCTTAAACTAAAAACTAACTGCTTATTTAATTAAATTAACTTATTATTTAACGTTGATTAATTATAGTATTTTATATTCTCTTTCCTGTATGAATTTTTACATGTTTATTTAAATGACTAGGCCGCCGAGTAAAACATTTCGTAAAATAACTACATACATTCGTGTGGTCTCTATCCTGTATGAATTTTTACATGTGCGTTTAAACTACTGCTTCGAGTAAAAGATTTCGTACAATAACTACATTTATATGGTTTTTCTTTTGTATGAATTCTTATATGTGTAACTAAATTACTGTTACAAGAAAAACATTTTATACAATAACTACATTTGTATGGTTTCTCTCCTGTATGAATTCTTATATGTGTAGTTAAATCATTGCTGTTTGTAAAACTTTTCGTACAATAACTACATTTGTATGGTTTCTCTCCTGTATGAATTCTTACATGTATAGTTAACTTACTGCTTGTAGTAAAACATTTCGTACAGTAACTACATTTGTGTGGTTTCTCTCCTGTATGAATTCTTATATGTGCATCTAAATTACTGTTATTAGAAAAACATTTCGAACAATAACTACATTTGTATGGTTTCTCTCCTGTATGAGTTCTTACATGTGAAGCTAAATTACTTTTATCAGAAAAACATTTCGAACAATAATTACATTTGTATAATATCTCTCTTGTATGAATTCTTGTATGTCTATCTAAAGTAGTACGTCGAGTAAAACATTTCGTACAATAACAACATTTGTATGGTTTCTCTCCTGTATGAATTCTTACATGTAAATCTAAATTTTTACGTCGAGTAAAACATTTTATACAATAACTACATTTGTATGGTTGCTCTCCAGTATGAATTCTTACATGTGTAGCTAAATTACTTTTATCAGAAAAAAATTTCGGACAATTACTACATTTGTATAATATCTCTCCTGTATGAATTCTTGTATGTCTATCTAAAGTACTATGTCGAGTAAAACATTTCGTACAATAACAACATTTGTATGGTTTCTCTCCTGTATGAGTTCTTATATGTCTAGCTAAATCACCGCTGCTAATGAAACTTTTCGTACAATAACTACATTTGTGTGGTTTCTCTCCTGTATGCATTCTTACATGTGCAGATAAAGCACTGCTTTTAGTAAAACATTTTATACAATAACTACATTTGTATTGCTTCTCATCGCTACAAATGCTATCCTTATGTTTGTACTTATTTTTGCCAACTTTATTTACCGTCACATTCTTATTTTTTAGTACAACCTTTTCTTTCAAAAGTTTAGTATTTTTACTGTTTTGATAGTTTGTATTTGAATTAGTTAGCGAATTTGGTTTTCTATCAATTTCAATTATGTGCCATTTCTTAATATGTTTTTTTAAGAGGCTTTTGCAGAGATATTCTTTTTTGCATACATCGCATATAAAAATATTATTTGGAGCTGTTACCTGTTCATTGCTATTTGTTTCAATTATAGAATTCTTAATTGCACTATTAATATAGGAAGTGGTTGTTTCATTGTTCGTTCTTATTGTTTTAATAGTTTGATTTTTTTTACTGCATCTTTTAAAGTCAAGTATTTTCCTATTATCTTCGTTCTGTGTCTTATTTTTCTCACCCTTATCGGTTACTTGACTTTTCATTATCTCCTTTTCAGTTTCATTATCCGATTTACGTTTTTCGGGTAAGTGCAGCACCTGTGGAGTATTTTATTTTCAATAAATAAGAATTTTACAATAGCTAGTTGTGAAATGTACATTAAGCCGGTTTAGTCACATATGGCCCACTTCGCAATTACTAACTAATTAACTTTAAAATATTTATTGAGCTGAAATTATAATATCGAGGGCATCAAGCTGTAAGGTCGTATCTACCGAATTTTCAAAAATCGGTTTTTGGGGCGAACCTACATTTTTTTTTTAGCTCTACAACATACTGAAAGGGCGTAACAGTTCTTCGCTTATTTATCAAATTGACATAAACATGTAAAGGCGTATTTAATACAATTAGTTATTGTTAGTAACAAGTTCAAAAGACGAAAGAGTCGATACGACCTCGGCTTGCCACGATAATGTCGATACGCCTTTACATTATTAATAATAAAGGCTTATTAGTCGTTACGCCTTTTTAATGCTACAAACAATCGAAATGCTAGTTACCTCATGCAAGTGAAGTGACCTTATCCAAATAAGCAAAAAAAATGATCTACAGCGTTAGTCTATCATGGGCAGTTTTTGAGACATATAATGTTTAAAACATTATATGTCGGTCATTTTCTTTTTTAGGCGATGTCGCTTTCTTAAACCAGTTTCAGCTCAAAGATCTTTTCCAAATGAGCAAACAAATATTCTACAGCGTAAGTCTATCATGGGCAGTTTTTGAGATATTTAAGATTAAAAAAATATTTAGATAGGTATTTTTTTTGCCTATGTCGCTTCCAAAAGACACTTTCATCTCAAAGATCTTATCCAAATAAGCACGAAAATATTTCACATCTTAAGTCTATCATGGTTAGTTTTTGACATATTTAAGAATTAAAAATTATATGTCGGTCATTTTCTTTTTTTGGCGATGTCACTTTCTAAAACCAGTATCAACTCAAAGATCTTATCCAAATAACCAAGGAAATATTCTACGGCATAAGTCTATCATGGGCAGTTTTTGAGATATTTAAGTTTAAAAAAAATACATGTAGGTAATTTTTTGGCAATGTCGCTTCCAAAAAACACGTCCAGCTCAAAGATCTTATCCAAATAAGCAAAAAAACATTCTACAGCATTAAGTTTATCATGGGCATTTTTTGAGATATTTAAGATTAAAAAAATATTTATATAGGTTTTTTTTGGCTATGTCGCTATCAAAAAACACTTTCATCTCAAAGATCTTATCAAAATAAGCAAGAAAATATTCTACATCTTAAATCTATCATGGGCAGTTTTTGAGATAATTAAGATTAAAAAATTATAATATGTAGAGTCTATCATGGGCAGTTTTTGAAATATTTAAGTTTGAAAAATAATATGTGGGTCATTTTCTTTTTGTGGCGATGTCGCTTTCTGAAACCAGTTTTAGCTCAAAGATCTTATCCAAATAAGAAAAAAAATATTCAATAGCGTAACAGAAGTCTATCGTTGGCACTGCTTATCATTTTTAAACTTAAATATCTCAAAAACTGCCAATGACAGACTAAGGCTGGAAACAGTGCTCGACCGACGGTTAGCGCTGACCGTCAGTCGACGTAGCAATATCTATGCAAGTCTATGAACGCGCACACAGCCACGCTGACGGTATGCGCGTGATTTGGTACGCGCGTACGGTCGGTCGAGTGGTCGGTCCGGCTCGTCGGTTGCGCGTACGTCGGTAAACCGACGAGCTATGAGATTGTATGGGTGCGTTCAGTGCTTCGCTGACGGAGCGACCGACCGTACGCGCGTACGTACACTCAAAGCAAAAATGTACCTATATCGATACAGAGCGCCTTATAACTGAAGTCCGGCTTCGTCCGGCAATATGGGATTTATCGTCTGAATTTCATAAAGACCGTGATGCTAAAATAAGTGTTTGTCAAGAAGTTTGTAAAGAATCAATTCCGGATTTCGACGATAAGTCTGACAGTGAGAAAAAGGATTCATTTTTCTTGTGATCTGTACACACGCGTAGCAGTTCGCCGTCAGCGTAGCACTGAATGAATTTTCGCAACCGACGGTCAGCGCTGACGGTCAGGACGTACGGTCAGGACGTACCGTCGGTCGAGCACTGTTTCCAGCCTTACGCTGTGAAATATTTTTTTGCTTATTTGGATAAGATCTTTGAGGTGGATGTGTTTTTTGGAAGCGACATTGCGAAAAAAAATTCCCTACATGTAATTTTTTAAACTTAAATATCTCAAAAACTGCCCATGATAGACTTGCGCCGAAGAATATTTTTTTGCTTATTTGGATACGATCTTTGAGCAGATACTGGTTTTAGAAAGCGGCATCACAAAAAAAAAAAAATGACCGACATATAATTTTTTAAACTTAAATATCTCAAAAACTGCCCATGATAGACTTACGCTGTAGAATTTGTTTTTGCTTATTTGAATAAGATCTTTGACATGGATGTGTTTTTCAGAAGCGACATTGCCAAAAAAAATTACCTTTGTCATACAAGTATTTTATCTTAAATATCTCAAAAACTGCCCATGATAGATTTAAGCTGTAGAATATTTTTTGTATATTTGGATAAGATCTTTGGGCTAAAACGGGTTTTAGAAAGCGACACATAAAAAGAAAAAAAATGACCCACATATTATTTTGTAAACTTAAATATCTCAAAAACTGCCCATGATAGACTCACGCTGTGCAGTATTTTTTTGCTCATTTGGATAAGGATTTGATTACATTTTGTTTTAATCACACTAGTTAACGCTGAGCCAAGTAGATATTTAAAATAATTATTCGAAGTTTTGTCAACTTTGAAAAAATATTTTAAATATCTGATTGAAAGTTGTGCGTGTAAATACCCGTTTTCAAATTGTTTACGTTCTTGTAATGATTACTTAAGTAAATTATTTACTTGACATACGCCTCTTTGTCACCACCCAGAGGATTTCAGCTGCACGCTACAAGGGCGTAATTACATAAAAATACGTGAAATCATGCACTTTTTAAAATATAATTATATGCTAATAACATGTTTAGATAATATCTTTCACCATACCGAAATGCAAAAACATAGGTAGAAACATACAAAAGTTATCATTGATAAACTATTTTTATTACTAAATCCTAGCCTCCTATAAAATTTCAATATGTGTAAATACGACCTTTTAGTTTGATACCCTCGATATCTAGTTGTAAACTTTTATTTTCAATCACTTTTTATATTTTATTACATATACTTTTATGTAAGTATTTTTCTGTTTTTTTCTTTTCTTAATACATCACCCAAGTTGTGAAATGTACATTAAGCCGGTTTAGTCACATATGGCCCACTTCGCAATTACTAACTAATTAACTTTAAAATATTTATTGAGCTGAAATTATAATATCTAGTTGTAAACTTTTATTTTCAATCACTTTTTATATTTTATTACATATACTTTTATGTAAGTATTTTTCTTTTTTTTTCTTTTCTTAGTACATCACCCAAGTATAGAGGATTCGATCCCGGGATCCCGGATTTCGGGATCCCGAGATCCCGAACGTTTTTCAATCCCGAAATTTTCGGGATTGAAATTTCATAATCCCGAGATTTTCGGGATTGGTTAATTAATTAAATAAAAGTTGCAAAATATAGTGCGTGATGCTAAACGCTCAGTGCCAGTGCTCTCAATATAATTGCACGCCTATCATTTATTATATAAAATACAAGAAAACCTGTATTTCACTCAAGCAGCACTACTACTACCTAGATACTAACTAGGTTTTTACATGAAATCCGTCTTTTTCATCGACGTTAAGAGAGGTTTTGTCAATTATCTTTATTTGCATAGTTTGTTAAATATTTTTTTTCAATTTATTGAAGTATAAATGAAGATCTTTTACACTCTTGAAAAAAGTCTGGTTAGACTTAATTTGACTCTAACTTTGATTAGTAAGTGATTAGATTACGTGTGTATTGTAACGTAAAATATGTTGGTTTTCGTTAAAATTTTGATTAAAGTACGTCGATTTTTGACGAAATCGAAAATTTTAGTTTTTAATCTTCAATCCCGAAATAATCCCGGGATTGCCTTAGTCTATTCCCGAAATCCCGGGATCTGAAAAAGGGCCGGGATCGAATTCCCTACCCAAGTATCAGGATCACATAAATATGGAGAAACTTAACGTCTATATTTTCAATCAGTTTTTCTTTTTTTTTTCTTCGTAATACGTCAGTATATGTACCTACACGTATTACGAACTACACACGTATTACGGAGAAAAGAAAAAATATAAGTTTATATTCTACATATTTATGTGAAAGAACAAAAAACTGCGGTTTATCTTTTCTCTTATTTATTTATTTATGTGAAATGGCAAATGGCAGACGCGCGCCTGTTGCCGGCAGTCCACGCGCGCACGCCATGCAGCCGCCAACAGCGCCGCAAAGTACTTACATACTACAATACGTAAGGCCAATAACAGATTTTCCTACTTACGATCCTTGCTTGCATTATAACTAGTAGTTTAAGCACAGAATACATAATAGTACAAGTACAGAAGATCCACTCCGCAAAGTCAATTATTTAAATAGCGACTCTATTCCATACACAATAAAGTGCAATTCAGGTTGCACACCGCTCCCTTGGCTACAGTTATATTCACCTAGAAGTTGCCTCTCTTTCTATCGCGTAGCTCTTATTTCCTCTAACGAATTCAGGGTTTCACTTTCTTCTTTTATATAATAATTAAATAACAGGTAGTTAATTTATTACAAGTTATGAGGTTGTGAAATAATGTCTAGGTACCTAAATATGTTTCAAAATAACCTAGGATAAGTACAGTCAACGCCACATCAGACATGCTGACTTTGAGTCAATTTGCTTTCATACGAAATTAAATTGTATTCATAATTAACTTTATTTCGAAAGTAGGTAAGTGTACCTACCTAATCTATAAATTATTATTTCAGTAAATAGTTGGGTGAATATTGTTTAACAAATAAGACAAGTAAGTACCTACCTAAGAATAAATGGATACTAAATACTAATACGTTTCGATGTCGTTTGGAACTTTTGGAAGTGTGAAAAACACGTGAGGTTCGGATCCTTTTTATTAGTATTAAGGCAGCCCATTACGATGTCATATGCCTTCATTTTGGTTATAATAATATTACTATAGAGTGACTATCGAAATCGAACTGCTAACGTGCGACCCAGCCGGCACGCCATCGCCCTCTGAAATTAGTCCGTCCGGACGGACCCGCTGGCTACTTGTAGCTTCGTACCTAAAGCGCGGAGTGGGCCTAGCCTGGTTTAAGAGCGTATTTCACAATCTCATTAACTGGCATTCTGGTTTAATTTAAACGCGGGGGGGAGGGGCACGCACACAACCACTATTAAATTTATTTACACTTACACTATGATAATAGTATGGATCGATCTTTACCTCTTCCTCGACGCTCTTCCCTCTCTTCGTAACTTTCTTCCTCTCTTTCCTCTGTTTAAGTTTGGATAATTGCACGTCGTCCTCTGAAGACGGTTCCGGCTCCAGAGAGAAGTCCTCGAGTTGGAGATCTTCATCGTGGTCGAATACCTGGTCTTCAGTGTTTAGTGTCTCTGAATTAACATTATGATAAGATGGATGAACTAACATTTTGTAGCGATGCTATCTTTTATCTTTTAAAAACTGAATAGACCGACTAGTTCAGTCAATATATGACCCACAAGGGGGTGTAGAGTGCATGAGAGGGGACCTAAGCGATTTCTCCTGAAACTTGTTCAGGGTGCTTAGGAAGTGAACCTACTAAAAGTCCTGACGTTTCGGAGGTGTGCCGGAGGGTGGAGGGGGGGGGGGGGAGAAGGTAGGCGTTGTTGCGGAAAATGATCAAAGATGAAATGGAAGCTTATAACATTCTCTATAACTTTAGTTCTGTACCTACACTTTGTTCGAATTTCTAACCGTTTATGGGCTACTCGCTCAGAAAATGTGAAAATTTGGATGATGGCCAAGATGGCCAAGGGAGTTGTTATACACACCCTCATATAGTTTATAACCTGAATTAACACATAGGGTACTTTTTATTTTGATCAAAGGTTCCCTAGGGTCCACGTGGACGAAGACGCGTGCGCAAGCTAATTGACGTTTAACTCCAAAAATACTAACAATTGATTTAAAGTTTGTTTGCAGATAATGTTGTTCTAAAAAAGGCCTTTCTAATGATATATCATTCGTTGGTAGAGGGTGTGTATAACAGCTCCATTGGCAATCTTGCCCATCATCCAAATTTTCACATTTTCAGAGCGAGTAGCCCAAAAACGGTTAGAAATTCGAACAAAGTGTACAGAACTAAAGTTATAGAGAATGTTATAAGCATTCATTCCATCTTTGATCATTTTCCGCCACATCGCCCCATTATTGAGATATTGGCGAAAAACGTAAAAGTGGTACCTTCTCCCCCCCCCTCCACCCTACGGCTCACCTACGAGGCGTCAGGACTTTTAGTATGTTTACTTCCTAAGCACCCTGAACAAGTTTCAGGAGAAATCGCGTAGGTCCCCTGTCATGCATTCTATAACTCCTTTATTGATTGGACTAGACTGGGACCGGCCAGGGACACTCCGCACTATACGTTTGAAGCTATAAGTTTAATATACATTGCAATTGTGTAATTTAAAGTAAACATTGTGCAGACTTTTTGTGTGGCCAATAGCAAGATGGGTGACCGTATTACGGTTGACTTGACAGCAGTGGCGACATTCGACATCAGCCGTTTTTAAAGTCCACACAGATAGGGCACAGGCCTGCCCTATGGGTGGATGAAGAGGGGCCATAACCTACAGTGCTGGCCCAATGCAGATTGGTGGCTGCAAATGAAGCCGGGACTAACGGATTAACTTGCCTTCCGAAGCAAGGAGGAGCTGGAGGAGCTCGAGATACTAAAATTTTGGTCACCCATCCCATGATCAACCCTAGCAAAAGTAGCTTTACCTCCGCAACCACGGTCAGGCGCTAAACAACTGCGCCATCGAGCTCCTCTCCTGTTTAATGTTGGGACATTGAAAATGTCCATTACAATGCAATTAATTAAACTAAATAGGTATGTACAACAGAAGCGACCAACTTCAAAGCGCTTACGGTACAAAATGATAAATGTTAATCTGTAAAATTTAGGCTTTGCCACACATTCTCGAGTGAAGTTGCCGCAGATCACTGTCTATTGTCAATTTAATCTCATTGCACATTACATACTGTTTTACCAACTTACCAAAATCAACCAGCTCGTCCTCCAACTCCAATTTAACTTGATCCGTGTCATCGTCAATATCTTCCTTGAGTAACACCGGTTGGAACTCGGTGTCTTCATTTATCTCCACCTCGGACAAGCTGAGTCTAGTCGTTGAGTATTGTGTTAAGTCTGACGGAGAACTGAGAAATGAGTGCTGAAAAAAAATTATATTCATCTAAATGCTTTTTATAACTAACATAGAACTGACAAGATATAAAATAACCCAATATAACGATGTGAAAGAAAAGAAATATTTAGTTTTGTGATTCAAATAATTGGAAAGTTACTTATATGAAATTTAATACTAATAATACTAAGTTTTATCAGAATTTAACTAAAGTAGACTTTAACTCCAAGGATTTATTATGAATAAGATGGTAAGAATAATCTAATATATTTACCTTTCTAGAGTAACAGTTGAGTATATCGTAAGACTTCAGCAGCTGTGATCGGAATTGCCATGCTCTACGAACTGCGGCGAGGCACTCCCAACATAGCTGGACGGAGAGGCCGGCGGGAATCTAAAATCAAGTGGTATTTATTAAGTCAATGGAACATTCAGATTCATCAATAATGAAAAAGCACAAAACCTATTAAATATCAAGCACACGTTTTTTTACAAAGGTTAGGGGAATCAAAAAAATCAAAACCCTGCCTGATAAAATGATCTGTACCTTGATTACGTAAAGCTATTGCTAACAATTCTCGATTGAAATCGATTTTTCAATCGATTTCAATGCGCGGTTGCAATGCTGCTTTAAGTAAGATAGTTGCCACATTGGTTCTAGCTAAAGCAGCAATGTAACTACGATTTCTGTCAAAGTTGATTGCAACAAAATTACAAAATCACCCCCCTGGTGGCCAGTCTAAATATTTCATGTTATAAATACGAAAACTTGTGTATGTGTGTTTGTCACCTTTTCACGTTAACAGCTGGACGTATTTAGATGAAGTTGAATTGAATGGTAGACATTGGTAGGCAGATTAGGACCTGGGGCCGTATCGGCTAACTCACATGGCTATTGTAATATTAGCGTATAGTTGGCAGCCTCACCATGGAATCAGAAGGTTTTGACTAGGTCAAAGACTCTGCTTTTAGGTTGAGTGTGTGCTACAACGCTTCTCCTGTATAAGTGGTTTTTTTGTGTTATTTTGTTCTCGCCATACCCCGTTGATTTATTTAAGTGTTTGTGTAAGTCGGTGGTGGCCTTTTATACGTACAGTGGTAAGTAATATCGTGTATTTGTGCTTGTTCTAAATGTCTGATCCTCCCGACCCTGGCGGGGAGCAAGATGAGCCATGTGCTCAACTTTCTCCCCCAGTCTTTTCCCAAAATACCCAAATGGACGTAGACCAAAATATTCCTAACACACGAAAACGAGCTCCGACGGATGACGCCACCCCTAAACCCCCTAGGAAGACTAACATTCCAGTGTCGTCGCTTACAACAAATACATCACAATCTCAATCCACATATGTGAGTCCAGAGTACTCTGGAAACAAACTTAAATATACCTCTCAAGACGTTGCTCCATTTATAGTCCATGTGAGCAAGACAGTGAGTGACCCTTCCTCCGGCACAGTATTGCGCCCCATTAAATTCGGCCACTTCTTATTCAAGAACAAAATTAAAAATGTAGTTATGGATGGTGTAAAACGTGTTGGACGTAACAGGATTTCTGTAGAATTTAAAAGCTCCACAGACGCAAATGCTTTCATTGAACACCAAGCACTTTCAGCAGCAAACTTCGAAGCAATTATTCCTAGTTATAGTATCACCCGGATGCGATATTAGAAATGCCTGTGGGGTACAGACACTACCTGCTCTGTACCGCTCTGGGTTTTTCTAACTAATAACGTTAGAAAAAGCCTGTGTGTTTCAGAGCATCGCTTGCTCTGGAGCGCGCGGGGTTTTTCGACTAAAAATGTAATAATATCACCGTAAAAAGCCTGTGGAACACAGACAATTCAGAAAATTACAGTTGTGTTAAAGTATTCCTTCTTCATGTTTCGGTAAATTATGTAGAATATTAAAATAGCGATTTATAGTCATACTTGCGATATTTTTTTAAAGTGGTATATTTTTTTAGTTTATCCTACTATTAATATTAATTTATTGTGTATGTTAAAATTTTTTTTTTCTTAAACCCATAAAAATGGCAGGCTATGCTAAATGGGATGGATTGGGATGAAAGGCACACAGATAGTTTTTTTTAACCTGGATTAAAATGTAGCAGACTTTGGTTCCTACCTAATTATGTTTTATTGTATCACTTATCTGACATAAGTAATATTTATGTGATACTTAATGTGTTTTTCATTTCGATTTATTATTTTTTCATTAATATTTTTGTTATAAATAAACAATATTACAAAAAAGACAAAAAAACACATTATCAGTGATTATAATTTTCTTGTTAACAGAAAAAGCCAGCAAGATTCTTTATTTCCTATATTACAAAAGTACTCTTTGATGTGGGTATACAAGACAGCACGTTAAGTTAAACAGTTGAACTGCAAAACAGCTTTTATAACGTACGGCATAAAGGCGGTCACAAGGTCAAGTACCTGTAGTCTAAATCTGATGTGCTGTTGACTGTAGGTACAAACATTATCAAACGAAATAAAAAAAATGAAATAACGTTCGGCTGTTAGTTATTGCACTCGGAAATTGCGAAAAACTAACAAAATACTTTTCTTTTATAACAATATATTTTTTTGTAAAACTCTCAATTAATATTATTTATGGTAGGATATTTTTAATTCCCTACACACATTACACACATTTTTAGGTAAGGTAGGTAAAATGAAAAGTTTGATTGTGCTATGCCGTTTTCGAGAAATTTTGCAAATTATGATAAAACAGCTATTCTTTGGGGATTTCTTTCTAAAAGGACCTACCAAAAATAAATTATGTCCCATGTTTTTTTGACGAGTTAAAAGTTTTTTTGATAAGAGAGATTTGATATTTTAGTTTAATATCCAAGTTTCACGATACTTAGTGCCTTACGCGTCTGTATCGCTCGGGGTATTTATATTTAGAAAATCACTGTGGATCACAGCGCAAGGTGTCTGTGTTCCACAGGCTTTTTAGGATGATATTATTAAATTTTTTGTTGAAAAACCCCGCGTGATACAGAGCCAGCGGTGCTCTGAAACACACAGGCTTTTTCGACGTTTTTAATTTGAAAACCCCAGAGCGGTACAGAGCAGGCAGTGTCTGTACCCAACAGGCATTTCTAATATCGCCACCCGGATGGGTATTATTAGACAAGTCCCCACTGAATGGACCTTAGAAGAGTTAGTCGAGTCAGTGGAGATCCCTACAGGCTATGGGCCAATTGTGAAGGCTCGTAGACTGAATAGAAAAGTTCATCATGACAACAGCTCCCCTCAATGGATTCCGACTCAGACGGTCGTTCTTACATTCTCGGGTCAGAAACTTCCACCTCATGTTTATTGCTTCTATACATCATTACCCGTGGAGACATATGTACTTCCCACCATCCAATGCAATAAGTGTTGTAGGTTTGGACATGTACAGTCACAACGCAGATCCCAAGCCCGTTGCTTTGTGTGTGCACAGTCCCATGAAGGATATTCCTGTAACAAAGACGTACCTACCTGTCTCTACTGCTCGGGATCACATAAGGCAATTGATTCATCGTGTCCTGAACTTGCTAGGCAAAAAAGAATTAAACTTGTGATGTCACAGGAAAACGTCACATACTCTGAGGCGTCCGCAAGATTTGCCCAAGTTAGGAGGACTTTTGTGGATACGGCGAGGGCTGAGCAAGTCCATACCCCTTCTCCGTCTCCCCAGTACTCAACTCCTTACTCATCCCCAAATATCACTACTTCTTACCGTAAAACGGTCAGTCATACCAAACAACGTCTTCCTGCTGCGAGCCCAGGTTACGACCGTCAGGCACATAGTGCCATAGTTGAAACCCCCCAATCCCAACTCCCAAATGGGTGTGCTTTCCCATCTGAACCGTCCATTCCAAATGATAACCTAATCTCACTTCTCCTCTCAACCATCATTAATCTGCTTGGCAGATTTAGTGATGTTGAATTACCGTACAACGTCAAAGATCAACTCACTCAGCTTTTAAATCTTGCTAGTTCCAATGGCGCCAATCCTTCAATGGAACTGTCGCAGCAGCAGGAATAAGGATCATGAAATCCGATTCCTCATTAATAAATACTCTCCCATTATTTTTGCTGTTCAGGAGATGCGTCGCAAACCTGGCGACCGAGTCCGGTTCCCAGGTTATTCGTGCCTTCGGGACGACAGAAGCGACGGATATGGAGGCGCTGCCCTCCTAGTCTCCAGATCAGTAACATTTTCCCAAATTAACCTCCCTTCTCACTGTGAGCATATTAATGCTGTAGCTGTGAAAATTCGTAATGTAATTTTTTTGTCTGTTTATATCCCTCACCCCAATCATGCTTGCTTAGCTGGATTTTCCGACATTATCTCTTCTATTTCTGCTCCTTTCATTGTCTTAGGTGATTTCAATATCCATCACACATCTTGGGGTTCCTTTCAATGCGATCACTTATCCTCCTCCTTCCTGGATATCTGCGACAATTTTGACCTCTGCCTGCTCAATGATGGCTCCCCTACTCGAAGGGTATACCCATCGCAGAATATTAAAAGTGCCGTAGATCTAACCTTATGCTCCCCTATTCTTTCGTCATCCCTCCTTTGGACAGTTCTTCCTACGACCCATGGAAGCGATCACTACCTTATTGTCATTTTTACATCAGATGACCGCTTTGATTCCACCGATTCCCCCCCAGACACTCCTCGCCCACGTCTAAAGTACAACACTTCAAAGGCTGACTTGCCGGAATATAGTCGCGTCCTAGATCAGGAAATCCAATACCTCCCTGAAGCTACTTTAGACAACTACTTGTCAGTTTATGGTGATTTTAGAAAAACCATCCTAGCAGCAGCGGAAAAGTCACTCCCAATAAAAAATATATCTAAAGGAAAACCTTCTTCACCACCTTGGTGGGACTCTGAGTGCACTGCGGTCTGCAATGAGAGAAAGGCAGCTGAACTTGAGTATTCGGAGTCGATGAATGAGCGTAACTTTATCAAATACCAATCGGTAGCAGCTAAAACGGTGAGAGTGCTTGCTGATAAGAAGAAGTTGGGTTGGCATCGATTTTGTGAATCCCTTTCCCCCAGATCTCAGCCTTCCTTAGTTTGGAGGAATATTAGAAGGTTCCGAGGATCCATAACCTGTAATGGCAACGTCACCTCCAATGACACGTCTGTATGGCTGGACGCTTTTCAAAATAAACTCGCTCCTCTTTCAGTACCAACTGAAATTGAGGTGACACTGTGTGCGCAGCCAACAACATCACTGCAGTCCGAATTTGATGCCCCATTTTCACAGGAGGAGCTCTGGACAGCTCTGAATGGTCTCAAAGATTCCTCCCCAGGAATCGATGGGATCCCTTATTCGTTTATAGTCAACAGTGGCCCTGCCACTAAAACCTTACTCCTTGGTATCCTCAACAACATCTTTTTGAGGGGGGTTCCTCCTGAGGAATGGAAAACTCAAATCATAATCCCCATTCTAAAAGCAGGTAAACTTAGTAACGATCCAAATGGATATAGGCCCATAGCCTTGTCTTGTACAATGGCAAAAATTCTAGAGCACCTTATTAAAAATCGCTTAGAATGGATAGTGGAGAGCAGAGGGCTTCTTGCAAAGAGTCAGTTTGGGTTCCGTAAGGGCATGAGCACAATGGACAGTCTAAGTATCTTCATGACCGATATCTGGATAGGCCTATCCAAACAGGAGTATGTGACGGGAGTCTTTTTAGATGTGTCATCAGCATATGATAATGTTTTGCTTCCAGTACTCAGGCAGAAAATGCTCGATCTGAGTATCCCCGTGAGGCTCACTAATATTATTTTTAACCTCTTGTCTTCCCGATCTATTCAAGTATGCGTCAATGGATCACTTTACCCACCTCGAACTGTTTGGAGGGGCCTTCCTCAGGGATCGGTCCTTAGCCCTTTACTATACAGTCTCTATACCTTTGACCTTGAATTGTCTGTTAATCCATTCTGTAATATCCTACAATATGCTGATGACCTAGCCCTGTATATTTCTGACAGTGATCCTAAGCAAGCCACCTCCCGCCTTAATACCGCACTAGACTACCTTCATGATTGGCTAACTGAACATGGGCTCTCTCTTTCAGTGGATAAAAGCAATTTAGTAATTTTCAGTCGGGCTAGAAATACTACAAACATGCCTGTTAAATATGCAGGCCAATCCATCCCACTAAAAAGTCAAGCTAAGTTTCTAGGGGTTGTTCTCGACTCCAAAATGAGTGGAACCCAGCACGTTGCTCATGTGTCTAAAAAGTGTGAAAAAAACACACATATTCTCAGATCGGTTTCAGGTGTCTGGTGGGGTGCCCACCCGTTTACTCAGAAGCTCCTCTACAATGCACTGATTCGAGCTCATTTGGACTGTTAATATAAGTATTGAAGGTATCTGTGAAAACGCTTGTGCGATCCGTCTATTAATAAATCGGTCTTCAACCGATCACCGTGGTTTCATTACCTACACTTGACATGGCGCAGCAGAAAAGTGATAATAAGATGGAAAGTATTTTGTCGCCGCCTCCATCATTTAGCTATGATAGCAATTCAGTGGATTTATTATCCGGCAATCTTAATGATATGTGGATAAAATGGAAGCGGAGTTATGAGATATATACAAAGGCGTGTGAAATCACTGGAAAAACACCGGATGTGCAATTATATATATTTCTTCACGTAGTTGGTGAACAGTGTCGAGAAATTTTAAATCAAGACATTGGTGCAAACATTAAAACCGTGGAAAATGCGTTGAAAAAATTAGATGAGCATTTCAAATGCAAGAAAAATATAACCGTCGAGCGGCATAAGTTTTTTTCAAGAGAACAAAAAGAAGGTGAAACAATTGATCAGTACGTGTTTGAGTTACGTAAATTATCGCAGTCGTGTGATTTTAGTACTATGAATGAAGAATTAATAAAAGATAGATTGGTTTGCGGCGTAACTAGTGCGAACATTCGAGAACGGTTGCTACGGGAGGACGATTTAACACTCAAAAAGGCACTAGAAATATGTCGAGCTGCAGTCGTATCCAGAATTTACTCGGAAAACATTAAAACAGAAACCAAATGGGGACTTACGTATTTGTTTAGATCCGAAAGAGTTAAATGAAAGTATAAAAAGAGAATATTTTAGGATTCCCACATTAGATGAAATTGCAGGTAAACTTGCAGGTGCAAAGTACTTTAGTACTTTAGATGCCTCTAATGGCTTTTGGCAGGTGATGCTTGATGATGATTCTAGTTCTTTATGCACTTTTAACACACCCTTTGGTCGATATAAGTTTTTGAGAATGCCGTATGGTATTTGTTCTGCTTCGGAGGTATTTCACAGAAAAATGTATGAAAATTTTGATGATCTAGAGGGTGTTTGTATGTACATTGATGATTTACTCATATATGGATATAGTAAGAGTAGCCATGATGAAAATTTGAAGAAAGTTTTAGAAAGATGTAGAAAAATTAATTTAAAGTTGAATTTAAGCAAATGTAGGTTTGGGTTAAAGGAAATAAAGTATTTAGGTCATTTGATAACTGATAAGGGCATTTATCCCGATAATTCGCATATATCTGCTATAAGTAACATGCCAACACCCAAAAATAAAAAAGATGTAGAAAGACTATTAGGCTTAGTCACGTATGTAGGTACTTTTATTCCTAATCTTTCAGATAAAACTTTGGCCTTGCGAGAATTATTAAAAAAAGGTAACGAGTGGCAATGGTATGAGAGGCACGATAAATGCTTTTCGGAATTGAAAAAGCATTTATCAAGTCGTCCTGTACTTCAATACTTTGACATGAATAAACCAATTGTTATGTCGGTTGACGCCAGTAAAACCGGTCATATTCATATTCATATTTATTTATTTGCAAGTCACAAGTTGGAATGGGTGTTACAAAATTGGTATGTACAAGTGACGCCCTGCTAGGGCACAGCAAACATGGGGGGCAACTATCGCCTCTTACTTATAAAATTAATTTTCTAACTAAACTTAACTAACAGTGAAAACCTTACTACTATTGTAAAAAAGTACTTTGATATTATTGCACCTATAAATATATAATATAAATTATTACTTGTCACATTAGACTTAGAAGTTTGAAAAGAAATAAAAAAATAAAAAATAAAAAAAGGGAGCTAATTAACATTCATCATTATATGGTCTCGGTGCATGTCTATTGCAAAATAACCAACCGATTTGTTATGCTTCGAAAGCATTAAATAATGCTGAGCAAAAATACGCTCAGATAGAAAAAGAGCTTTACGCCGTATTGTTTGCGTGTGAACGGTTTAATGTCTATATATACGGTAGATCGGATGTGGTTATCGAAACGGATCATATGCCATTAATAAGTGTAATGAAAAAACCGATTGTAGATTCACCCGCGCGCTTGCAAAGAATGTTGTTACGGTTGCAGCGTTATAGCTTTAAACTCATCTATAAACCAGGTAAATACATGTATATCGCAGACACTTTGTCGCGGGCTTACGAGGCGGACGATGCTACCGCGCCCGCGCTGAGTCACACTGTAGACCACTCGCCCGGCTCAATTCACGACGAAGTGTGTGTGGTGACGCGAGATATGATGGCTCAAGCGTCACACCAATTTGATGATGTCCAACTTATAAAAATACAAAAATACACAGAAAAAGATGATCACTTAAACTCACTTAAACAATACGTCTTAAACGGATGGCCCTGTGATAAAAATAAAATTATAGATGAAATAAAACCGTATTGGAATTACAAAGAAAATTTAACTGTAGCGTTTGGCATTATTTGGAAGGATGAAAGAATAGTTATTCCTAAAATATTAAGAAAAGATATTTTGAATAAACTTCATATAGGACATATGGGATTAGAAAAATGTAAACTAAGGGCTAGAGAATCTGTTTTTTGGCCCGGGCTAAATAATGATTTACAAAACATGATTCATAATTGTGATATATGTTTATCGCATAGAAAAAAAAGTCAGAAAGAGACATTACAGCCCCATGACATTCCTCATAGACCATGGGAAAAAGTAGGGATAAATTTATTTTATTTTAAAAATAAAAATTATCTTTTACTAATTGATTATTATAGTAAATTTTTCGAAGTAGTTGAATTACATATTACAACCTCAGATTACGTTATTAAGTGCATGAAAGATATTTTTAGTCGCCAAGGAATTCCTGCTATTGTTATGTCAGATTGTGGCCCACAGTTTTCTTCGCATAATTTTAGAGAATTTGCTTCTGAATGGAACTTTACTCATATAACTTCGTCACCTCACTACCCACAATCAAATGGGCAAGTTGAGCGAACAGTACAGACAGTAAAAAATATTATGCAAAAGTCTAGTGAAAATAGGTCAGATTATCGTCTAGCTCTTTTAGAATATTTAAATACTCCCTTGGCTGATGACATTGCATCTCCTGCAGAATTACTGCAAAGTAGAAAATTACGTAGCATTATACCTATGTCATTAGTTAATTTGAAACCTAAAGTGCAAAAGAATATTCATAATAAATTATTAAGTCGTCAAATAAAGCAAAAAATGTATTATGACCGTAACGCAAGAGACTTGTGTTCTTTACAAGTAGGACAAAAGGTTAAAATATTACAAATGAATAATGTTAGGAAGGGGCGCTGGATGGCTGGAACCATAACTCGTATATTAAGAAATCGTTCATATGAAGTGCAGCTATTAACGGGTGTTAAAGTAGTCCGAAATCGCAGACACATCATTATAGATTCGCAAAGTAGACAGGACACGCCTTATCACAATTTTGAATATGATGACATAATGTTACCTTATGAGAATGTAATCACAAATACTGAACAAAATGTAAACAATAATAGTGAACAAAACATACGAGTTACTCGTTATGGTAGGTGTGTGAGACCACCGGATAGATGGGGTATACCCCTTAGTAATTAAGTTAAATACTTACCTATTTATTATTAACATTTGTATGCATCATTTTTCTTATTTGTTTTGAAATTGCATGATAATTAAAATTATGTTTTTTTTAGTGCGAAATACTTATTATTATCCTAGAAGTAGTAGTCAGTTCTTGTTTAAGCTGTAAGTAAATCTAACTATATAAAAAAAAGACTTTGTAATTTATGTAACTGTAAAATAATAAAAATGTTTTATATATAAAAGTATTTATAGGTACTTAAATTGGAAACAGTGATGTGTTTATAAAAAATAAATAAAAAAAAAACTTGATTTTATACTAAAGAAATTAACCATTATTGTTATACTTTAAATTTAATCATAAAGAAATATTATAAAATAATTTCTAAATTACATAACTATGTAACAAGAAATTAGCAGTTAAGACTATTTTTAATCTATATTGCTTGTAAAAAAAAAAAGTTTTTTTTTTTTTGTTTTTTTTTGTTTGAGGAGGATGATGTTAATATAAGTATTGAAGGTATCTGTGAAAACGCTTGTGCGATCCGTCTATTAATAAATCGGTCTTCAACCGATCACCGTGGTTTCATTACCTACACTTGACATGGACTATGGATCCTTTTTACTGGAACCATGTTTAAAATCGTCAATAAACTCGCTTGATAAAATTCAATCCAAATGCCTTCGAATTGTAGCAGGAGCTATGAAATCCTCCCCCATCAATGCCCTTCAGGTGGAGTGCGGAGATCCCCCCCTATCCATTAGAAGACAATATTTAGCCGATAAATTCTTTTTCAAAATTGTTCAAAACTCATCCCACCCACTTATTATCAAACTGCATCAGCTCTCAGAACATATCTCGTTTGATAAATTCTGGAAACATAAAGATACCCCATGCTTGTTCAAAAGCTTTATTAAATTTATCCGTCTTCCTTGTCCAGTTTATCAATGTCACCTGAAACCTATATTTGGGAACCCATACCGCTCCCTAATATTTCAACCTGACATATGTCTCGATCTAGGCATTAGTAAAGACTCTCCAAATGCAGAAGCTGAACTCCAAGAAAACATAAACAAAAACTGGAAAGACTGGCTCGTGATGTACACTGATGCCTCCAAAATGTCTGATGATGAGTGTGTTGGAGCAGCGGTCTGGATTCCCAAATATAAAATAATCCTCAACTTTAAATGCCCCCCTGTTGCATCTGTATTTACTGGTGAGGCCACGGCTATCCTTGAGGCTCTCCTCTACGTGGAGTCTCACAAATTGGATAAAACTATCATTCTTACAGACTCCAAAAGCTGTCTGCAAGCAATCTTAGCCAACCCTTTTCGTTGCAAATCCAATTTCCCTTATATTCTTAAAATCAGAGATGTACTTTACAGGTGTTTCCAGCTCGGAATTAAAGTCACATTAGCGTGGATACCAAGTCACTCGGGTATAGATGGTAATGAGACTGTTGATCTCATTGCAAAAGAGGCCATAAACAATGGAAGTCCTGACCATGATAAGGCTTTCTCCCACGACCTATCCCCACTGGCAAATCAAAGTATGAGACACTTGGGAAACCCAGTGGCAAAAAACTAGCAGAGTGAAAGGAAAGCATTATGCTGACGTCCAACATATTTTGCCTGACAAACCATGGTTTTTCAAATATAAAAAGGCATCAAGATCATGTACTTCTACTATTTGTCGCTTAAGGTTGGGCGACTCATGTACTCCTGTTCATCTTGCCAAAATAAGGGTTAGGGATTCGTCACTCTGTGAATGCGGGCTGGATGAAGGAACAGCCGATCATATATTTTTTTGTTGTCCTAAGTATAAAACTTCCTTGTATGATATCCTCCCCTCATGTATCCCCAAACCTACTAATTTTAAATGTGTCCTTAGCCATGTAAAATCCCCATGTATTGACGTTCTATGTGATTATATAGCAAATAATAATATAAAACTATAAAATGTATCTGTTCATTACTAACTTATTGTGCTGTGTGTTATATGTCCGTCGTGTTTGTCCCTATTTCAGATAGCTCAACAGTGGGTTCTACAGTCCCAAATCTAATTTCAACCACCTCTATACATCGGCGTTGTACTTTCACAATACGCCTTGAAATAACAGAGCAGAGTCTGTAGGGAAAAAAGAAGCCACTAAGCAAAACACTCGACTCTGGCGAAATCCACAAGGGAACCGCCAAAGCATAAAAAGAAGAAGAAGACTAGGTCAAAAAATTGTTAATAAATAGTGATAAATAGTGAACTATAGCATATAAATAGTGATACTATGGTTCAAAAGATATTTGAGTATCTTGGTGAGGCTGCTAACTTGACGTCAAGCTGGCAGACACCTTAAGAAATACAGTTCGTATCAATGTGATTTATATGCCAAAAAATTGTTAGAAAATAGTGAATCGTATACGCAAAATTTCAATAAGATTGCTTCAATACAAGCCGAGATCGAGATCAATACAAGCCGGTCTCAAAGTGGGCTGCTAACTTGACGTTTCTGGCGATTCCAGAGAAACGGGTACGAGTTTTAAACAAATAAATATATCAAAAAATTGTTAGTGAAATTGTGATTCTTACGATATAAATAAAATAAGAATTCTTTATTGCTATTTTCTAAAAATCGAATGTTAACTTCTCCATAATACTCTGAATACAAGCTGTCAATCAATATTGAACTTTGCCTTACAGTAATAAGGTTTAAACTTGATTGCAATCATGAGGTGAGTACTATCAAGCAAAAAAGGGAAATTTATATTTTTTTACTGTTCAATAGTCATATCCTCGGTTCAATGCTATTGATTTGGTATAGAACAAATATTTTTCAGTTATTAATTCGGGAAAAACTTTTAATATTTTCTACTTATATCATCTTCCTATCCTACCTTACCTACCTACTGATTACTAATTTTATTATAAATCTCAGCAAATAGGTACCTAACGTTAAAATTTCAGTTATAGTTTTAACGTTAGGTACAGTCACAAGCAATAATATGTACACACTTTAGAACTATGTCACATTCAACTCTCAGTGTGAAAATGTCATAGGTTATTCAATAACGTAATATGACATAAGTTCTAAAGTGTATACATCTTATTCCTCGTGACTGTATCTAATTGGTAGTTAAATATTAGTAGTTTTTCCCGAATAAATAACTAAATAAATGAACTGAGAGTAGAGTATTGACACAATCAAAAATTTTTTGATGAGATTTGATAAAAAAAATGTGGGTAGAAAAATATTTGTTTCTACCAAATCAATAGCATTGAACGGAGGATAATGACTATTGACACAGTCAAAAAATATTACTTTTTTGCTTGATAGTACTCGCATCATGATTGCAATCAAGTTTAAACCTTATTACTGTGGAGCAAGGTTCAATATTGATCGACAGCTTGTATTCAGAGTATTATGTAGAATTGATTTTTAGAAAATAGCAATGAAGAATTCTTTTTTTTATTTATATCGTAAGAATCACAATTTCACCAACGATTTTTTGATATATTTATTTGTTTATAACTTGTACCCGTTTCTCTGGAATCGCCATCGCCAGAAACGTCAAGTTAGCAGCCCACTTTGAGACCGTAATATCTCGGCTTGTATTGAAGCAATCTTATTGAAATTTTGCGTATACGATTCACTATTTTCTAACAATTTTTTGGCATATAAATCACATTGATACAAACTGTATTTCTTAAGGTGTCTGCCAGCTTCACGTCAAGTTAGCAGCCTCACCAAGATACTCAAATATCTTTTGAATCATAGTATCACTATTTATATGCTATAGTTTACTATTTATCACTATTTATTATCAATTTTTTGACATAGTCAAAACCTTCTAATTCCATGGTGAGGCTGCCAACTATACGCTAATATTGTAATCACTTTCATTTGACAGATGGATGTTACACATTGCTGCTTCTATTTGGCATAAACAAAACATATCATAAAAAAGTAAGTAGAATAGCCATGTAAGTTAGCCGGTACGGCCCCTGGATTAAGATAGGTACATCTTCTTTTTATCCTGGTTTCAAAGTTTTTCTAGGATCTACGCGAGCAAACGAAGTCGCGGGCGACCACTCGTTATTTAATTTTGCTATAGGTAACTTAACTCGTCATTCAACCTCCGGAAAATGAGACACAATTGATATTTCATAGTTGTCCGGCTACCGGTAGCCGCGTGGAGTGTAATGATTCTTATAATCAATCAACAAGAGTTGGCACTTTAATAAATGCCAATATTCATCACAACTGCATAATATCATTGATTGAAGAATCCAAAACCAATATTATGAATTATTTAATTCATTGCAAAGATCAACCACACAAAATAGTAGAAGAAAAAACTTGAAACTTAAACAATGGCGTTTCCAAGCATTTCTATTCTCTTGTTTACGTTCGATTTTCTGCAGAATTATTACAGAAACTAAGTAAAGTAACTGTGTTGGAGTACAGGATTTAAGTCAACGAAATGCAGATTAAAGTACTTAATTAAACTGTTTCTTACATCAATATCAGCCAATGTCGAGAAGCATTCCTTGATATCTTCGTGATAGAACATTTTCCTGTTGTAATTCAAGCAGCCGACACAAACCCCTTTCACATTATATCCTTCTATATTGATATCGATTTCTTTCATTTCTATTACCTAGTTGAAGTTGTTATTTATTATTTTATTAATTTATTCGAAGATTTTTTCTTGAGATTGTTTGAGACTTTCTTTTTTTTTGTACCACTCATAGATACTACCAAAGAGTAAAGTAATATAGGGGAAAAGAGATCAAAGAGAATATAATCACTACGTTTGTGGTCATTTGAAAGGTCATCAGCGCCTCTGGATTTCAGTGCGGAACTAGACTGAAGTTATTAATAGCTGAAAATGAGTTTATAATTTTATGTGTTTTTTTGCGATAATAATTCTAATTATTAATTTAAAAGAATAAATCTTTGAAAACCTCGTGGCGACATCTATTAGATTAATTTGTAAACAACATACAATTTGAGCGAGGTCTACAGCTCACTGAGCCACTAGTTAGTATTGATTTACCTACTATCATTTTATTTTTTACCTACATAATTTTTATTTGAAAACAAAGTTAAGTATGCCTAAATAGAGTATTTTAGCGTAGGTACCTTACTAGGTACCTCTATTTTAAAGTAGGTACCTACACCTTCACAAAATAGAGTAACTACAATACTATACAATTTTATTTAGAGTAGACGTGGCAGCCCTAATATACAGTGACTGTCGCGGCTCTAGGGAGACAAGATCAGAGCGTTTAAAATACGGGATTTAGGATTAAAATATGGGACAATTAATTATGTATGGTTCTTTTGGAAATCTTTTTATCGGGCTTAACAAATTACTTATTTTCTATAAGTAGTTATATTTTTTTATTAATAGGTACACCTATTACCTACATTAAAATAATCCGCACTCCCCGCCGAATGCAACTGCATCGCGTGAGAGTATAATATGCTCAAATACGGGACATTTTATTTTTCCGTATTGATTTTACTAGATAAAGGAACACGCTTTTATTCATTGATGAAAAACGTGACGTCCCGAGAAATACAAGACGTCTGGTTACAATAGGCGACAGACTGATGGTAAACTGATGGTTTACCATGATTCACAATTCTAACCAGACTGATGGTAGAATTACAATCCAGACTGATCGTGTAACCTGTGTCTTTGATTTAATCCATTTGATTTAAATCAAACGATTGACGGTATGCACACACACGGTCAAACTTTTGGACCTTGTGTGTCCTACGTAGTGTATGCAAATCCGTATATATTTCAAAATCCGGATTTTAAGAACGGATATTTGGTCAAATCCGGATTATCCGGATATTACGGATTTTTTATAAAAATATTTTCTCTTTTATAAAAATAAGTCATTTCTGTCCATATAAGTTCACTAATGTGATTTCTCTTATATTTTTGTAAGTGGATTCAATGAAAATGACAATATTAATCAATTCCAATATTTTTTGTCATAAAATACTACAATAGATGTTAAAATACTACCTATTGCTCAAATGTAATTAAAATAGTCAGTGTATGATTCACGTGCGATTTGCGAGTAGGTGACGTAAGCGATGGTTCGCTTGAGCGCTTTTGCGACGTTTTATCGCGCGTTTTTTCTGAAGCTTCGAATAGAACACAATGTGACTGACTCTGACTGGGGAATGGGATAAAAAATATCGCGCGGTAAAAAAAATCGCTCGTGCAAACCCACAGTAGAGAAATCATTTGTTTTATTCCGAATCTTTAGAAAAATCGCGCGATAAGACGTCGAAAAAGCGCTAATAAAACTAAAAATCATAGACTCTTTATAAAATTATAAAAATGCACCTAACAAAAAAGCAATATATCATAATAATATATTAATATGATTAGAAACGTTCATAAACTAAACAACATAATATGTTGTTTAGTATGATAAAGCCCTGAGAGATTGAGAGACGCGCCGTATTAGCCACTCGTTCCTTAGAAGGTTAGGAGGAGTGTCCCGCGCACCATCCGGAAGACTATACGCCACCACGCCAACGGGAAGAAGAGACCCTACGCGCGCCAGTGAAAACAACCAAGAAGTTCGCATAGAAGATGATGGCCATTTAACATTGTGCCACACGCACTAATGGAATTAATACGAAGATTAAAAGCGCGCTTCGTACGGTCACCAAGAAGCGAAGCGAAGTGGAAGGTGGTCCAGGCCAGGGGGCCCTACCCTGCAAGTGTCATCAGCACGCATACATTGCTTCTTCTTTTTGGCACAAATTAAAACTTATCACAGAAAAGTAGCAATGTGTTATACCTATCTATCAAATGAAGCAAATAGTGATGCCAATGACACTTACGCTGTAGACCCACTGGTCGAGCTAGAGACGCTGCAAGTACACTCCGAAATTGACGATGAAGAAGGAGAGTTGTATCGGCAGGAACACCAGGAGAGCTGGTTCAACGAAACGAACTTTTTGGGACTTAATGTGACAGACCTGAGACATGGCACTAGCAAGACGCGTGAATAGCGTCATTTAGAAAAAACTTTTTAAAAACACGTTTTTAAAACGGACTAAGTTTCTGTAGGTATAGTAGGGTTATAAATATTTAAAGAAGAATTTATTTTTTAGAAAGAAAGAAAGAAGAAACATTTATTCGAGACAAAACAGTTCCTTACTTCCTCGTGGTCAAACTTAGTAGTCAAACTGATTTGACCATGAGGATTTTTTAGAGAAACAAGTAAAAATAATAATACATAAATAGTTTTGTCCCAAATCGGTCCCGACTCAGCATAATGTTAGGCTTATTGACCCAACGCTGATCTTCTTTTTAGTCTGTTTTTAATAGTCCGTTTATGTTTTTAGTCGCAATTTTTTTGTAATAATTTAGTCCGTGTAAAAACGTGTTTTTTAAAAGTTTTTTTTTAGTTAACGAGATAAAACTAAAAATATACCATCTCCTATTGGAGCTCTCGTCAAGACGATTCAAATGAGCCCAAACTCGATGGGGTTGCATGGTTTTATTACAGAGTCCCAGTGGCCTTCTTCCGGCTCCATCATCAGACCCTGGAAACTATTTCCCAACAAAGTACTCGTCAAGACAATTTCTAACGAGCCCAAACTCGATGGGGTAGCGTGGTTTGGTTTTATTAAAGAGTTCCTGTGTCCTTCCTCCGGCTCCATCATCAGACCCTGGAAACTATTTCCCAACAAAGAACTCGTGAAGACGATTCAAACGAGCCCAAATTTGATAGGGTTGCACGGTTTAAATATTGAGTTCCTATGGCATGGCCTTTCGGCTTCATCATCAGACCCTGGACCTCGTCTCCTATTAGAGTACTCGTCAAGACGATTCTAACGATCTCAAACACGATGGGGTTGTATGGTTTCATCATAGAGTTCCTGTGGCCTTCTTCCGGCTTCATCATCAGATCACCTCAATGACACTATAACATACATTGCCTTCAGATCTGACCTATGTTCAAAGTTTCAAGTCTCTAGCTCATCGGGAAGCTCGGATAAAATCGTTCGCAAACTTTGTGGAGAAACAAACAAACACACAAACAAACAAACGAGAAAGAAACCTAATAAAAACGCGTTTAAATAGCATCTTCTCGCTAGTGCGAAAAACGAAGTGTTCTACTTAAAGCAACTGAGTGAATAGCAATTCGGCGAATAACAACTAAAGCATTCCACTTAAAGCAACTATCAATATTCTTGTAAATCATTTTGTTAAACATTGAAAGTTGTTCTAAGTGGAACACTTCAGTTGCTATTCGCCCAGTTGCTATTCGCTCGATTGCTCTACTCGTAAGTTAAATACTTCCGAGAAACTTGCTCGTTTAATTTTTTTTTGTAACAACTTCTTATTATTCGAAAAATCCGAATTTGATTTTCAAATCCGGATTTGGAAGTCTAGTAAAAATGTGCGGATATCCGGATTTTTCGGATTACGGATTATCCGGATTGCATTCCCTAGTCCTACGTAAGAGTGGTGTGTCCACGGTCCTTCCATCGCGCCAAATGGATGGACATACGTCCAAAATTAGATCGTGTGTGTCGAATCTGTCATCCCATCCTAGAGTCTACGATTGCAACGTTAACCATTAGTATTGTATAGAATCAACTAAAGTTTAATAAAACTGTATTTTGGTATTTACTGTAAGTACATTAAGTTGTTTATTTATTTCCCCTAGATGTGTCATTAAGGTAGGTCTATCGCATGAGTTATTTACTACTTACTGTTTCTTAAGCCAAAAGGCTAAAAAGAGACAAAAAAAAGGGGATCCCTTGTTTTCGCATAATGCTTTTATACCTAATTTGATTTGGCATAACGAATTTGGCATAATTTTTTTTGTCATAATAACACTTTGGCATAATTGTTTTTTGGCATACTATTTATGTAAGCATAATATTCATTTAGACTAATTTGTTTTCGCATAATGTTATTAGGTATATTGTATATTCGCCTAATATTATTTAGTCATAAAAATCAAAAACAATCAGAATAAATATTTTTATGTACTTATTTATTTTCTTGCAAAAGAGGTATGTATTAAAATGCCGAAAATTCATAACACATACGACAGAAATATCGACGCATAAAACACTTATTTTCAAAATACCGAAGATCTTAAATATCGATATCCGATAGACCGTAACTTAAAAGATCGATTATTAAATGACCGATAGTTCAAAATCCCGAAAGTTAAAATGCCGATAATTCAAAATCCCGAAAGTCTGTTTAGGTCTGTTAGGTGCGACGACGAGCGAGCGTAGCGAGTGAGGAGGAGGTTGAGTTTCATTGCAACCTACAATACACGAGCCGAGCGAGCAAAGCGAGCGTGCCGCGGCAGCGGCCGGCGAAGTGCCTGAACCGACCTGCTGGAATTTAACTCTCAATTAGCCTTCTGTTTGAAGCTTCGGGATTTAGTATTTTAGTCAAAATGTCCTTTCGTGATTTTAAACGTATGGCCAAACAACCGTTCGACCATTTGATTTTCGGTGTTTCGTCCATGGGACTTGTAAAATTCGGTCTTTTCAACTTCGGCATTGTAAATACATACCCCTAGCCATGCATGAGACAAACAATATTTATATTTATTTCAAGTGTTAGCAATAGCTTTTAAATATGCACGTTTCGAAGTGTATTCATTTTTTTGTTTATAAAAATATGCGTTAATAACATTATGCGTATTTAAATTTATGCTAAAGAATATTATGCTTAAACATGATTATGCCTAAATTAGTTATGCCTAAAAAAATTATACATAAGCTGTTATGACTAAGTAATATTATGCGTAAACATCATTCGGCGAAATCATATTATGCCTAAAAATTTTATGCAAATACATAGGGAACCAAAAAAAAGATGTGACACTAGATTGATACGATGTTAGTTATATCCTCTAAGAAGTACTTAATAATATGTTCTTTTTCAATATCAAACAGTATATTATAATCATATAGGTACTTAGGACCAAAACAATAATTTTTGATACCTAGAAAGTTTTCGGTCAGTAAAATGTTTTGCAAAATTTGTGAACAAACAAATAAAATTAAATAAACAACAGAGCGACCGTGGTAAAAAAAACGTTTAACTTAATTATTTCTTGCATCACTAATCCCATTCCATATCAAATGGTGAGATTGCGTTTCCTTCATGACTGTACAGGCACGGCGCGGCGCGGGCGATACGGATTACGTAGTGGCGCCGATTTTCAAAAACAGCCTTGCTCGCGTGACCCGTCTTGCGGGACACAAAAAACACCAAGCGTGGAAACAGCACCCGGAGCGGATGCCCGCGCCGGGATCCCGCTCAAGGCAGCGGAGGGCCTAAGATTTCAGCTATCAAAAATTTCAAATCTAATTCCACACTGATTTCCAGAGGCGCTGATGACCTTTCAAATTACCACGAGTAGAGGGCACACTCTTTTCCCCTATAATATTACTCTACTCTTCTTCTTCTTCTTATTTTGAGATTGGCAATCTACTCTCCTCTTGGGAGTAATTTTTGCCAGTGTCAAGTGTAGAATAGTTCAGTGGAAGATATTGTTTCAATTTTCATTAGAATTCGGGTGCATCGCATTCCAATGCTGCTTGGAGCATTTCGCACCAAGTATATCAAGACAGTTTACTCGGAAAGTTCTGCCGAGGTAGCCACCACTACAATAAAAGTCTCAGCTTCACACAACCAAGATCGCGCCTATTTCCATTATCCCACATATTGTTCAGTTGCGATATGTATTCTGTGGTTGCGTAGACACTTGTGTACCAGAAAACTGCACCAATTTTAAGACACAATATCCACTATGAATCAATTTGCAAATAATGACGGCTTTTCAAAATGACAAAAAGCTGTAGGTTCAATAGATGGCGTTGAAAAAAATAGGGCATTCAAGTATTTTGACTTCCCTCTTACCATCAGGGTGAATCTACGTTGTTCTTAACTTCCTGCGTCATTGTCTGAACTCTAAAATCTTTATAAATCCAATGCATCACAAGCCATAAATCAAAAATATGCCATCATTTACATTATAGTACAATAAAACATTGCATTTATTTGCATATTTTTAATTTATTTATTGTGATGCATTGGATTTTCGAGTTCAGACAATGACGCAGGAAGCTAAAAACAACGTAGATTCACCCATCAACGCCATCTAGTGAGGCAAATAGTTACTTTTCTTTTTTTTTAAATGTCAATTTGAAAACCCCTCATTATAGACACCGAACCGAACAAGACAAAATGGCGCCAAAAAAAACTCCATTACTCTACTTTTTGGTAGTAACTATGAGTGGTAATGCCTCGATTACATACGCTCAGTGGCGTAGCTATCATAGGGCCAGGTGGTGCAGTGCACCAGGGCCCCGGAGCTCAGGGGGCCCTCAAACCTCAGCTTTGAAAAAAAAATTATATTTTTTTTTTAAATAAAAAAAAAATCTTGTGAGCAGGCTCGACTCGAGACTTGAGGCTCGAGTCTGCTCACAAGATTTTTTTATTTTTTTTTTCAAATCAACAATTATAGAACTCCTTATTCAACATTTCCAACACATGCGCCAAGCGTCCTCGATAGGCATGTGCTGTTTGTTATCGTTAGTTCGGTTATTTGGTAGTTTTGATGAGTAGGCCCGTAGCACATTGGATCAGCGATAAGCTCACGTGCTTGACGGTAGTGAGATCAATTCGCCAATTCCACCCATCAACTTTTTAATGAAACTTTCATTCGCTCTTGCCTTGCATGAGTTCTCATTTATGATATTTGTGGCGATGTTTTCAACTTTCTGGGGTCTGGGACGTACTACAATAGTTGACGCTAGGTGTGTGAAAGATCTTTCAGTAAACTGAAGATTATAAAAAATTATTTAAGAAACAGCATTCGACAAGATCGCCTCCGACATTTATCGTTAATTGCAATAGAAAATGAGGCGGTATCAAACTTGGATTTGAGTGAAATTATAGACGAATTCGCAAAAATTAAAGCGCGCTGAAGAGATTGTGAATTGGGCGGGGAATTCTGTTAAAAATCGTTTTTTCCATTAATTAATCTCATCTGTATAATAAATATTCTATATTGTCATGTGCGTCGTTGTTTATTTATTCCCTTTTTCTTCTATTAAACACATAGAGATTCTAATAGAGACGACGTATGGATTTAGCCTACTAGGGATAAGTTCACTTACTGTTTTCTATTCTTATTCTTATCAATAATTTTGAAGGCCAATATAAGTTCAAACTACGCGGAAAGAGGGGAGGAGGAGGGCCCGATTCTTTCCCTATGCACCAGGGCCCTTGTCCCCCTAGCTACGCCACTGCATACGCTGGACCAATTTCGGGTTGCCACAATAAAATATTGTAGAATAAGTTCGATTTTAAAATCGAATCTACACTATAACGGAAAAGTAAACATTGTTTAAGATTAGAGATGAGAATTGAAAATAAAAAATCATAAAAAATTCACTGTTAAAATTTAACTTATTTATACGAGTGGCAACTCTAAATTGGTTGCCTCGATTACATACGCCGATTTAGCGTCCTTACTGGGGGCCCAATTTCAGATTGGAAACGAAGCCCCGAATTGGATTCTAGTTGGGGAATTTAAGGGTTGCCTCCCTAGCCAAGGCTATATAGGTAAGGCAAATGAAACTTTGGTCATGCAGCCAAGTCTTCAGTCATATTTTTTCTTTAGTTTGCATTTATGCGGGTGTATTACTACCGGCACGTAATTTGGCAAGACAAAGATGAGACAAAAGATGCGCAGCAGCTACAAACATTAAACTCGGTGCATTTTTTGTCTCATCTTTGTTTTGCCAAGTTACACTTGGTGGTGCTTGGTAAAACCTAAATAGGTTTATATAGCACTGTTAAATGTAAGAAAACATTGTTCTAACTAGTGTTTTAATAATAATAAATCAAAAAAAAATATGCCGTCACCTTGTTCACATTATAAGTAGCCCCTAGATGATCAAGCATGGCTTGTCAATAATTAACATTGCATTACCACCACCACTACCATTTGAGTGCGTACTAAAAATCCAAGATGGGGGCCAACTTTTTTGTTTTTAGGCCGATTTCAATGAAACTCGGTTTTTGGTACGATTTTGACAAGAAAATAACAAATAAATTTTTAAAATACTAAAAATCCAAGATGGCGGCCAACTTTTTTGTTTGTGGGCCGATTTCGATGAAACTCAGTTTTTCGTACTATTTTGTCAAGAAAATAACAAAACAATTTTTCAAATACTAAAAATCCAAAATGGCGGCCAACTTTTTTGTTAATGGGCCGATTTTAAAGAAACTCGGTTATGTTACTACTTTGACAAAAAATTTACAACGAAATGTTGAAAATATTAATAAATTCAATATGGCAGCCAACTCTTTTATTTGTGGGCCGATTTCTCAATTTTTCGATTTCGATGATGATGATATTGTTACTATTTAAAGTAGTTAGTACCAAAACCCGAGTTTTATCAAAATCGGACCACGAACAAAAAAATAGGCCGCCATCTTGGATTTTTTAATATTTTCAATATTGCCTTGTTATTTTCTTGTCAAAATAGGACCAAAAACCGAGTTTTATCGAAATCGGCCCAAAAACAAAAAAGTTGACCACCATCTTGGATTTTTAGTATTTTTAAAATTGTGTTGTTATTTTCTTGTAAAAATAGTACCAAAAACTGAGTTTCATCGAAATCGGCCCAAAAACAGAAAAGTTGGCCGCCATCTTGGATTTTTAGTATTTGAAAAATTGGGTTGTTATTTTCTTGTAAAAATAGTAGCAAAAAACAAGTTTCATCGAAATCGGCCCACAAACAAAAATGTTGGCCGCCATCTTGGATTTTTCAATATTGCGTTGTTATTTTCTTGTCAAAATAGTACCAAAAACCGAGTTTCATAGAAATATGCCCACAAATAAAAGAGTTGGCTGCCATATTGGATTTTACATTATTTTCAACATTTCGATGTTATTTTTTTGTCAAAATAGTAACAAAACCGAGTTTCATCGAAATCGGCCCACAAACAATAAAGTTGACCGCCATCTTTTTTATTACAGAGTTCTAGTGGCCTTTTTCCGGCTTCATCATCAAACCATTTCCTATCATATCAGAATACTCATCAAATCTATTTTACCTTTCCGTTAATAGTGAAAACTCATTGTTTAATCTATGTACAATAATGTTATTGTCAAGTACTGGTGACAACCCTAATCAGTGAAATCGCGTACTAATTGGGGCATAGTGTGATCGCTACATCCAATTTAGCTTCCTAGATTGGATTCCCAGTAAGGACGCTAAATCGGCGTATGTAATCGAGGCTTGGAACCAATTTAGAGTTGCCACTCGTATAAATAATATTTGCACAAATGACGGAAAGGTCAACCTTTTTTATGATTTTTTATTTTCAATTCTCATCTCCAATCTTAAACATTGTTTACTTTTCCGTTATAGTGTAGATTCGATTTTAAAATCGGCAACCCGAAATTGGTTCCTATTTTAGCTAGGAAGCTAAATTGGCGTATGTAATCGAGGCATTAGGGATGAAAATATCGAAAGCAAAAACATCGATGTATCGATACATCGATGTTCAGGGGGCTTATTGTCTAATTTCGAAAATCTATCGCAATCGCTTTCATTTGACAGATGGATGTGACACATGGCTGCATTCCTTTGGTAAGTTTTTATTTGTGCCAAAAAGAAGCATCAATGTATCACATCTTGAAAGCGATCGCGATAGATTTTGAAATTAGACAATAAGTACCCAGAACAGAACAAACATCGATGTACAAAAAACATCGCCCTAAAAACATCGATGTATCGAAACATGATGTTTTTTTATATTTTATTAATCATCTGGGTATTAAATTGTTGAATTGTGTATTATCTATTAACTATACCAATATTATCTATTGAATCATAGCCTTCTTTAATTTCGTGAACATAAGTTTGGCAACGTCTGTTACTGTCAGTTCGTGGTCATGTCGTCGGCCAGTCTCCATACTAAATGTATGGGAATATTTCAATTTGAAGAGGTCGATATTTTTTTTCGTAGTAATCGTGTGAGGTTTAAAATATAAAAATATTTTAGTTCTTTTATTGAAATGTTTTGTATATTAAACAATATGAAAAATATAAATGTTAACCAGGAAAAAATGTCTGTCAAAGATATCCTCTTTTTTGTTGATTTTCTTCAGCAGGGAGTTGATTAACACGCCCTCTAGCAATAAATGATATATCATTAGAAATGTCTTTTATAGGCAAATATTGGCTGTTTATATACTTTATATCAATTGTTAATACTTTTGGATTTAAAGGTTATCTATGTTATAGTCAAACCCCGAAGTCCAGGCGCTCCTAGGTTTGCCTAGTCAAAGCTCAGGTTTGACAAGAAGTCTTAGTCAAAGTCCGAAGCAATAGCGTGTTTCGGGCTTTGACTAATGAATTCATGACTAATCCTAGGAGTGCCTAACTTGGGCAGTCAAAGTCCGAAACTCAATACGGTTAAAACGGGGTTTGACTAGTCAAACCTAGAAACAAAACATGAGTAGTTCAGTAAAATTACGGGTTCGCAAAACATTAAATGGTAATAAGCTGTAATTTTGCAATCTGACTTTGATGTGATTATAAAACACTGATATAGACGAATCCAACTAAATTTACGAATACAAAAAAATACAGCGTAGTTATAACTTTTTTTTGTTGGATTTACATTCACAATCAAATTATAGTTCCAAATCAAGCAAAAAGTAAAGAAAGTATGTTATTAGCAATTTTGCTAAAGCAATAAAATAAATTAATATTTTGGTCAGTAAAGTAAAAAAAATAATAGTGAAAATTAGTTGGATTCTTTTACAAAATGACAGCTGGCCATTTAATCTAACGATCAAAAGAAGAAAGACCGCTATTGCAAATTATTTCTATTTCGCCATACTAGCTCCCGTAATTTTACTGAACTAGAGCTTTTCTTCCTAGAATTAAGAAAATCAAATTGTTTATTCCAGTTTAATTGGACCGTAGTGGATTAATATAACAAATAACGACTCAATTTATGTTTATTTATTGATACAACATGAACAAATAATATAAATTAAATAAAGCAAGCAAATATAGTAAAGACACTGCTACTTAATTTTTACTAGGTACTATTTCTTATATTAATTTATTTTTACGTTACTTACTAAAATATAAGTTCAAACGGCGATTGTTGTGTACCATGATGGTATGCGCAGTTTTTCTGCAATTGACAGATTCGAAGGCCCTCACTCAAACGATTAGTTTTATTATCAAACATCCAAGCAAATAGTATTTTCTGTACGTCTTGGTTGGCACGCTCGACGCGACTAGGAAATTCTCGCCCATTATCTGATTGAAGCACAGAATGTGCGCCCAAAGTGTTGTCAAATGATCTTTATATTTTAAAATGTATTTGTAATCACGATCAGGACACGTTTGCATATCTTTAAGATCCACTTGTCCTCATGCATGAATCTCTTTAAATAGCAACGATTTGCCTTAGTCGTTCCTAGGATTGACTAGGCAAAGTCCGAAACAGATTATTTTGTATTTGAGGTTTGACTAAACATTTAGGCACTTCTAGGTTTGCCTAAAAATATATGTGTCAAAGTACGAAATAAGAATTCATTTCGGGGTTTGCCGAAAGGCGTCAGTCAAACCTAAGATTAACCAGTCATTCCGCGAAGAGACTACACATCGGGCTTTGACTATAACATAATATATATAAAACTCAAAGGTGACTGACATAGTGATCTATCAACGCACAGCCCAAACCACTAAACGGATCGGGCTGAAATTTGGCATGCAGGTAGATGTTATAACGTAGGCATCCGCTAAGAAAGGATTATTGAAAACTCACCCTCCAAGGGGGTGAAACGGTGGTCCAAAGTTTGTATGAAAGTCCCTCAGTTTCGAAGCTAGGATCTTCAAATTTTATGTTTAGGCTGACAATTACTAATTAACATAATACTTGTCTTAGCCTTTTTGAAAATTCTACCCCCGAAGGAGTGAAAAGGGGGATGAAGTTGAGTAAAGAAAATCCTTCATTTACGAAGTAAAAATAGCTAAATTTATTATTTAAGCTTATAGATGGAAATTTAACGCAACGTTTATCGTTATTGTTAATATTTTGACCCCTTGGGGATGAAATGGGGGTGAAATGTTGTAAATAAACCTAAAAATAGATATGGATGTCGTTATTAGGGTTTTCTAGGATGACAGATTGCAAAAATGACACTTATTTTGAAATCCAACACGGTGGACATAATTTAACCCCTAAAGGGGTAAAAATGGGGTTCAATTTTGTATGGAAAAAGAATAGAAAACAGACATTACAACTTTAAACTTCGTAGGAGCACGTCTTAAAATAAATAGGCAAACAATTTTTTTGTAATTTTTTAAATCAACCCTAAAGGGGTGAAAATGGGGTTAAAATTTTGTATGGAAAAAGAATCTAAAATCGAAATTACAACATAAAATTCGTAGGAGCACGTCTAAGAATAAATAGGCAAACACATAATTTGTTATTTTGAAAATCATCCCTTAGGGGGTATTGTGGGTAAGAGTCGATATGGATGTCGTTCTTGAGGGTTTCAAAAGGTATGGTGATTGCGAATATGACATTTATTTTGAAGTGCAACACGGTGGAGAGGGAGAGGGAGAGGGAGAGGGAGAGGGAGAGGGAGAGGGAGAGGGAGAGGGAGAGGGAGAGGGAGAGGGAGAGGGAGAGGGAGAGGGAGAGGGAGAGGGAGAGGGAGAGGGAGAGGGAGAGGGAGAGGGAGAGGGAGAGGGAGAGGGAGAGGGAGAGGGAGAGGGAGAGGGAGAGGGAGAGGGAGAGGGAGAGGGAGAGGGAGAGGGAGAGGGAGAGGGAGAGGGAGAGGGAGAGGGAGAGGGAGAGGGAGAGGGAGAGGGAGAGGGAGAGGGAGAGGGAGAGGGAGAGGGAGAGGGAGAGGGAGAGGGAGAGGGAGAGGGAGAGGGAGAGGGAGAGGGAGAGGGAGAGGGAGAGGGAGAGGGAGAGGGAGAGGGAGAGGGAGAGGGAGAGGGAGAGGGAGAGGGAGAGGGAGAGGGAGAGGGAGAGGGAGAGGGAGAGGGAGAGGGAGAGGGAGAGGGAGAGGGAGAGGGAGAGGGAGAGGGAGAGGGAGAGGGAGAGGGAGAGGGAGAGGGAGAGGGAGACTAATATCTCTGGACCCAATTCTGATTATTGTAATAAACTAGTTTCCATTCCACCCGCGACTTCGTCCGCGTGCATATTACAGAAAATCCTTAGGGAACCTTCAACCAGGATCCAACCAGCCTTTTTACGCGATAAGGCGGGTCCCCACCAAGCGAGCAGCCTCGTGCGACACCCGCCACTCGCGGCAAACGTCTTGCCTCACGAAGCAGCGCGCTTGGTCGGGACCCGTATCGCGTAAATAAGGCTGGTCGGATCCTGGTTTAAGGTTCCCTAAGGATTTTCTCTAATATGCACGCGGACGAAGTCGCGGGCAGAAGCTAGTTAAAGTATAAAACTGGTTCATTGTCTTTGGGAGTTGATCTACCCCACCTCTAGCAATGAATGATAGATCATTAGAAAGGTTTTCATAACCACTCACCTGTTCTGCAAAAAATATCCGGGGATGGTCATCTGATCCGCCTTTGCGCCGCGAGCGCGCGCTTTGCGTCAGGTTACTTTTGAGCACTTTTTTCACCACCGTGGAGTGTTTATTTATGTTCCGACTGTTCTGATAAGTTCTTAGGCCTATTCACAAGAATGTTTTTCTATCCGATCCGTGTTAATAAATACAATAGTTTCTTTGTTTTGAGCGTTCAAACAGTAGGCATAGGGAATTTTTCGCTCTTTGTTCAGAATATTCAGATTATCACGAAATCTAAATCGGTAACATATGCATATTTTATGCTCTTTAGAATGAAAAATAGTTGCTTAATATTATTAAAAGTTTATTTAAACATTGCTCCATAGCAAAAACAAAAAATATCGTTAATTGAAAATTGTTGGAGAATTCTCTAAAAAAATCTAGGTAAAGTTTTGATTTAATCGCTTACTATGTTTACTGTTTCTATTTTATACAAAAAATAGACCTTTACACTAAAACTATTATATTATCTGTGACTATACTAGTATAGTATTAAATTATCTGTGACTATATTATGAATATTCTGACATGAGATTTATTACAATTAAGTAAAATAGCACTTTAAAATATGATCTTGAAACGAGCACCAATTTTTGACAGTGTGCGTAGTCATATCCATTCCGTTTTTATACCAGTGTTGTTTGTCTGTGTGCGTGTCTGGTTATGTATGCTTTTGTGAAGAATACTATCTAACCAAGCCATTTCATACGATTATGTACCTTAAATGTAAGGATTATAGTGTAAATTATCATAAAATTTTAAACCCTATCCACTCTCGGATAAATCTTCTCCGAAAGTCAATTTAGTATTTTCGGATATTTTTTAACCGAGGATCAGTAAGGGATTTTTTAAGGGTTGTAATACCGTTTGTAACGAGTCTTGCCCTACTTGAATGAAAACAAAAATGAGTAAGTAATTTAAGTAACTTTTATTATTTAAAAAAATCATTTTGTCCTTTTACACATCTAGCGAATTATAAACTATTAAAAAAAATTAAAAATCAGCCTGTTACAATTTGCGAATAAAAAAAACACGATATCCATGTACTTCCATACAAAACAAATTGCTCCCCGTGAACCGTGAGACGACCTACCCTTAAGAAAAACACACTTTGACACCTGGTACAAATTTATCCGACCATTACAATTCAAACCTCGCTCACTTTTAAAACTGCAATCATTTAAAAATCGTCCGCAATTTGGCAGATTTTATGCTTGGGATGGGTTCTTAAGATGACAAAACAACATTTAAAACATTATTTTCTTTAGTTTATTGTCCATAAACTACGAACAAAACTACTTTTGAGACGTGGCCAGTGGGGAACAGACGGGCACTTCGATTTTGATAGCTGAAAAAACCACGTAAATGCTTAGATTTTCGCAAAAATTTACCACGCAGTATGTTTATTTATAAAATTGACGAGTACCAAAGGTATTTGTTAACACAGTAAATATCACCAAATAAACAAAAAAATGTTGACCAAAGGTGTACCGTATCTAGTCGTCAACAAAGTCCACTTTCAACTGTCAGTAACTCGTACACAAATGGCTGCACAAAGAAGTAATATATGAACGAAATGACCGTCAGATAGTAAAAAAGAGACAGGAACATTAAAATAAGCGCACAGTTTAATGCGTTTGAACGAGACAACACTTTTTTGATGGTCTGTCGTTATGGATAAATTATATCCGCGAATCACATCTTGATTGCAGCGTTTTGGCAAGAATTGACCGCCGATCATGTGAGTGGATATGACAATTATTTGCTGCAAACCTACTTTGTATTAAATTGTTAGTATTTTCGGAATTTTAGGTCATTAATGTTAAAACATTTGGTCAAGTTCAGAGCGTTAAACTCTAAAGTACTCATAGTTGACGTTTTTTGTCATACAATAAAGTGTTTCAAATTTAACCCATTATAGCCCGAATTATTTTAATGTTTTGGATTTTGATAATTTTCAAATTTATGTCGATTGTGGAACACATTATTAGAAATTTGCGATCAGAATTCAAATCCAACCCTTACTTTTGGAAAAAAATTATTGATGCCAAATGGCACCACTAAGCTTTTACCGTGTCTGAATAAAAAAACTTCATAGGCATGTCGAGTTTTTACCATTTATTACAAAGATTTTTTTTTTGTATCTCAATACTTAATTATGGAATATATTGTAAACGCCGAGATCTTCTTAACGTACTGTCTGTTGAAGATGCCAAATTCACTTCGCATCTTGCATTGAGTTAGTGACCACTAAGATTGTTCACTTGGCCTCCATCATCTTTATTTCCCGAGTCTTCGTTGGAATTAACAGTTGGTTGAGGAGGAGATAAAAATGGAGTTAACTTCACAATCAGGTACCTCCTCTAAAATGGCTAAGGCTTCATGCAAAGTGCAGTTCCTGGTAAACAAACAAAAAATATTTTTAGAGATATTTTTCCTTTTCAGGTACGGAATCACCCTAAAAACAATTTGTTAGCTCACCAAAGTATTAAAAACAAACGACAAATGCGTCAGAAATAAAAACTATAAACAGAAATAAAAATAATAGGTAACATAAAAACACACGGTATCAGCTTACAGGTGCCGTATGGCATCGGTGAAAAACATCATCGTATAAAATAAACAATTCAAGTTAATATATATTTTTTTCTATTAATTATGGTTAAGTGATGTTTTCTCATTATAGTAATCTCTAAAATAATATCAGTCCGCCATTATTAACAAAAATATTAAACACTTACTTGGAAATGGCATCCATTTTTTAAGTTTTTTCTGCACCTAGAGATGAGCGTTGAATAGACGGACTAGTTTAATCAACCGGTCGACGTACAATCAACGGATAGACGGTCCACGCTTCTCCGATCGACTAGTCGAATTCGTGGACGGCTAAACGAGTAGACTCTGTTTTTGTATCAACGCACAAAGAGACTTCGACGCAAAAATTTGGTCGTTTATTACTAAACTTCGTTTTGCCGACGATCGGTCGTTCACTGTTCTCTTCGTTGAATGAAACGTAGACAAGGATGCCGATAGGGTTATTTCGCGAGCGCGAAAGATTGTTGCAATGAGGTACGGGGGCGGCGTCGGAGTACACTTGCGTGCAAGAGAAATCACCTAACTTACTTGTTAAGTTGTTCCATGATTCTTTTATAATATAAGTTTCATACTAGTTTCTTATTCTACGGCTCGGTTTTTAAAAACACACTCATGTTTTAATACCCCTCATTATGTGCCAGTTTCATAAACTACTATTATATTATACTAAATTAAAGTCGGATTTTTCAACTGTAGACCAAATGGCTGACTATAATGTCAAAGATACAATTATTTTTTATAAAGAGTTTATTGTTGTTTATATGAATCTGGTTTAAATTAAATTAAATTATTTCATTATTCCTATTCAGACAGTCCTAAGCCTGTAAAAGGATGAAGAGAAGATCATATTTTCATTAATTTTATTTCATAGACAGAAAGTAAAAATTACTATAATATATTTTTTACCATCGCCACTCTAAAAAGTGCGTTTAATTCAACGATAAGAGTGAATAATAAGCAATTTTATTCACCGAGTGAATAAAAATAATTTGAATTTGGAACAAGCGCGCATCATGCATGAATTAGTACAAAAAAGTACCTATACCTACTGGCCGCTATGGAGCTATTCCATAGAGCCATAGTTACACGATAAAATTAAACAAAAAAAAATATCCCGCAAAATTTAATTAGGTTCTTTTAGTGTATTATCTGTGGGTTCTTTTCTATCTATTAGAGGGAGATTGAATGTCCAGTCTTGCACATAAAGTTAATATACCTAGGTAATATTAACTTTATGGTCTTGCATCAGTCTGGTACGATATTCAGTCTGCAAAAATACAAGTCTATACAGACTGATGAAATGGACTGATGCCAGACTGATAATGTAATCTCTCTCTTAGCGTGGTTGTTTTATGTCATTGGAAAACTTCTAATTTCACGCATGGGTCGCACGGGTCGGTTATGGGATGGGTGACCAAAAATGTATTATCTCGAGCTCCTCCGTGCCTCGGAAGGCACGTTCAGCCGTTGGTCCCGGCTGCATTTGCAGTCGTTAACACCCATCAATCCGCATTGGGCCCGCGTGGTGGGTTATGGCCCATCCTCCCACCCATAAGGAAGGCCTGTGCCCCAGCAATGGGGACATTAAAAATGGCTGATGGTCAACTATAAATACTAAGTATAAAGTACTGCTAGGTATTAGATTTCTCGCAGTCAATGGTAAAAAGTAGAGTACACAACTCGTGAAAAAAAAATTTCATCTCGGTCCTTTGCATCCCTCGCTTCACTCAGGATTCTAATTTTGAATCCCTCGCTACGCTCGGGATTCAACTCTAGAATCCTTCGCTACTCTCGGGATCCAACTTAGTCCCTCGAACTAAATTCCCTTTTTATTCACTTGTTGTATAATCTACTATTATTAAAGATGAGTACAGATACCGCCATATAAATTGGCAAGAAAAAGTTGAGACAAAAGATGCGCAGTAGCTACAAACACTAAACTCCGCGCATCTTCTGTCTCAACTTTCTCTTGCCAATTTATATGCCGGTATTTGTACCTATCTCGAAAATTTTGATTGTTTTGATTTTGATACATGATATTTTAAGCAAATAATCATTTTTTGGCCTGTCTCTAGCGTTTAAAAGTAACGTTAACAACGTAGAAAAAACTCGGCAATATGTGTTGTATGTGCACGCACTATTCGACGTTCGTCGTGACCCATTCAATACACCGCGTCTAAACTTTCTGCAACGTCTTACGTCTAGTCTAGGTAGGCAAATAACCTAGGTTGACCCGTGGACTAGTCGACGATTTCAACTAGTTGATCGACTAGTCGATGAACGAAATTGAACGGTCTAGTTTCGTCGACGATAAAAACGTCGACGACCCATGCCAACTGCACACTGACTTTTATCACCATGTCATTCGCAAACGTGATCTGTGATTGGCTATCAGTAACTTCCAATGAGAAGACACATCATTCATAGCCCGATTTGACATATAGAATTTCAACTAATTACAATAGTTGACGAATTTGGCGCCGATATTGAAACATCTCAAAAGTGATGCCAAGTGGCACCACTAGTCAATAATGGGAGACCTTCCAATGATGTAAAGATTTATTGCTAGAGGAGGCTTAAATCAAAATGCTCATCGTACTAATAGACCCCCGAAAAGTTCAAATAATTTGACTCAAACCTTATGTCGTAATAAATAAATAATAATAATAAATATAAAATCTTTATTGAAATAATCTTACATCACAATCTACAACTAGTTTAAACATAGATAATATAGGAAAAACAAATAATGAATAATTATTAAAATAATTTATACTTTGTGCTTGACCACATGCGACGTTGCCGTTCTGCTTACTTCATGGCTTGGAAAATAAAGAAGGCTATGATTGAATAGATCTATGAGTCTGTAGATCTCAAAAATTGAATAAAAGGAAAAAAATGATTATAGCCATTGTCATTTTATTCCCCGGGGACGGCGAAATGTAATTTTATTTCCTCTACTCTACACCTTCCTTAAGCTCCGGCCAAACTGACGCGAATTCCGCGCGAAATTCGCGAGTGCGATCACGTAACTCGAAGCGATAGCCATAGCCATAGCCATTGTCAAAGAAATTGCTATGGCAATGGCTATTGCTTTGAGTTACGTGATCAAAATCTGTCAAAATGAGAGACGCGCGCGATTCGCTCGCGTCGGTTTGGCCGGAGCTTAATGCCTCGATTACATACGCCAATGGGGAATGTCCGAAAAAAATCAAATTGGCTGATTATTTTTCTACAGGTAGGAATAAGGTCCCTTAGTAATGGAATAAATTTTCATAATTTTCGGTTTCGTGAAAAAAAATCAAAAAATCAAAGTCTCTTCGACTTCACAAATGTATGAAAGTAACAGCAGAATGGAGATTGTACCTTTGCCAACACCTGCCACAACATAGATGTAGCACATCCCTTCGGTATAAACCAGATTGAGCTCTTCGCCCCAAAACGAGCCGACAGAGAGGTCAAGTAGATAATTGCATCTCTTTCTTCATTAGGGTGACCAAACTGTATGGTTGGTTGGAGACATATTTATTACTTTAAACTGTTTAATATAAACTTAAGTACGTAGTTCTTTATTTACAATTAATACTTTTACCACGTTTTTATAAGGTTGCTTGTTTGTTTGTGTTTTCGTTTGTTTGTTTGAGCACAAATTTTGCAAACGATTTTATTCTAAGTTCCCGATGAACTAGAGACTTGAAACTTTGAACACAGGTCAGAACTAGAAGGTTATGTAATATTATGGTATCATTGAGCTGATCTGACGATGGAGCCGAAAGAACGCCACAGGAACACTATGATGAAACCATACAACCCCATCGTGTTTGAACTCGTTAGAATCGTCTTGGCAAGTACTCTGTTGGGGAATAATATCCAAGGGGCTGATGAAGGAGCCGGAGCAAGGCCATTGAAACTTTGTAATAAAATCATGCAACCCCATCGAGTTTGAGCTCGATTGATTCATCTTGACGAGTGCTCCGATAGGAGCTGGGATACTTTAAATAAAATAATAATTTACTAAAAATAAATCTTCACGTTTTTTTTATTACGTTTTATTAGGTTGCTTTCTTGTTTTTATTTATAAATATGGTTAATCAACCAATATGTACAAAAATTCAAGTGTAAATAATGACATAACTATAAAGTTTATTCCAATTTTGATAGAAATACAATGTGCGTGTATTTTGGAAATCAAATTGTTTACGCAAGTAATGCGCCTGCGCAGAAAACCGGCTAGACAGCTTGGCGACGACCGCCGGCTGTACCCCCCCCCCTGGACTCACTCGTCTCTGCATACCACGCGCGACGTACGCACGCAGTCTTGCTTGTATTTTTTTCCTTTATTTCATATTTGCCAATATATTCATTACTTCTATACGTTGTTATTATTGCTGAAGAAGATTCCCAAACAAGTTGGTTCATCGAGCCGGATTCATCAGCTGAGCGACCTATATTTGGGAAGGTTACTCGACGGCTTTCAACGTTCCAGAGCAAGAGGCGCAGACATAAAGTGCAAGTGCAACTAAGTGACAGTGCTATTTCGATATTTCTTTCCTTCTTTTCCACCTATCACCATTCCGCCATTTTGTGCTTAAATACCTTGGTCATTATTTTGCGCGATCCACAGTTTGTTCTTTACATTACCTGCAGCTGGCGCATAACTGTAAATCAGCCGACTACACCGATAAGCTTTAAGCATTCGTTACAAAAACAATTAGGTCATTATTTGTGAATAACCTATATTAATAATTAATTTTATTTTTCTTTATTTCATCCAAGCTTTAAGCATTCATTGCAAAAACAATTAGGTCATTATTTGTGCATAACCTATATTAATAATTAATTTTATTTTTCTTTATTTCATCCAAGCTTTAAGCATTCATTGCAAAAAACAATTAGGTTATTATTTGTGCGCATAACCTATATTAATAATTAATTTTATTTCTCTTTATTTCATCCACTTTTAACCTTTCAATCATGACTAAGCTAGCCGAATTGAAGAGGAAGCGTAGTTCATATAAATCTAAGCTTACGCAATTTAAATCATACTTAGCAATTCTTTCATCATCAGAAAAACCTAGTGCAGTGCAGCTCAGTGATTTAAATTTAAGATTAACAAAAATTGAAGAGTGGTACGGTGAATTTGACGCGTTACAGATTGAAATTGAAAGTAGTTTGGAAATTTCAGAAGGGGAGTGCGAAAAAGAGTACCTTTATCGTGAGCAGTTTGAGAGCGATTATTTCGCATTAGTTGGAACCGCGCGTGAGTGGGCAAGCAAGTTCAAGTCTGCGCAGCACGACAAGGACAGCTACGCATCGGCACCATCCGTAACAGGTATTGTCCCTACAGCTAGTGCAACTTTGACGCTTCCCACTATTCAGTTACCTACCTTTTCTGGTCGTTTTGAGGAATGGCTACGATTTCACGATACATTCACGTCCCTTATTCATTCCAATAATAGTATTCCCAACATTAACAAGTTCCACTATTTGCAATCGTCGTTAAAGGACAAAGCTGCGGACGTTATAAGCTCAATAGATTTTTCCGCTAATAATTACGATATCGCTTGGCAGTTATTGTGCGAACGGTATCATAATAACAAAGTGTTAATAAACAACCATATTCAAGCGTTATTTGACATAGAAACAATTCCAAGAGAGTCATCTGTCGCTTTGAGGAAACTAATTGATGATTTGAATAAAAACCTTAGAGCACTCGAAAGTCTCAATATTAGTACTCATAACTGGGATATGCTATTAATACATATGGCTTCGAGCAAACTGGACAACGTAACCAATAGAAAATGGAAAGAATATAGTAACAGTTCTGAAAAGTCCCCTGATTTAGAAAGGTTCATTAAATTTATTAAAGATCGTGCTGGTTTGCTTGAAACCATAAATTTGAGTCAGGTCAAACGTCGACATAGTGAACCAGTCGTCTCAAGGTCGCGCACATTTGTCACAAACGCCACCACTCAGATGCAACGGGTTGCATACTCTTGTCCACTCTGCAAACAAACCCACGCCATTTATCAATGCTCAAAATTTAAGTCCTTATCTATTCAAGCTAGATAGATTTTTTGAACTGGAATCAGTACCCTCACCCCGCAAAACTACAAAACAAGAAAATGATTGCGAATTGCATTTTGTCTCCACCACGACACGACAAGATGATGGCCGGTTTGTTGTCGAGATTCCATTACAGCAGTCACCAGAAGCGTTAGGTGAATCTTATGATCAAGCATTTAACCGATTTCTGTCTTTAGAACGCAAATTTTCACGTTACCCATTATTTAAACAAAAATACTGTGATTTTATTCGGGAGTACATCAGCCTAGGTCACATGTCCCTAAACTCTAATAGTGAAAAGGATCGACACACATACATTTTGCCACATCATGGTATTCTTAAAGAATCTAGCCTTACAACAAAGCTGAGGGTGGTATTCGATGCTTCGGCTAAGACCACATCAGGCTTATCATTCAATAATATTCAGACCATAGGGCCGACTGTACAGGACGATCTTATAAGTATTTTGATTCGTTTCCGACAACATAAATACGTGGTCACTTCCGATTGCGAAAAAATGTACCGATGTGTACTAGTTGCAGAACATCAAAGGTGCTTGCAACAAATACTTTGGCGGTTTAACTCTAGTGACGAACTAAAAATATACAAACTCAACACGGTGACGTACGGTACAGCGTCAGCGCCGTACTTGGCTACTCGTTGCCTGATACAGTTGGGTCAAGAATGTACGGATCCATTAGTACGCGAAACCATAATCCAGGACTGTTATGTAGATGACTATATAAGTGGTCACGAATCAAAAACAACCCTCATACACATTATACAGGGTGTCATTAATCAACTGAAGCAGGGTCAGTTTCATTTGCGAAAGTGGCGTTCTAATTGTCCAGAGATACTAAGTAATATTGAAGAAGATGACGGCCATGATGGGTTGCTTAAGCTAGTGAATGATTGTGATGCAAAAACTTTAGGTTTAAGGTGGGCTTGTAACTCGGATACACTCCAATTTTCAGTTGATATTGAGTCATTGTCTCCAAACAGAATGACCAAGCGATCAATTTTATCCACAATAGGACAGGTGTTTGATCCTTTAGGCCTTGTAAACCCATGCATACTCCAGGGGAAAATAATCTTACAAAAACTCTGGGCTTCTAAAGCATCATGGGATGATCCTCTGCCGTCTGAAATTGAAAGGGCTTGGTCAGAATTTTTAATTACTTTACCTCAACTAAATAAAATCATAATTCCACGTCGTACACTGTGTGACTCACCTACTCTTATAGAAATTCATGCCTTCAGCGACGCGTCGTTACACGCATATAGTGCTTGCGTATACTTACGGTCTGTTTCGGCAACTGAAAGCACCACTGTTCAATTAGTGATGGCCAAGAGTAAGGTGGCCCCGTTGAAAGGTATGACTGTGCCTCGGTTGGAACTTTGTGGTGCACTGCTCTCAGTTAGATTAACGGAGAAGGTTCGAAACGCATTCAGATTACATGTTTATGTGGTGTGATTCCACCATAGTGTTAGGATGGATTCGAACTCCTAAAGCCTCCCTTAAAACATTCGTACTTAACAGGGTCAATGAAATTACCGAACACAGTAACCCACAGGCTTGGAGGTATGTCCCTACTCACTTAAATCCCGCTGACCTAGGGTCTAGGGGGTGCAACGCAAATCAATTACGGAATTCTCTGTTATGGTTCTCTGGGCCATCCTTTTTAACGCAAACGGAATCTCAGTGGCCCATTCAACCCACAAACGTATCTATCTCCTTACCCGAGATCAAGGTTGAATGCAAACTTGTTACTGAACAACCCAATTTTACTCACAAATTTTCCAATTTTGCTAAACTGACTAGGATCACGGCTTACATGTTGCGGTTCATTAACAACTGTCGCACAGCGAAAAATAAGTTCAGTGGTCATTTGAGGTTATCTGAGTTGAATTCTGCTACATACTCATTGTGCAAAATGGTGCAGTTGGATATTTTTTCACATGAATACGCTTCTTTATACAACAAAAAACAATTGTCAGTTCGATCAAAAATTTTAAACTTAAACCCTTTTATGTCGAATGAAAATTTGATTCGTGTGGGTGGCAGATTGTCCAATTCTAATTATGACTACGACACAAAACACCCAATCTTGCTTCATGCATCGCACCATGTTACAAAATTAATATTTAGACATTATCATACAATACTTATGCATGCAGGTCCTCAATTATTGTTGTCCATTTTAAGACATAAGTTTTGGATAATTGGAGGCCGCAATCTGGCTAGAAAAATAACACATGAGTGCCATGCATGTTGTAGATTTACGGGAAGATCTATTCAGCCTATAATGGCCAATCTGCCGAAGGAACGGCTTCATGGCCAGTTTCCGTTTTCTAATACTGCAGTGGACTATGCTGGTCCCATTATGCTTGCGGACAGAAAAGGTAGAGGGTGCAGATTGTTAAAATCATATATTTGTGTATTTGTATGCCTAGCTGTACGGGCGGTTCATTTAGAATTGGTGACCGACTTAAGCACTGAGACATTCTTAGCCGCTTTGAACAGATTTGTTGCTCGCAGAGGTAAGCCTGACTTCATCTACTCTGATAATGGTACAAATTTCGTAGGAGCCGCAAATGAAATTTCAAAATTTTTAAAAACCAACTGTGATGACATTAGTTCGAAATCAGCGGAGCGGTCAGTCGTCTTTAAATTCTCTCCCGCATACAGCCCGCATTTCAACGGCTTGGCTGAGGGTTCTGTGAAATCGGTAAAGCATCATTTGAAGAGAGTCCTTTCTCTAGCAAACTTAACGTATGAGGAAATGACTACTGTACTAGTAAGCATAGAAGGCATATTAAATTCTCGTCCCCTAACCCCTCTCTCCTCAGATCCTAACGATCTAATCCCATTGACTCCATCACACTTTCTTATTGGTCGCACGCTCACGATGTTGCCTACATCTCAGATTGAGGTGGAAGAACCGGCCAGAATCTGCACACTGCCTCGATATCAAAGGGTACAGAGCTTAACCCGACATTTCTGGAATCGGTACTACATGGAGTACATTTCTGATTTGCAAAAGAGGCAGAAATGGAAACGCACCAGTGGAGGTGAACTGCGCATCGGAGACCTGGTGGTGATAAAGGAGGATCGGCTGCCCCCAAACCGTTGGCAGCTTGGACGTATCAGCAGCCTGCATCCTGGCAATGACGGCATCACGCGTGTCGCAGACGTCAACACCGCAACAGGAGTGTTGAGAAGGGCTTATAATAGGCTCTGCTTGTTGCCTTCTGAAGACATCTTGGAACAGGACGTTCCAACCCGGGGAGCCTGTTTACGCAAGTAATGCGCCTGCGCAGAAAACCGGCTAGACAGCTTGGCGACGACCGCCGGCTGTACCCCCCCCCTGGACTCACTCGTCTCTGCATACCACGCGCGACGTACGCACGCAGTCTTGCTTGTATTTTTTTCCTTTATTTCATATTTGCCAATATATTCATTACTTCTATACGTTGTTATTATTGCTGAAGAAGATTCCCAAACATGTTGGAAAAACAAGTGAAGGTAGAAAAACATTGTCTAGTGATCTGTAGTTAAAAAAAACAGGTGCAAACGATTTTCGACTTTATTGACGTTTATAATTTATTCTCTTCCATTAAAAACTGTTATTTTGGTAAATATATCAATAAGCTCTAAAATACTTGCACCAATTTTTGACTAGTGAAATTACAAAAATGGGGGCAAGCGATTTTCAACGACACAATTATAAAAATAAAAAAACAAGATGGCGGCCAACCTTTTTTGTTTTTGGCTTGATTTCGATGAAAATCGGTTTTCAGTAATATTTTGACAAAAAATAACAATGAAATGTTGAAAATATAAAAAGAATCAAAATGGCGGCCTACTTTTTTGTTTGTAGCCCGATTTTGATGAAACTCGTTTTTTGGTACTATTTAGGCAAGAAAATAACAACGCAATTTTGAAAATATTTAAAATCCAAAAAAGGCGCTTAACTTTTTTGTTTTTGAGCCGATTTCGATGAAACTTGGTTTTAAGTACTATTTTGACAAGAAAATAACAACGCAATTTTGAAAATATTAAAAAATCCAAAATGGTGGCAAACTGTTTTGTTTGAGAACCGATTTCTACGAAACTCGGTTTTTGGTACTATTTTGACAAGAAAATAATAATGGAATGTAAACAATGGAATGTAACAAAAGATAAAAATGGCTTCCAATTTTGTTTTAGGGTTGATTTTAATATAACTTGGTTGAAAAAAAAGAAGAACAAGAAAAGAATTTGGCCGCCACCTTGGATTTTTAATACTTTTAATATTGTGTTGCTGTTTTCTTGTCAAAATAGTAACAAAACCGGAGTTTCATCGAAATCGGCCTACAAACAAACAAGTTGGCCGCCATCTTGAATTTTTTAATATTTAAAAAATGCATTGTTATTTTCTTATCAAAATAGTGCCAAAAACCGAGTTTCATTGAAATCGGCCTAAAAACAAAAAAGTTGGCCGCCATCTTGAATTTTTAAATATTTAAAAAATGCGTTGTTATTTTCTTATCAAAATAGTGCCAAAAACTGAGTTTCATTGAAATCGGCCTAAAAACAAAAAAGTTGGCCGCCATCTTGAATTTTTTTAATATTTAAAAAATGCGTTGTTATTTTCTTATCAAAATAGTGCCAAAAACCGAGTTTCATCGAAATCGGCCCACAAACAAAAAAGTTGGCCGCCATCTTGAATTTTTTAATATTTAAAAAATGCGTTGTTATTTTCTTATCAAAATAGTGCCAAAAACCGAATTTCATCGAAATCTGCCCACAAACAAAAAAGTTGGCCGCCATCTTGAATTTTTTAATATTTTAAAAATGTGTTGTTATTTTCTTATCAAAATAGTGCCAAAAACCGAGTTTCATCGAAATTGGCCCACAAACAAAAAAGTTGGCCGCCATTTTGAATTTTACATACTTTAAAAATTACTTTGTTATTTTCTTGTCAAAATAGTACCAAAAACCGAGTTTCATCAAAATCGGCCCACAAACTTAAAAGTTGGCCGCCATCTTGTATTTTTTAATATTTTCAACACTGCGTTATTATTTTCTATTCGAAATAGTACCATAAACCGAGTTTCATCGAAATCTGCGCATAAACATGAATTTGATTATTAATTATTAACTTTACCCCTCGCCTGCGACTTCCAGTTAAATCTGAAATGGTGTAGAATTTATGGTCACCCTTGTTTTGTAAAGGAATATTTCTTGAATATTGAAATTCTAAAATTGAAATTCGGCGCCAAAGTCAAAATCGGATCGGAGTTGCCAGGATTGACACTTGAATTTATACAACTACAATAATGCTGATTAGCATTATTGTAGAAATCTAATTAAATCAAAAGAGTAAGTTCTGTTTTATGTTACAATTACGATGTGTTATTCTAAATTAATATTTAATTAGTATATTTTCAATATTCCACTCCGAATCCTTAACTTTGATACAGTACGTGATTGGTAACATACATTTTTTTTCCCTACCATCGTGGTATTATTGTTTAGTAATGGCAATTGTGCGAACGAGACAACCTCATCTACTTGGTGATGTCTCATTCACACAGTAGAGTCTTTAGTAAATGTCGTCGATAGAATTTCAACTCTATGAGTAAGAGAAAAAAGTTGATTTCTTTTAAACGCATAGTGAGAATTTTTGTAGAGTACTCGGACCTTATAATATGAACGTCCTTGTGCCACAACCACAACAAGGTATTAAAAAAAAAGTTTCAAGACGTCAAAACTTTTTTTTAATACGTGTTGTGTTTGTGGCAGTTAAGCGGCAAAGGTATCATCTCCATTCTGCTGTTACTTTCATACATTTGTGAAGTCGAAGTGACTTTGATTTTTTTAAACTTTTTTACCCAACCGAAAATTCTGAAACTTTTTTCTATTACTAAGGGACCTTATTCCTACCTATAGAAAAATATTCAGCCAATGGGGAGGCGAAGGCAAAGTGAATTACAGATGGCGCTTCAGTCTTTGGAACAATTGTCAGTTTGAGCTTATATTGTCTTGACTGTGTATTACGTGATTTTACTTTCTTAGATTGTATTTCTTTCGATTTTGCGGACAAACGATGTATTCTATGCTAACTTTAGCTCAGATAAAAGAAGAATTACTTAGAAAAGAAAAGCCAAAACAACAGGCAAGAAAGTTTATAGCAACTTACAAAAAATTGCTAACAAGCATTACATTTCTTTAAATTTCGTGTAAGATTTACAAGTAATCTTTTTATTTCAGATTAGAAGCATATGATTTAAATTTTAACAAAGCAACTGAGTGTGAATTTCCGTGTTTATAGTTGCCTCATGATACCTTCTGTGCAATAGTAATTTCAGGTTTCTGTACTGGAATTTCTGTACCATCCAAAATTACACGAACCGTTTTATCATATTTATTTTATTATTCTAAGTTTCTTGAATGACTCTGGCATATAAAATTCTATTAATTCTCTGTTTGGCCCCAATATTGGGCTTATTCCATATTTGATATACCTATCAAATTCATCCAAGTTATAAATATGCTAGAAACTGCTGAGGTTGAAATATTAAAGAACAAAGCTGTTATAATTCAAATGTTGTTTTATTTTGGCGAAGCTTCATCAAATTCATGAAACATTCCTTTTGATTTATAATGTTTCTCAGGCTCAGCAAAGGAGAAAATCGAGGGAAAAGCATCTTTTTTTTTATATTTTTTGCCCACTATTTTTTTTGGTACTGGGAAATCGATGAACTCCAATATTTTACAAGTTACATGCATAACAATGCGGCATTTTCTCAGTATAAAATTAAAAAGTGCAATACTCCAAGAGATTCCCATATGTTTTGACACTTTCTTTGAGGCGGCCGGGTACCAAAGACCAGACGCCACCTATCGGGATAAAATTGCGATTTTCCTCCCCATTTGATTCTTTTCGGACATTCCCCATTTACTTACGCGTGAAAGCACTAAACTTAAGAATCGCCTAAGTCTTTTCTTATCTACAACTCGACCAAGTTAACTTAGTGAATGACAGCTACATGACGGCTAAGTTTATGACACCGTTTTAATTTGGCCATGTTGTAGTTAGGAAAAGATTTAGGCGATTCTTAAGTTTAGTGCAATCGGCCATTAGCTTCCTAGCTAGGAACCAATTTCGGGCTGCCACAATAAAATATTGTAGAATAAGTTCGATTTTAAAATCGAATCTACACTATAACGGAAGAGTAAACATTGTTTAAGATTGGAGATGAGAATTGAAAATAAAAAATCTTAAAAAATGTTGATCTTTCCGTCATTTGTGCAAATTCACTGTTAAAATTTAACTTATTTATACGAGTGGCAACTCTAAATTGGTTCCTTAAATCGGCGTATGTAATCGAGGCTTTAGGAAGGTGTAGAGACTGTAGAGTAGAGGAAATAAAATTACATTTTAACAACAGCAACTGCACAAGTCATTGACTCTGGTCCTGGGGCCCTACCGCTCAACTCAAAGCGATAGCCAAAACGATAGCTAGACTCTATCCTTCCTTGTCATATCATAACACGATGACAAGGACGGACAGTGCACTGACGTCATCAACCAAAGCCAGAGTATAAGTCCTTCCTTGTCATCGTGTTATGATATGACAAGGATGGATATAGTCTAGCTATCGCTCTGGCTAAAGCTTTGAGTTGGGCGGTAGGGCTACTGCCCCCCTAGCCAAAGTAACATTTGCAATCGCTATCGCTTCGCTTCGAAACATGTATGGATTTGACGTTTTAAAATTCGATTGTTAACGAAACCTTATGTCAATCCCATACATGTTTCGAAAGCGAAGCGATAACGAAAATTTGCCAATGTTACTTTGGCTAGACCCTCGTCAGGTTCTGCCAAAAGTACCAAACATTTCAATAATGGCAAGGAAAACATCGATGTAAAAACATCGTATAAAACAACATCGATGTTTTGAAATTGTGAACATCGATGTTTTTTTACTGAAACATCGATGTATCGTTTCGTTTGTGTCCCTATCCCTCCCTCCCTATGAGTGGTACAAAAAAAAGAAAGTCCGAAGATCAATCATGCAAGAAAAAAATCTTTAATTAAATTAATAAAATAATAACAAACAGCTTTAAATAGGTATTATTTTTTTAATGTTCAAAATGAAAGATATCGATATCAATATAGAAGGATATAATGTAAACGGGATATGTGTCGGCTGCTTGAATTACAACAGGAAAATGTTCTATCACGAAGATATCAAGGAATGCTTCTCCACATTGGCTGATATTAATGTAAGAAACAGTTTAATTACTTTATTCTGCCTTTCGTTTATTAAGATCGTTTAAAACTGTACTCAAATACAGTTACTTTACGTACCTACTTTCTGTAACAATTCTGCAGAAAATGAACTTAAACAAGATAACAGAAACGCTTGGAAACGCCATTATTTTTGTTTCAAGTTTTTTCTTCCGCTATTTATGTGGTTGAGCTTTTCAAGATGAATCAATAAGTGAAGGGTTGTGGCATGAGATGAGATGAGACCAGGAGACTTTTATACAGGCGTTTATTAAGCATTCTCACACTTTATATCACATTATCACACTTCAACAGATAGTTTTCCTAATATTACTCTAAGACAACCTTTCGATACCACGGCTTTACAATGAATACGTCAAACTACAGATGTGCAGGCAGATTGACATAATCAAACTCACTTGAATTCCGAATGTACCATAGAGCAGAGCAATATAGGTTAGAAACCTCCCTCAACACACCCCCTCAATCTGCTGCACATGCTGACCATACTGACTAAAACAGTTTTCTACCTACCAGTACAACATCAGGATAAATTTCGAATCACCTGCCAAACTTATAGACTTCTTAAGTCCTACCAAGTTACATTAACCTTTAACCCAACCCAGGAACCTAACTTTAACCTAACTCAGACGACACATACAATAATCCAAACCAAAGACCTAACTAACTAAACATCAAACTCAACCAAAGAATTATCAAAATACACGCGGATATCACAAAAATACACTTGGATATCAAAAATATTTCATTTTAAATGATGATTCATTTACTTTCTAATCCCACACCCCCTTAAATGAATCATTATTTAACGCATCCCCTTAACGAACACAAGCACCCCCTTAATTCTATATCCTAACTTCTACTAAACTTCTTCATAAATATTCTCTATCTTCTTCTCATAAAATTATTCTTCTCAAAACTCTCGCTCCTACTTAACTTCTTCAATATTATAAAATTACTCCTTCTACCTCTTCTATATAAAATCTCCCTCTCGACATCTTCTATAAAACCTCTCCTTCTCGACATCTTCTGTATAAAACCTCTCCTTCTCGACATCTTCTGTATAAAACCTCTCCTTCTCAACATCTTCATTAAATTCTCCTACTCGACATCTTCTTTATAAACCTTTACTCCCTCTCAACATCATCTTCATTATAAAACTTCTTCTAATTTTCTCCCACTCGACTCATCATCATTATAAAACTTCTTCTACATTTCTCCCACTCGACTCATCATCATTATAAAACTTCTACATTTTTCTCCCACTCGACACATCATCATTAAAAAACTTCTTTTCTCCCACTCGATTCATCATCCTAAAAAACTTCTTTCTTCTTCATCATCATTACATTATAAAACCTTCTTCTTCTCAACTTCATCATCATTACATTATAAAACCTTCTTCTTCTCAACTTCATCATCATATAACTCCTGCTCGACTATTCTTTGCCTCCTGCTCGACCTCCTCCATCATAAAATACTCGCCAAAAGACTTCTTCAAAATAAACTTATTCCAAAAAAACAGTTCTTCACAAAATAATAAATTTTTCTTTCATCACCTTCATTTGTTTCACCGTCACTTGTTCTGTCTTCATTTATTCGATTGTCATTTGTTCTTGTTTCTCTAAAGCTTCTAATTCTCCTTTCTCCATCTCCTCGAAATTCTTCATTCTTCAATCAAAGTGCCACGGCCAAAAGTGTAATTTCAAATTCAATTTTAAATTTCAGATACAATTTACCTTCAAATTCAAACAAATTTTTCCTTCTTATTCTTCGTTTTCCGGTCATAAAAGTCACCAACAAAATTTTATTTTAGTAAAAGATTTCCACCAGCTTTATCTTTTCACAATTTAAATCTATCAATTTATTATTTCATTCCTCATTTTATTTTATTTGTAATCACTCTTTATCTGTTTACACTTTCATGTCATTGCAACACTATTTTGTCAACAAACTCCGTTGCTAAGGCCTCTATGCAACTCTGTCCGTTATCTGTTATTTCAAAATAATCATCTCAAATGCAAAACTCACTTTTTCTCTTATTATTTTCACTCCCGGTCTTTATAGGGCCACAACCTCTAGCGTGTGGCCCATAACCTAAAGGGTTGTGGCAATGAGACCAGGAGACTTTTATACAGGCGTTTATTAAGCATTCTCACACTTTATATCACATTATCACACTTCAACAGATAGTTTTCCTAATATTACTCTAAGACAACCTTTCGATACCACGGCTTTACAATGAATACGTCAAACTACAGATGTGCAGGCAGATTGACATAATCAAACTCACTTGAATTCCGAATGTACCATAGAGCAGAGCATATAGGTTAGAAACCTCCCTCAACAATAAGTGCCAGCTCTTGTTGATTGAATACAAGAATTAATTCATTAAACCCCACGTGGCTACCGGTTGCCGGACAACTATGAAATATCAATTGTCTCATTTCCCGGGGGTTGAATGACGAGTTAAGTTACCTATTTTACACTAATAATATTAAATAACTAATGTGACTTTGTTCGCGTAGACCGTGGAGAAACTGAGACCAGGATAAAAAGTAGACTTTAATCCAGGGGGCTAATTGTCTAATTTCAAAATCTATCGCAATCGCTTTCATTTTGTTGCAGAGTGCCTAGTATGAGTTGTGTTTCTCACCTCACTTTGCGAATAGTAGCGTATGAAAGAGATGAAATCATGCGAGTGAGTGAACGAGTGAAAGAGAGAAGACGATAGTTAACTATTCGCAAAGTGAAGTGAGAACAAAAAACCAACTCATACTAGGCCCTCAGGAGGCTTCCGACCTCCATGGGATATCTATGGTATGTTTGAATCTCAAGGTTGACAATCTGCCACACATGTCAGCCGATAGTTTGACAATACGAATTTGGGCTCAGCTAAGAAAAGATGTAATAAATTTATTATGTGAAAAGTGGTAATAAAGAAGCGAATAAAAGTCTCCTGGCTTCTCATTGACAAAATCCCAATAGGTTATGGGACCAGCACGCTTTTAAAAAGAAGCAAGCCTACCTATTGTCTAATTTTCAAAATCTATCGCAATCGCTTTCATTTGACAGATGGATGTAACACATTGCTGCATTTCTATGGTAAGTTTTTATTTGTGCCAAAAAGAAGCAACAATGTATCACATCCTGAAAGCAATTACGATAGATTTTGAAAATTAGACAATAGGTAGGCAGGAGTGAAGATGAAGTGAAAAATTATTTGGCAACAAAACATAGGTACTATAAAACAAATGAAGTCGAGAGAAAATAAAATGGAATGAAAATAAATGAGATGAATAAAAATGAAGAAAAAAATATTTTTATTATTTTGTAAAGAATTGTTTTTGGAATTAGTTTATTTTGAAGTATTTTATGATGAAGAGATCGAGCTGGAGGTAAATAATGGTGAAGAAGATTTGAGGAGGAAGAAGATTTATAAAGTGTAATGAAGAAGTCGAGCAGAAGTTATATGATGATGATGAAGTTGAGAAGAAGAAGGTTTTATAATGTAATGATGATGAAGAAGGAGGAAGTTTTTTAAGGATGATGTATCGAGTGGGAGAAAAAAAAATAGAAGTTTTTTTAAGGATGAAGAATTGAGTGGGAGAAAAATAGAAGTTTTTTAATGATGATGAGTCGAGTGGGAGAAAAGTAGAAGTTTTATAATGAAGATGATGTTGAGAGGGAGTAAAGGTTTATAAGAAGATGTCGAGTGGGAGAATTTCATGAAGATGTTGAGAAGGAGAGGTTTTATATACAGAAGATGTCGAGAAGGAGAGGTTTTAAAGAAGATGTCGAGAAGGAGATTTTATATAGAAGAGATAGAGAAGGAGTAATTTTATAATATTGAAGAAGCTGAGTAGGAGTAAGATAGTTTTGAGATGAATAATTTTATGAGAAGATAGAGATATTTACAAAGAAGTTTAGTAGAAGTTAGAATATAGAATTAAGGGGGTGCATATGTTGGTGAAGGGAGTGCTTTAAATAATGATTCATTTAAGGGGGTGTGGGATTAAAAAGTAAATGAATCATCATTTAAAATGAAATGGTATTAGAAAGTAAATGAATCATCATTTAAAATGAAATGGTTTTGATATCCAAGTGTATTTTGATATTTCTTGTGGTTTAGTCTGATGTTGAGTTAGTTAGGTCTTTGGTTTCGGTTGTATGTGTAGACATTTTATCATAGTGTTGTACAGATAGGTTTCTACCTATCTGTACAACACTATGAAAAGTGTTTTAGTCAGGATGGTCAGCATGTGTAGCAGATTGAGGGGGTGTGTTGCAGGAGGCTTCCGACCTCCATGGGATATCTATGGTATGTTTGAATCTCAAGGTTGACAATCTGCCACACATGTCAGTCGATAGTTTGACAATATGAATTTGGGCTCAGCTAAGAGAAGATGTAATAAATTTATCATGTGAAAAGTGGTAATAAAGAAGCGAATAAAAGTCTCCTGGCTTCTCATTGACAAAATCCCAATACATTTGACAGATGGGTGTGACACATTGCTACATTTCTTTGGTAGGTTTTTATTTGTGCCAAAAATAATTATCAATGAATCACATCCTGAAAGCAACTGCGATAGATTTTGAAATTAGACAACACAGAGGCAGGTCCTAATCTGTCTACCAACCAAATTTCATCCAAATCTGTCCAGCTGTGAAAAGGTAACAGGTAAGGTAAGGTAACAAACAGACACTCAAACGCATTTATAACAATAAATTAGGAAGTAAGATATAGGTACTAGAAAAATATTGACTCGCCACCAGATCATTTTCTCAGGCAGGGTTTGATTCTTGATTCCCCTAACTGTTGCACACAAAACATTTGTGCTTAATAAACTTGTTAGATTTTGTGTTTTTTCAATAACTATTAATATTAAAAATAAATACAAATACAAATACAAAGAACTTTATTCAATTCCACAATTTTGGGTAGGTAAGTACATCAGAGCTTATGTTAGGTACATTATGAAACCGAAAAGGTTACCACTCAGCATAAGTTCCATTGACTTAATAAATACCACTTCATTTTAGATTCCCGCCGGCCTCTCCGTCCAGCTATGTTGGGAGTGCCTCGCCGCAGTTCGTAGAGCATGGCAATTCCGATCACAGCTGCTGATGTCTTACGATATACTCAACTGTTTTTCTATAAAGGTAAATAGTTTAGATTATTCTTACCGTCTTATTTATAACAAATCCGTAAAGTCTACTATAGGTTATTTCTGATAAAGCTTCATATAACTTTCCAATTATATGAATCACAAAAATAAATATGTATTTTCTTTGGGTTATTTTACATCTTGTCAGTTCTATGTTTATTAAAAAGCATCAGATGAACATACAAATTTTTTCAGCACACATTTCTCAATTCTCCATCAGACTTAACACAATACTCAACGACTAGACTCAGCTTGTCCAAGGTGGAGATAAATGAAGACACCGAGTTCCTACCGGTGTTACTTAAGGAAGAAAGTGACAATGACACAAATCAAATTAAATTGGATGAAGACACCGATTTCCAACTGGTGTTACTTAAAGAAGAAATTGTTGATGACACGGATCAAGTTAAATTGGATGAAGACACCGAGCTCCAAACCGTGTTACTCAAGGAAGATATTGACGATGACACGGATCAAGTTGATTTTGGTAAGTTGGTAAAACAGTATGCACGTGTACAATGAGATTAAATTGACAATAGACAGTGATCTGCGGCAACTTCACTCGATAAGATAGGGTAAAGCAAAAATTTTACAGATTAGGGTTGGACCACATCAGTATTTGTTAGTATAGTTTCAGACATGGATCCGGTCTGGGTAAAAGCCTCCTCCATTGCTTCCCACTTTTTTCCATCCTTCCCCGCTTCCATCCAGCCCTTTCCTGCCACAGACACAATATCGTCGGACCATTGTTTTCTGGGTCTTCCCACTTTCCGTTTGCCTTTTGGGCCGGGCCATCCATACGGACGGACATACGGCATACAGCTATGGGGATCAGCCTGTGACTCCAACATTGAAATAGTACAGAGGGCACAGAATGGCATTCTCAGAAATTTATCTAATGCGCCGTGGTTTATTAAGACTACTGAGCTGCATGCTGAACTCAAGATAAACTCGGTCAATGAGGAAATTAAACTGTACTCAACCAAGTACAAAAACCGCCTTAGCACACATCCCAACCGCCTGGCAGCGCAATTGACCACTATAAATTACCCCAAGAGGCTTAAACGACAACACATCATTGAGCTGTCACTGTCAGGCGAATGATAGAAAAATAAGGAATGGAGGGGCACTCAGTGGAGTACTCTTCCTGCAAGACAATTTGACTACATCACATCTGCTCATAGTCAAGAGACTGATCGCAGATAAGCCAACAAAAAAAAAAAAAAAAAACAGATTAGGGTTGGACCACATCAGTATTTGTTAGTATAGTTTCAGACATGGATCCGGTCTGGGTAAAAGCCTCCTCCATTGCTTCCCACTTTTTTCCATCCTTCCCCGCTTTCATCCAGCCCTTTCCTGCCACAGACACAATATCGTCGGACCATTGTTTTCTGGGTCTTCCCACTTTCCGTTTGCCTTTTAGGCCGGGCCATCCAGTGGACTTGAGGGTCCACTATATCTTGCTAGGTGGCCCGCCCATAAGTGTACTAATAAATACTTAATTCACTCAGGTGAATTAAGTCTATGGTGGGCACATTTGCGAGGAAAAAACAAAATTATTTACCACAACGACAAATACGATAAAAACTAGTTAGTAGTCGGAAAAGTTCGTGGCCTATTGTACTAAAAACAATAATCATACCACAGCGAAGAACATCATCATCATCAAAATTACAAGACCATAATGAATCTGCTGAACCATTTTTTGCAGTAGTATATTCCAAAAACATTACTTAGAGCATCTTTAAGGGTCTGAACCCTTATAAAAAATGCAATACGTTATGCATCATTAAAATTATTTAAAATAGGAAAAAGAAAGACAATTATCAATTTGTTTTTATTTAATCGCTATTACCAGAACGTCAGCTGTTAAACAATATATTACATTCCCGCCTAAGTTTAGTATTGCCAGAAATACACTCGACGTCAGAAAAATCGCATCTCTTCGAAAGTAAGTTTAGACTTGGCCACCTGCTATTGCTAGCTAACGTTCTATTGTGTAAATGTTGATATCTATTGAAAGTACATTTAATGAGCTTTCAATTAATAATTGTTTGATTTTATTAACATACTTACCAGTTACCATTATTAAACGCTTAAAGCGTTATTGCTTGCGCCGCCATAAAAGGGAAATAAAAGGTGTCAATTCAGGAAATGCGGGTAAATTCGTTATTGAGATGATGGAGAAAACACACTTCAACAGTTCAATTAAAAAACCGGCCAAGTGCGTGTCGGGCCACGCGCAGTAGGGTTCCGTAGTTACCTTATACCATACCATATTGAATACCACATTAATTTATCGTCGTCAAAAATAACTTTGTTTTTCGTAGTGTTTGTATGAATGACAAAGTTATATTTGCGGTTTTGGAAAATGTGCTATATCTCTAAAACTTATCAATATATCTCGTTGAAATCAATTTTCGTTGAAAGTATTTATTACGATCTACCTACAGCATACATTTTTTACTCTTTTATTTCAAAAGTTAAAGGGGGGCACACACATTTTACCACTTTGGAAGGGTCTATCTTTCAAACGGTTGACTTCGAGAAAAAATCGTTTGAGGAACCTCAATGTCATTTTTAAAGACCAATCTAAAGTAGGATTGATGAAAAAAAAATTTTCAGTTTCAGTTCCATATATGGGGAGCCTTAATCTTTTATTTTTTTTTTATTTTTATGTCAAAATCGTCAAGCGGTTCACAGAATACATCTACCTACTAAGTTTCAACTGTGTTAACTTAATAGTTTCTGAATAAAGTGATTGTGACATACGGACGGACAGACAGACAGACAGACAGACAGACATATCGAAACTATAAGGGTTCCGTTTTTTGCCATTAGGCTACGGAACCCTAAAAATGGAATACCCAAGCAAGATGGATACTATTGCCAATGAAGTTGTTCAAACATTGCACAAAAATGAGGCAATGTTATGTTGCTTGGAAACTGAATCTCAGTAATTAGCAACATACACATACAGCAACATACATAGCCAACAGTCTCTAGAAACCATTGGAATACTCGTCGAACGTAATCAATTACTGAGATTCAGTTTCCGAGCAACATTACATTGCCTAATTTTTAGGGTTCCGTACCCAAAGGGTAAAAACGGGACCCTATTACTAAGCCTCCGCTGTCCGTCTGTCTATCTGTCTGTCTGTCTGTCACCAGGCTGTATCTCTTGAACCGTGATAGCTAGACAGTTGAAATTTTCACAGATGATGTATTTTTGTTGCCGCTATAACAACAAATACTAAAAACAGAATAAAATAAATATTTAGGGGGGGCTCCCATACATCAAACGTGATTTTTTTGCCGTTTTTTGCTCCATATTGATAACGACTACAGGTAGACAGTTGAAATTTTCACAGATCGTGTATTTCTATTGCTGCTATAACAACATGCTAAAAACAGAATAAACTAAATATTTAAGGGGGGCTTCCATACAACAAACGTGATTTTTTGCCGTTTTTTTTGGTACGGAACCCTTCGTGCGCGAGTCCGACTCGTACTTGGCCAGTTTTTTTGCAATGTTTGAGCAACTTCATGGGTAATCAATCCTCAAGGTGTGTTTCCTCCATCATCTCGATAGCGAATTTACCCGCATTTCCTGAATTGACCCCTTTTATATTTCCCTTTTATGGCGGCGCAAGCAATAACGCTTTAAGCGTTTAATTATGGTAACTGTTTTGTTAATAAAATCAAACAATTATTAATTGAAAGCTCATTAAATGTACTTTCAATAGATATCAACATTTACACAATAGAACGTTAGCTTAGCAATAGCAGCGAGGCCAAGTCTAAACTTATTTTCGAAGAGGTGCGATTTTTCTGACGTCGAGTGTATATCACGCAAAATTAATGCTTCAAAAAGGCTGCGAATTTTTCCGACTACCTATTATATAATTCGTTGCAATGCAGGTTTGGTTTTTATCACAATCCATTAGGTTACCTAGTGTGAGAATACCATTCTTTAATCAATGCGCCACAGTCCTACGAACTATTTAATTTGACAGAAAATGAAACTTTTCTGAGTTCAGATCTGGGTTTACTTATATTTTCATATATCCAACTTTAAAAAACGTTAGCACAAATTGATAACTGAACATAATAGAGCGGTTATTGGAGGACGCGCAACTCGTAGTTAAGAGTTTACGCGCAAAACTATTACTTTTTTTTTAAATGAAAATCTTCCAAGTTTTTGTGACTACTACCCAAAAACCCAGATCTGGGGGCTTACCATCAGCAAATAAGAAACCGTTCAGTTCAAAAGCAGGCTTTAAACTGGACTGCTTAAGGCCTGCTTTCATACTAATCTTTGAGGTCATAGTACGAAAAAGTGAGGCAGTTCAATATAAGGCCTGCTATAAGAGCTCATAGTAAGGCCCCTGTACGCAGAAGTTACATTTTTTGCCAAATTAAATAGTCAGCACCCTGATTATCTAAAAAGAAACTATTTAGCGACCGGTTGCATTTGACATACATTGTCGCTTTTCTTTGGTATGTTTTTTTTAACCCAAAAAGAAGTAGCAATGGATCACGATCATCTGTGAACTGCAACCAGTCGCTAGGTGGTTTTTAATTAGATAATCAGCCCGCCGGAGGACTGTGGTGTAAGTAAAAATATGATTTAATTAAAAAAATAGGAATTCGAACCAGCGAATGATAACGTTATTTTTAAATGTTACATTATTTCTTACTTTTTTACCGTTAATTTAACATTATCGTTATGTCAATAAATAACGTTACTTTAGATAAGGTTACATTGAAATTAACGTTATTTCAGTAATTAACGTTAATTTTAATGTTATTTCTTACTTTTATTCCGTTACTTTAAAATTAACGTTATTCCAATTAAATAATAACGTTACTTTTTTGTACTGGTAAAGTTTAACGCTATATATTACAATAATTTTAACGTTATTTTTACCTGTAAATTTACCGATAAAATGTTTTAACGGTATTTTTAATGTTATTTTTTTGTATCGTTATTTTTTTAACGGTATTTCAATCCCTGATTCGAACACACAAAGTGGCGCTACGTACCACAAAATAAATACCTATTTTCCTATAGATTTGTTCTGAACATCTACTGTCTTAGGAACAAGCGTACGCAACGACATCTTCAATTAGCTTTGCGATGCCAACCCTATTGGTAGGTACGCTTCAATATAATAATTAGGTACCTCAAAGGCGCCATAAAACTCAAAAGACAGGTTGGTCATAAAACTCGCTAGTATCAAACTATCAAAACTCAGGAGTTAGGTTTTACTTATGCCGCGTACTAAAGCTGCATACCTAAAGCGCGGAGTATCCCAGCTAGGGTTGCCAACCCTACTATATAATATAGTATCCTACTATATTGAGGGCTCGCCTACTATATTTTTTGAAAAAATATATAGTAGGCAAAACTACTATATTTTTTCAAGTGAAAAATCTACACAAAAGCAACAAAAAATATTACTTAAATGCACATAGCTAAGTAATTGCATAATATTTTTTTGTGATTAAACACTTGTCTTTATGGTTTTGAATAAATTATGAAAATATGAGTACTCACTTAAGTATGAAAAATGGCGCAAACAATGCATACGTTTTCTTATTTTTTACGTTTTCGTTTCTCACGAACGAACGAACGATGAACAACGAACACGTAATCTAACACTAAAGAAAGAGATAGCAATAAGCCGTCACGTCACTCAAGGAGATTTTTTCTATCTTCAATGTGACACTAGCCGTGCAATATCCATTGGAGGTATAAGCTTCTTGATTGCGTCGCTACCAAACGTAAGTACATCCATCTTAACCATAGTTTTATTTCAGAGACACTAAACACTGAAGACCAGATATTCGACCACGATGTATATTTCCAACTCGAGGACTTCTCTCAGAAGCCGGTACCGTCTTCAGATGACACCATGCAAATATCCAAACTTAAACAGAGGAAGAAAGTTATGAAGAGACGGAAAAGCGACGAGGAAGGGGTAAGAAATCCATGCTAGTATCAAAGTGTATTATGTTACTGTAAAAGCCCGAATATTGGTAAATCTTAGGTAAACACCTTCCCGGGCAGAGAGAGGGGATGTCTGAATAATCGGCGTCCCAAAAAACCCAGAGGTCGGTCGCTTCCAGCAAGGAGGCGTAGATTGGGGGGTGAACATCTGCCCCCCGCGAGCAAACGGCAGTTCTGTCTTGCTGTGCTGTTGTGTTCCCCTCCACTCTATTCATCAGAGTGGACCGGGAGTCACGAGATTTGGGTCAGGGCGGCGGAACGGGCAATTCTGTCGTCCACTTAGGGCCTGGAGGTGGAAGAGCGCTCATGTGTTCCGGAGTGCCACACCGTAGGAGACGCTTGGCGTCCTCAAGGAGCCAAGGAGCCGGAGTCCTAAGGGAACGGCGCAGGGCGGGGACGCGGTGACTGCCACACCGATCCCGCCTGTCCTCGTCCAATGTGCAGAAGGAACACCCCGGGGTTTTTAGTGGATGCACCACATAACCAACCCCGTGTTCCCCGCGCGTGGGTGGTATGCGAAGGCATTTTCCCCCTTCCCGCGCTATGGTTAACGGATGACGTACAAAAGTTAATGAACAGGAAAAACAGGTCCAAAGCAAAGTTTGAGGGCGGTCCCTCGGATCGAAATGAGATTAAATATAATCGTGCTAGGAATCGCTGCAATACTGTGATACGGGACGCTTAAAGACGCCACACTCACGCCTCGATCGAAATCGAACCAGACCCCCTAGCCAAAGTAACATTTGCACATCTTCGTTATCGCTTCGCTTCGAAAAATGTTTGGATTTGACGTTTCAAAATTCGATAGTTAACGAAACCTTATGTCAATCCCATACATGTCTCGAAAGCGAAGCGATAACGAAGATTTGCCAATGTTACTTTGGCTAGGCTAACTATCGAATTGTAAAACCTCAAATCCATACATTTTTCGGAGCGAAGCGATAGCGAAAATTTGTAAATGTAACATTGGCTACAGGCTCTGATCCTGCAAAGATATGGAAAGGATCATGCCGGATTCTGGGCCATGATGCGCATTAACCATACATATCTCATTGACTTTGACTTTGAAATGTCATATAATAGTAAAATGTCAAACAATTATAACTGAAAACAGCTCCTTGAGATTGAGATTTCTCTTTTCTCCCGCATTATATTTTAATGACATTCTTCCCACGCAATCAGTATAAAATTAATATAGTATATTGGTAATTTCATCAAAGCGCATCATGGCCTAGCTTGTATAGAAAAATCGGCATAATCCTTTTTAAAGTCTCGGAGTTGGTAAATCTCGCAATGTCAACAATAGTAATAGTTTAGACTTAGAGAAACTTAATTGACATTTCTCATTGTCTGTGCCTATTGATGGCAAAGCCTTGGCAAGTAAAGCCAAAACGTTAACTTATCCTTTAACTCTACCAACTCCTGATTCATCCTTTTCTCTTAATCCTTTTGCAGACCGTGATGTTAAAAGAACCATCCTGTTTATCAATTCCAATGCTGTAGGTGCTGATTCTATTAGTCGCAAAATGATCCTTCCTTTAATGGATATACTAACTCCTACTATAGCAAAAATCCTGATTACTTCCATTTTTTAACTGGTGTTTTTCCTACACCTTGGAAAGATGCAAATGTTATTCCTCTCCCAAAAAAACCGAATCCAAACTCTTTTTCTGATTACCTATATCCATCATCCCCTTCCTGTCCAAAGTCCTTGAAAAACTTGTATATGGCCAGTTGACTGCCTATCTCAATATAAACCACCTCTTTAATCCTTTTCAATCTGGTTTCCGCTTGGGCCATAGCATATCTACAGCATTGGTTAGTTAACGGATGACATACGCCAAGGGATGGAAAATCGCCAGCTCATACTGTTGACGTTACTAGACTTCAGTAGTGCTTTTCATTCAGTTGATTTCGATATCCTCCTTGGTGTTCTACAATCTCTGAACATATCTCCGGCTGCAATTGATTGGTTTCGAAGTTACCTGCTAGGGCGACGGCGACGCACGCATCCGCATTGGAGATTCTTCCTCTGCGTGGTACATCAACGCCAGAGTTCCTCAGGGTGGCCTTATCTCCACTAATCTTCTCTATCTTTATTAACTCAATAACAAATTGACTTTCAAGTTCCCAGCACCTCTATGCTGATGATTTGCAGATCTATTTAGGCTCCACTATCAGAACTTTCAAATGCAATAGCGGCTACCAATTCTGACCTTGCGCTTATAAGCGACTGGAGTAAATCATTTGGACTTACTGTTAACCCTGCCAATACCCAGACCATCATTATTGGAAGTCCTTATTTCATTTCGAGGATCGACCTTGAACAGCTTTCTCCTGTAACGTTTGATTGTACTGTGGTTCCTTTTTCAAAAACCGTTAAAAACCTCGGCGTTATTTTGATTAATGCTTCTCTTGGATCTCTCAGGTCGAAGCACTTAGGAAAAAAGTATTTGCTGCGTACTACTCACTTAACCGGTTAAGAATCTTTTTACCAACAAGTACTAAAATCACTGAATGCTCAGCTGAAGTGGCAATGGGCGGGACACATAGCGAGAAGAACCGATGGCCGTTGGGGCAGAAAGGTTCTGGAATGGCGACCGCGCACCGGACGACGCTCCGTGGGTAGGCCCCCGACAAGGTGGGCCGACGATCTGGTGGAGGTCGCGGAAAGCCAGTGGATGCAGGCAGCGCAGGACCGATCTTCGTGGAGATCCTTAGGGGAGGCCTATACCCAGCAGTGGGTGTCGTGTGGCTGATATGATGATGACTAAAATCACTCTGGCCCAGTCTCTTCTGCTATCTATTTTAGACTACGCTGACGTCTGTTATACGGATCAGACGGAGGTAATGCTTAATAAGTTAGAGCGTCTGCAGAATATGTGCATCAGATTTATCTTCAATATACGTAAATATAACCACGTATCCCACTTGCGTTCTAAGCTCAATTGGCTCCGTATTCGCCGGCGCAGTGACTCACATACTTTTACGCTTCTTTACTCCATCCTTTTCCATCCAGTGTCCCCAGCCTATCTCAAAGAATGTTTCTCCTTCCGCTCCTTATCCACACAGTGCACGTTGCGCTCTTCTTCCAATCTCACTCTAGAAATCCCACGCCACTCAACTGATTTCTTCCTCATATTCTTTCTCTGTGCATGCTGTACGTCTGTGGAATTTACTCTCGGATAGGGTTACCACATGAGAGAATGTACGACGGGGGGGGGGGGGGGGACAGTTCTCTGAGTTCCTTTCGCGATCAGCTAGGTGATTGCGTAAAGTCAATCGTATTCATTTGACGGTTCATATTGTATCATAATATACAGGGTAATTTTGCGACCCCTTTACAAAATCAAATAATAGTTCAAGGAAGTAATAAAAAAAAATTGGTGAGATAATTATAAATTATTTCTTTTTAAATTCACAGTTTTCAGCCACTTTTTATATCCTAAAAATCTAGGCGCGCACGCTCACCGTCACGAACGGGACGCGAGCGGGGGAAGGCGAGTGGCGGGAGGGGGGCTCGCGCGGGTCGACCGTGCGACGCGCAAACGGTGACAACAATTTCAATTTGTGTAGGGAAAAGTTTGGGGTAAAAATGTAAAAAAAATATTTTTGTTTTACTTCATAAATTGATTGTACTGCTGTTATAGAATGACCTGACAAAGTTTGAAAAGGGGTCCAAAAATGACCCTGTATGTCATCCCATACAAATTACAGCCTATGGAATACGATATGAACTGTCAAATAAATACGATTACCTTACGCAATCGCACCCCAGGTCAGAAGACATTTCCTTTCCACTATCTAACTTATTTCCTCTCCTTATTATCACTTCAAGTAATCTAGAAAACTTAATTTCTTTCTGTTTATTCATGTATATCTACATCTATTCTCCTTTCCATATTTGCACCCATTCCCCACTGTCCTCTTCTTGCAATAAGGCCGCCTTTTGTGCGCTTTCTCTGTGTGGCGGCAAACGGGCCTGCCACTTTGGTAGATTATATTTTTTTGGATTGGACTGTATTTCCGTAAAGAGATAGATAGATATTAAAGAATTTTTAAAATAGAATGCCCCGGAGCTGGGGCCGTACCGGCTAACGAATCGATTTTCATAAAAGTCTGCTGGGTTTCAACTTAAAACAGAGAAATCAAAGTAAGCAATTTCGTTTTGTACTTTTTGTTGACGTGATTCGGAAGATATCGATGTTCGTGTGACATCATGAATTTGGGTTCGTCATTTTGGCCCAATTGGGGCTCGATTTATCTGTTTTAATTTGAAACCCAGCAGACTTTTATGAAAATCGATTCGTTAGCCGGTACGGCCCCTGGTCGAATCTTCTTGCCGTTTAGGCAACTATTGAAAGATTCACTTACCATATACGCTGCTTCTGACGTCGGTAGCCGAGTTTCATAACAGCACTTTGGAGAAGGATACCAATGGTCTGAGGTTACAAAAAGTTCACTTAACACCCCGGGGATAATATTAGAAGGATTCACTCACGTGCACTGTGGTATTTATTAAGAAATGTATTAAAATAATTCAGAACGGCAGAGCGCGGCCATCCATCTCGAAGATGCAGTACTCCAAGGTTCGGAACGATCAAGAACTTTAAATGTCATTAATAGTACAAAGTCTTCGTTTTCCATTTGGAATACGAATAATCTAAACTTTCCTATAATCTAAATCAACAAAAACTGTTTTTGAGAAGCTACCATGAACTTTAAAGTTCTTGGTCGTTCCGAACCTTAGAGTGAGTTAAAAAAAAAACACACGAGTCTACAAAGGGCTTAAATATTGTGCAATATAATTGATCGTCTAGGGGCCGCCTTAGTGTGCAATAAAGTGTTTTTATTATTATTTGGCTCATGCAAGGTTTTACCAATGAGGGTTAGTAAATGTTGGTATACAATACAGTCATTTACTATCATTACTATTTTATTTATCTTAGTAGTATTTCTGAGTCATACCTACAATACAATAAATACCCATCAGTATTTTGTTTAAATTATTATGATTTGGTTAATTTATAAGTAATTAGTAAAAGATAATTTTAAAACACCTTAAAAATAATAATTTTTCGCCATTTACCGCATCTCTGAGGTAAAACCTAAGATTTACCGAGTGAATTCGAACTTTTACCATTAAGATTTGGTAAATCTTAAGTTATACTGGAAAATCTTAAGATTTACATAAGTTCGGGGTTTTACAGTAACACTAAAGTAATATAGTAATGTATAGAAGCTAAAGAAAAAGTGTTTGAAAATGTAAAAGTTTATCTTCTCTATATTTATGTGATCCTAAAACTTTGGTGAAATACTTAATTAAAAAAAAACCTAGAAATTTGAGCTCGCAATCGCAAAAAGTACATTTTTGAAAGTTATCCAATAGGGAACATGCATAAATCACCGATTTTGATAAAATTGAGCTTGATCGTATTGATGTGGACACGTATAAAAACATGATGAAACAGAAAAATAAAATTATATTATTTTAGTTTTATCACAAATAACGATTTTTTTTCGGATTCGGATTGAGTCGGATAGAATATCGAATAAGAAATAATATTTTGTACGACACATATTTACTTAAACGCAATATTTGAGGAGACATTTGAAAATTCTTGGATAACTCGATAATAATGCGCCTGAAACGTGACATAAGTGACGTCACAAATGTTGACCGTTTTGTATAAAGCGTTTTCTGCGAGTGCTGATGCGTGCCAACTTCAAGTAACTAAATCACGAGAAAAAAACGCAAGAGAAAAGTTTTAATATTACAGTTGATTTTCTCACGCATTATACTTTTGATTTTGATACAAAAAATATTGATGCATGTTCCCTATTGCCAAGTGGACCTAATGCGAATAGGACCAAATGTGACTAAACGAGCTTAATGTACCTTTCACAAATAGCTATTGTAAAACTATTATTTTAAAAAATACTTCACAGATGCTGCACTTACCCGTGAAACGTAAATCGGATAATGAAACAGAAAAGAAAATGCTAAAAAGTCAAGCACCCTTGAAAAACACCTATAAGAGTGAGGAAAATAACGCACAGAACGAAGATAATAGCAAAATACCTGACTTTGAAATATGCAGTAAAAAATTTAATACTCTTAGTAAAACAATAATTCCGAATAATGAAACTACCACTTCCAATATTAATAGTGACATAACGAATTCTAAAATTGAAGCAAATAGCATTACAGCTCCAAATGATATTTTTTTATGCGATGTATGCAAAGAAGAATATCTCTGCGAAAGCCTCTTAAAAAATCATATTAAGAAATGTCACATAATTGAAATTGATACTAAACCAAACTCGCAAACTGATTTAAATACAAACTATCAAAATAGTAAAAATACTAATCTTTTGAAAGGCAAGGATGCACTGAAATATAAAAATATGACAGAAAATAAACTTAGCAAAAATAAGAACAAACATAAGGCTAGTATTTGTAGCGATGAGACGCAATACAAATGTAGTTATTGTTCGAAATGTTTTTCTGATAACAGTAATTTAGCTAGACATGTAAGAAGGCATACAGTAAATAGACCACACAAATGTAGTTATTGTTCGAAATGTTTTTGTGATTACAGTACTTTATCTAGACATTTAAGAATTCATACTGGAGAGAAACCATTCAAATGTAGTTATTGTTTAAAATCTTTTACTCAAAACAGTACTTTAGCTACACATGTAAGATTTCATACTGGAGAGAAACCATACAAATGTAGTTATTGTATGAAATGTTTTACTACAAGTAGTAATTTACTTACACATGTAAGAATTCATACAGGAGAGAAACCACATAAATGTAGTTATTGTACGAAATGTTTTACTCAAGCTAGTCATTTAGCTTTACATGAAAGATTTCATATAGGAGACTATAAAATTTAGTTATTATTTGAAAAGTTTTATTAACAGCGGTGGCGGTGATTTCGCTACACACAAATGTATGAACTCTTATAGGGGAGAAACTATACAATTGTAGTTATTTTACGAAATGTTTTACTCAAACCAATTATTTAGCTGCACATGTAATTCATACAGGAACAGGAGAGAAACATAAATAAATAAATAAAATAATAAATAAAATGTTTGTTTATTTTCCCATCACAAATAATAGAACTTAAGTCTAGGAACAACTTGGCAACTAAGCTACAACATGGAAGGTTTCTATATTTGTGAGGGACTGGTGCCCGAAATAGGTTTCAGAGAAAGAAACCTGTGTTACAGGTCGCCACGTCGCCAGGCCCACCCACTGACAATAGTTTTACCTACACATTATGTATGCTTGATACACCTAGTATACAGGGTAATTTTGCAACCTCTTTACAAAATCAAATATTAGTTCAAGGAAGTAATAAAAAAAAATTGGTGAGATAATTATGAATTATTTCTTTTTTAATTGACAGTTTTCAGCCACTTTTTATGTCCAAAAAATTTAGGCGCGCACGTTCACCCACGCGTAAGCGGCGCGAGCGGGGGAAGGGTGGCGGGAGGGGGGCTCGTGCGGGTCGACCGTGTGATTCGCAAACAGTGACAACAATTCAATTTGTGTAGGGAAAAGTTTGGGACAAAAATGAAAAAAAAAAAATTTTTTTTTACTTCACAAATCGATTGTACTACTGTTATAGTATGATCTGACAAATTTTGAAAAGGGGTCCAAAAATGACCCTGTATTAGATATGAGCGCCGCGCCGGCGCGCCGCCACCGCCGCCGATTCTACCGCGCCGCCGCCGCCGCAAATAAGCAACGGCGCGCCGAGCGAGAGAAAAGATTTAAAGAATCAGTGTAAACTAGCTCGTTTTCATGGTTAGGACACGTTACACGTTTGCATCAAAATGGCCACGTCTTCATCATCGTCGTCATTAGTAAAACAAATTGTGGGCGTTTTTAAAACAAAACTAGATAAAATTACTGTTTCTTCGCTTTCATAATTGACGTCTAATAAACATAGTTATTGTTGGAACTATTACTTGGCGTTCATGGACTATGAGAAAGCTTTAGATTCGATTGAAACCTAGGCGGTGCTGCAGACTCTTCAGAGGTGCAAAGTGACCTACAGGTATATCGAGGTGTTGAGGTACTTATACGAAAATGCCACCATGTCAGTCCGAGTACAGAACCAGAACACAAACCCCATCCAACTGCAGCGAGGTGTGAAACAGGGAGACATTCATCATCATCAGCCTATCACCGTCCACTGCTGAACATAGGCCTCTCCGAGTGCACGCCACTGAGCACGATCCGCGGCTATACTCATCCAGTTTATACCAGCCACCTTGCGAAGATCGTCGCTCCACCTTGTCTGAGGGCGTCCCACACTACGTTTGCCCATACGCGGTCTCCAATCAAGAAGCGGCCATCGGACTATATGGCGGGCCCACTGCCACTTCAGCTTGCTAATCCGGTGGGCTATGTCGATGACTTTAGTTCTCTTTCGTATTACCTCGTTCCGGACCCGATCTCTCAGAAAAAACTCTGCTCGGAGTTTCTCTGGGAGACATTATTTCTCCGAAACTGTTCACAGCTGCGTTAGAGGTCATCTTTAAGTTCTTGGTCTGGAAAGGACTCTGTACCAACATCAATGGCCAGTAGCTAACACACCGTCGTTTTGCCGATGATATAGTTCTAATGGCCGAGACCATGAATGACCTGAACACAATGCTCGAGGATCTCCGTAGTGCCTCCCAAAGAGTAGGTCTTAGAATGAACATGGATAAGACGAAAATCACGTCGAATGCCCATGTTGTACACCCACTCCAGGGACTATTTTTGAATCGCTCGGCTGGCGTCGAGCGCTCGTTTCTACTGATTTTCGTTCGACAGCTCATACATTTGAGTTGATTTGTTGAACGAAAATCAGTAGAAACGAGCGCTCGACGCTAGGCGAGCGATTCAAAAATAGGGCCCCAGTTCATGTTGGGAACACTTTTTTATGATAGATAGGCAAGCGCTTGCCTGCTTTCACGCTTGATGGTAAGCGATGATGCGATTGACGATGAAACGCTTGGCTAGAAGATTTCACTCGCGACTTGAAGGCCCCCAGATGTTACCTATCGGGAAATACAGACTCGGGCAAGGAGTTCCACTCTTTAGCGGTACGGATGATAAAATTTGAAGCAAAATGCTTAGTCTTTGGAATATCCACCAAAAACGGTGGTGCTGATTCGTACGTCTGGTTGTCTGATGGAAGAAAGGAGATGGTGGAATTAGGTTGTACGATTCTATTGCACATTCGCCGAAATGTATCCGATAAAAAACCAATAACCTTCAACCGCGTCTTCAGCTTACTACAAAAAAGATTATCGTTGCTGATGATCTTACCGGCTCTCCGCTCAATGGATTCAAGCTTTTGGAGCTGGTATTTGGCAGAGCCATCCCAAAGTTGTTGACCAACTACACTTGAAGTTGTTGACCATTACATTAACTTGTTGACCATTAAAGAGATCTCTCGTCAAATCCAACTGGGATAGGCAGCATTCGGAAAGCTTCGAAAAATCTTCGCATACGACTTGCCTCAGTGCCTGAAGGAAGATAAATGTCTATGTCCAGTGAGTGTTGCCAGTAATGCCTTAAGGCAGTGAAAAGTGGTCGCTAACTATGGGTCTCATAAGAAGGCTGAAGGTAACCCATCGTGCAATGGAGAGAGTCATCATGCTCGGCATTTCCCTACGTGATCGAATTAGAAATGAGGAGGTCCGTATGAGAACTAAAGTAACCGACATCGCTCGAAGGATTGCTTGGCTGAAGTAGCAGTGGTCGGGACACATAGTGAGAAAAATCGATGAACGTTGGTGCGGGGCGGTTCTGGAATGGCGACCGCGCACCGACTCGGCTCCGTGGGTAGGCCCCCGACAAGGTGGACCGATGATCTGGTGAAGGTCGCAGGAACCCGCTGGATGCGGACCAAGCGGGACCAATCGTCGTGGAGATCCTTGGGGGAGGCCTATACCCAGCAGTGAGTGTCGTGGACAATGTCTAATTTACCATTTACTAAAATTTTAACATTAGATCCTAAGTCTTCTACTACTGTAAAAGGGCCTAAATAAAGTTTATCTAATTTTTTAGCTGTTTCATTTTTTAACAAAATCAAATCATTTTCCTTATACGATATAGGATTAATATTTTTATCATAATAAAGTTTCCTATTTAACTTACTATCTAACAAATGCTTTTTTGCATCCTTATGTGCTAATTGCAGCCTATGTTTTAATTCTAATACATAATTTTCAGGAAAATATAAGGGATCAACAGAATCTTTCAAATTGCTAGGCAAAACGCATGGTTTTCCAAAAACGAGTTCATACGGTGAATACGTCGTCATGCTATGTACTGTCGTATTATACGCGAAACACCAAAATTGTAGCCAATGGCTCCAAGTTTCTGAATATCCATCACATTGAATTCTCAAGAAAGCAGCGAGATGTTTATGCATGTTTTCTAAAGCACCGATTGACTGGTGGTGGTATGCCGTTGAATGTAATTTTGTTATATTTAATAGTTTACATATCTCTTCCATTACTTTCGAAGTAAACTCCTTACCTCGGTCTGTTGCTATGGCCTTGGGGACTCCATATCTTAAAATAAATTGTACTAAGGCTCGTGCTACACTTACCGTGTCTTTGTGACGTAATGGGTACGCCTCTATGAACTTGGTTAACTCACATTGTAGCGTAAGGATGTAGGAATACCCTTCCACGTCGGTGTCTACAGGACCTACAATATCAAGAAACATTTTTTCGAATGAAGTACTTGCCGTTGTCGAAATTGTCATAGGTTCTATTATATTTCTAGAATATTTCATAGTTTGGCATTTCTTACATTTTTTGACGTAATCTCGTAGACTTTTCTCTAACCCTGGCCAGTAATATTTAGCTTTTATATTATTAATCATCCTACGGACCCCTGCGTGCCCGCTTGTTGGTAAAAGATGAAAGTCGTTTAAAATAATAGTTTTTTCGTCATTATCCGTATTTTTTTTAATATTTCTCAAAATATTTATGCGTGGACCGGACCACATTTCTTTCTTTATAATTTCATTTAATAAATCATTTATAAATAACGCGTTATTATTTGTCATATTTATACATAATATTTCTATATTTATTTTTTGCAAAAAATACTCAACTTATTCGCAAATTCGGCTCGCGTAAAGTGCGACATATAGTCAAGATTTATATATAATGTAAGTTTGCTACTTACAAAAGCAAAACATTCACTTTCAAAGTCTATCTCCTTATTTTTTCTAAGAATATTTAGGCATGAACCATCGATAAAACTCAACTCAATGGAATCGCTTGGAATTCGTAATATTTCCGTAATCCTAGGTTGATCAGGCCTTGGACTTGTCGTGGGAATATTAGGAATTTCAACGTTTCCGTCATCTAAATCTGTACTATCCTTCTCTAATTTCCTCTTCTGTGCTCTTGTCATCACTAAATTTTTTTCACTCAAGTCTTTTAATTCGTCTGAACTGATGGTTATCCTACTCAATGCGTCCGCTGCGCTGTTATCTTTACCCTTTATATAAACAACTTTGTAATCGTATTCTTCTAACTGTAGCCTAAATTTTAATAAACGATTTGAGGGATCTTTAAGTCCAAATAAGTAAATTAATGGTTTGTGGTCGGTTTGGATGGTAAACCTTCTCCCGTACAAATATGGTCTGAAATACTTAACGCTCCATACGATCGCTAAAAGTTCTTTTTGAATAGTCGGATAATTTAGTTCGTGTTTATTTAAAGGTCTGCTTGCGTACGCTACCGGTCTGTTATCTTTGTTACAAAGTACGGATCCTATCGCGGTTCCCGATGCGTCAGTTTGTAATATAAATTCGTTATCGGCTGAGAAATCAGGGTACTGTAAGACTGGTGGAGAGACCAAACACTGTTTTAAATATTGGAATGCGTTTCTACACTGTTCTGACCAAATAAATGTTTCATGTTTTCTGCAAAGTTTATTTAATGGTAAGGTTATATCTGAAAATTATGGTATAAATTTCCTGTAATAATTGCAAAAGGCAACAAAACGCCGAACGTCATCCGCGTTTTTTGGTTCTGGATAGTTTTGCAGTACCCTAATTTTTTCTGGATCGGGACGTACTCCCTCTGCTGATACTACGTGTCCCAAAAATAATAGCTCTTTTTTCAAAAAATCACATTTCATAGGGTTGACCTTTAAGTTAACTTTTCGTAATCGCTCAAAAATGTCAATTAAATTTTTATTATGATTTTCCATGTTACGGCCAAAAATTATTACATCATCCATGTAAATTAAAGATTTTTCGTAAGTAAGACCCGACATCGCAATTGACATAACTCGTGAAAATGAACTGGCAGAAATTTTAAGTCCCATGGAGAGCCGTTTCATCTGATACTGACCCGTATCTGTAGTGAAGGATGTAATTTTCCTACTGGCTTCGTCTAATTTTGTTTGATAATATGACTGTTGTAAATCTAAATGTGAAAAATATATTGCACCTGATAATGCGTCTAAAATATCCGTGATGTTAGGTAGAGGGAATTTATCGTCCTGAATGACATTATTTATTTTTCGGTAATCTACCACTAATCTCCATTTTCTTGTGTTATCGTTAGATTTTTTCGGTACTAAAAGGATAGGACTGTTCCAATCGCTAGTACTAGGTTCGATGATATCGTCTTCTATCATTTTTTTGATTTGTTTATTGATTTCCGGTTTAAGTGACTGCGGTAGTCTATACGGTTTTACAAAAATTGGTTTTGTATTTGGTTGCAAACTAATAGACTGTTCCATAATCGAGGTCGTCCCTAACTTGTCTCCTTCGAGGAAAAAGATGTCTGAGTATTTGGGACAAATACTTTCTATCTGCTTTCTTTCGTCGCCTTTAAGGTGATCTAATTTTAAAATGTTTAATAACTTTTTAATTCTTTGAACGCTACTTTTTGACTGAACAAAGTTGCAAATGTCATAATTTTCAAGTGTCTCTAATTTTGGTTTAAAAAGTGGTAACTTTACCTCATTTTCGTTAATATTTAATATACGTATAGGCACATACCCATCTCTTGCTTTAACTATACAACCTGCCAAAAATACATTATCTGATAATTGTGTAGGAAAAACAACATAATCGTTTTCTAAATTAAAATCCGTTTTTACGTAATGTATAGACTCGCTTCGAGGATTTAACGTAAGGTAAATATTACTTATGTTTCCCGTGAGAATAGGTATCACGATACTCTGCTGATTTAATTGTAAAGTTAGTTGACTTAACTGTAAGTTGATATTCGCATTGTAATTTCTCAGGAAGTCTAGCCCGATAATACCGTCCGTATTGCAAGGCATACAATCTAATACGTGGAACTGATGACAAAACAAAGAGTTCTTGTGTGACAAATGTAACATAATAATCTCACTGGAATGAATCTTGCCACCTAAGCCATTAATTACTGTGTTATTTTTTATCAATTTAGAATTAATTGGAATTTTATTTTTTTGTAAAACTGACAAACTAGCTCCGGTATCTAATAAAAATGTATAGTTATGTCCGTCGACACGAAAAATTATATAATTAAGACCATCACATGTTAAAATTTTATGCTCGAAAAAACTCTGATAAATCAGGTTCCTGATATCCTGTTTTGAGTGTCTTCTCTGAAACTCTTCGGTGTTTGAAGAATTTGCTGGATTCATTTGATGTCCGGTGTCACCAGTATACATGTATGCTTTCTGGTACCTATTAGTATTATCATTACCTCGCGGTCGATATTGAGCTCGATGCCCACGCGTACCACGATGTCCTCGGTAACCATTAGAAGTTGACCGTCGATAAACGTTGCTGGAGAGTCGATTTCAAGGCCGTCTTTAACGTATTTGAGGCCTTGGGCACATTAGGATAATGGGGCCCCTATGACCTTGACTTGAGTTACCATCAAAGTAAGAGAGGATACCTGTATATGAGGCACAGAATGCCAGATTTTTTTAGAAAAATGCTTGTCTAGGTATAGCAAAAATCGGCCGCAAAGCGCGATTATTAGTCAGTTTCATTCACTAATCTTGTAATATTACCTGACTTTAGTGAAAAAAACGGCCGCACAGTGCGATTTTTAGTAGTTTTCATTCAATAATCTCGTTATTTTGCCTATCTATAGTTAAAAAACGGCCGCGCAGCGCGATTTTTAGTTAGTTTCATCAAATAATCTCGATATTTCGCCTGCCTATAGTAAAAAAACGGCCGCGCAGCACGATTTTTAGTCAGTGTCATCCAATAATCTCGTTATTTTACCTGTCTATAGTAAAAAAAATGGCCGCGCAGCGCGACTTTTAGTCAGTTTTATCAAATAATCTCGTAATTATGCCTGTCTAAAGTAAAGAAAACGGCCGCGCAGCGCGATTTTAATAAGAACATAATTATTGTATGATCCACTAAAGTAACTTTTTTAGAATTTAAGGGTTAGTGATTGAAAATCTATGTGGTTTGAAGAGGTATCTACTCTTAGATTTTTTTTTTCGTAATATAATAAGCATCCTTTATCATTAAGCGATCTGGCAAGAAACAAGGGGCCCCTATCAATCGCGGGGCCCTGGGCAAGTGCCCAGAGTGCCCAGTGGGTAAGATGGGCCTGGTCGATTTCCATGGTACCTGTTATAATTATTATTAGTACCTGATGGGTAACCATAGTAGTTCCCTCTAGGATAATATCGTCTTGCTGGCCTTGGATAAAAATACCTTGGTCCTTGTCTTCCTCTAAAATTAGACTTACCTCTCATGCTCATTACCACCTCGGACGTTGAGGGTTGACTCGACTCTTCGTCCTTGGCAGCCTGGATCGCGTCTTTCAGTTCAGTGTAGTTTCTTGCAGCAATGATGGTGCTGAGACGCCTGTTTCTCAATCCATCTGCGAACTTTTTAATAGCTAAACTTTCGTTTATCGGTTTCAAAATTTCGGAAGCCTGCTTATTATTATCAGCTTGCGCAATTGTGAGACCGATAAATAAATCTTCAATTTTTTCCCCATATTCACTTATTGACATTTCTTTTTGACTCATATTATTTAGTTGCAATAACAAGGAATTGGCTGATTTTTTCGTAATTAAATATTTTTTTATATCCGTGATTAACGTTTCTATATCATCATATTTTGGTTTTAATTTAAGTTTAGAAGTTCTGTCAAGTCGTGTTTTTAAAATAAATGATATCAGCAATTGCTTGTTTTTTGCATCTTCTAATAAGCTATTCATCATCTCGATACCTTCTATCATTTTCTCAACTGTATCTTGCTTTCCATCTAAAATAGGGATCAGGCACGCAGCCTCTTTTAATAGTTATTTGTTTTACAAGTGACCAAAATCAATTTGTGCAGCGAGTGCTGACTTTAAATCACGAACTAGCGAAGTAGTCTAGAATTGAATCACGAGCGTAGCGAGTGATTCTAATATAGACTACTGAGCACAGTGAGTGATTTAAAGTCACGAGGCAGAACAAAATTTTGGTCTCGTGTAAAACATACAACTTTTCACCTCTACCAGCGAGAACATTTTTACATGAGTTTCCTGGTAAAAAGCTGAATTTAGCATTAGAAACTTGTTCAATCGACTCTTTTAGAGTTAGACAACTATCTTCATCGTTGGACGCACTCATTTTTTGTAATTTATCACAAAAATAGTTAAATGAAACCTATGCTGACAAATTTTATTCATAAAGTAGATTCCCGCCGTTTTGTTTTACATTAATACGTTGTGCTTTTCTCTTATTCATTAATATCCCATCTTATTTGTTTATTTATAATTACAAAACACTAATTTGTTAATAAATTTCATACATTTTTCTTATTTTATATTTATTTCATACATGCGACCTCATTTCGTCCATACTCTTTATTTCGAATTATCAACCTTCTTTTTTAACAATCCTTATTTAAATTAAAACTCCTTGGTATACCCGTGCATTTTATTTTTTTACATTTTAATCCATGTATGACACCATAAAGCACTCTATCTATCCTTTTCTCACATATCAATTTTACAAGTGTCATCCTTGTCACTTTATTTCTTTTTCTTTATTATTTTAAAAGTTGGTGTTAGAAATTAAAAAAGAACTTTGCCTCACGCTCGCAGCAAAAATCGATTTTGCTGCGAGTTTTTACGCGCCAAAAGCGCCCTTTTCGTGCTGGAGAGGTGAAAATTAAATTTCTCTTTTTCTGCCGCCATTTGAACTTGTTTTTGTATCTCTTCGCTAGATTCACTATATCTTAATATTTTGTTATAAGTATCTACTATTTTTCCACTTAAAACTTCTATAATATAGTCCGTATAATCTTGCTTAGAACTGGAAGAGTTTCTTAACACATCTTTATATAACAAAAATAAGTTTCTAGCTTCTTCTAACTTACTTACCCCTAATTGTCCTTTTCTTCTCTCAGGACCTAATTTTCTTAGATTCACCCTTATATTTTCTAATTTTTCATATATTTAATTCTATTTCCATAACATTTTAAGAAAATTAGCGCAATGGCGTATGCTTTGTTTATTTAAGTAAGTACTTATATAACTAACACATCAAAGAAAAATATTTTTAGCAACATATTTTGCTTACTAACACAATAAAAAATACATATTGCTTAATGTAGAGTTCCGTAGAATTAAGTTACATAGTTATTAGTTTTTATCCGGAAAAAAAATTGACAGTTTATAGTTATTTATACGCGGTTTTTTTTTCACTTTTTCACACGCTTTTTATTATATTTTCACTGCACACGCTTTTTAGCGTATAATTTCACTTTTCACTAAATTACTGCCGCTATGTCGTCGACCTGAGCAGGTGCCCTAGGCTCCACGTCGCGTCGGCCGGAGAGTCGCAGTTGTACCCTTCTATAGAACTCCTGGCGAATTTCCTTCCGCATCCACTCTTGGTGACATTTTCTATAATTTTTGTACATGACGAAAATGATCGCCACGCCGGCCATTGCCAACACCACCGTCAGCAAAATATTATTTGTGTGCGTAGTCGAGTCTAGTGATGGGCCGAGACCGCTATTTTTGGTATTCGAGTAATTTGGTATTCGTTAAAAAAAAATTCGAATTTGTATTCGAGTCCAGGTACTCGCATTGGGTATTCGAGTACTGAGACTAGTATTCGAATACTCAATTTGACTCGAATACTGTTTTGACACTTGTGAAACGTGCATTTACATTTTTTTCACATAACAGTTCAAAAAGTAAGTATTACTACACAAAATGACACTGGTTTTATGTATTAATTCCTTTAATAAACAATTAAATTTAGCGCTAAAACTGATTGTCTACCCGCTTTGGTATTCGTATAATTTTAATACTCGAATTCTCTTTTCGAGTACTTATGTATTCGAATACTGTATTTTCGGTACTCGAGTATGCGAGTACCAAGAAGGTATTCGAATTAGTATTCGAGTCGGCCTTGTCTCGGCCCATCACTAGTCGAGTCATGCACACCCGCACTATTAGAATAGAATAGAATAGAATAGAAAAGCATTTATTAACATCACACAGAAGGATTATGAAAAGAAAACAATATTTTACAATGAATATTAACACATTAACACAGAACAGAAGAGAGATAAAAAGGGTGGAAAAGTGTTCTGCTATTCTCGCCGACCGCATTTTATGTAATTACCACCTCCTTTTGTTCCTGCTTCGAGTACGATTTTCCCATTTTATAAGTTTACACAAATTACGTTAATCGCGTCACGTATTGTCTCGGCCATAGCTAGGTACTTTGTTAGTCAATCGCGAAACTGATTACGCTGCGATTCTCGCGACTGGCATGGGTCGCCATGCGGTGTGCAGCGATAAATGAGAAGACGTGGTTACAGTAACGAAGTTAGTTTATTACTGAAGTAGGTACATACAAAGTTAATACGCCACCACAGGGCTGATATGATGTACGTTTTGTTATTCTAATAAAAACAAGTATATCTGATACATAAACGATGTCTTCTTTTTAATATTTCCTGTCAATAAATATAAAAAAAACATTTAATGGTCACGCCGCCGACGGGCCGACGGCGCCGCCGCCGCCGACCCAAAAAAGTCGGTGCGCCGCCGCCGCGCCGGCCTTTTACCCATCGGCGCTCATATCTACCCTGTATACAAGACGGTGAACTTAAGCAGTATAATTTCAGGATTGAAAATTAAGCAAAACAAAGTAAACTAAACTGCAGTAGATAACAAGATAACCCAAAGCTATGCTATGTATGTGTGAGTGAATAAGTGTGTGTGTATTTGTAAGTATGTGTAGATGTTGTGTGCATGTGTCTACGTGTCGCGTCGGCGTCGCCCAACAACGCGACGTATCATTCCCGCTCGTTCATGTATCTCGCTCACTCACCCGCTCGCGACCGAAACCCGCGGGCGCCGATTGAGGCGCCATAAGAGCCAAACCGCACTGTCGACTAGTCGCCGAGCGACTGTCGACAGCGACTGTAATTTCTACTAGTTTATATGGACGCGTACGCACTTGGTCGCCCGGTCGCTGGGCGACTCAGAGTCGTCGGGCGACTAGCCACGCCCAATCGCTCGGCGACCGAGAGATACACGGGTTCAAATGGGAGCGTACGCACTGCGAGCGACTGTCGTGGCGACTGGACGTCGCGCACAAAATGGCTTTCGATACTGAAATATTTATTTTAGAAATAGAATTGCGAAAAGCTATTTGGGATTTATCAAGTAACGAATATTTTTATAATTAGGATATAAAGAAACAATGGTGGGAGGAAATTGTGGAGTTATTTGGAGGTGAAGGATTAAAAATCGAAGAAAAAAATTTAGGTAGGTACTTTTTACAAGGTCATTTATTTTATTACTTAACTAATGAACTCTGCCCATCTGCCATGACAATTGACCCTCCTCAGTTGAATCATAAAATAATCAGCAAATATATCTTTGTACGATATACATCGTTTATACACGTCGCAAAAATTCTGACAAGAAACCTGTTTTCTACTAAAAAGTCCTGATATTTTGCTAAAGCCCCCACACGGCTTACGATAACACATTGTAGGTACCTACCTAATCTTATATCTTTAAACGAGCAATTCTTGTATATATAATATCTGGGTGAACCGAGCTTCGCTCGGTTATTATTTATTGTAATATAATAATAATAATAGTTTTATTTCAGATCTGCATCATCATGGTATCATCCTTAAGGTGTCTTATTTCAAACAAAAAAAGAATCATCTAAATCGGTTCATAAACAAAAAAGTTATGGTTGAAAATCCGTCTAAATTCATATAAAATGGTAACGAAAACGACAGTATTTTCAAGATTACTTGAAAACTACTGAAACCATTTCAAAAAATGGGACCAACTTGGAAACAAACTTCATGTTATAACGTTTGAATCATTTCAATCGGTTTAGCCGTCTTCGAGTAATCGTTGTACATACATATAAATAAAAAAAAAATATACGCGACGAATAGATAACCTCCTCCTTTTCAAATTTTGAAGTCGGTTAAAAACTGTTTAAAATTTGTATCGGTATTTTTTTGTTTTGCACTATATATACAAGAATTGCTCGTTTAAAGATATAAGATATATATTTCGGTGATCTCGAAAACGGCTCTAACGATTTCGTTGAAATTTGGTATATGGGGGTTTTTGGGGGTAAACAATCGATCTAGATTAGTCTTATGTTTGAGAAAACGCGCATTATTGCATTTTCATGCGTTTTTCTTTCGACGCAGAATATGGTCGCTAATTTCGTCCGCGGCCGGCCAATGTCCATTTGGTTCAGCGGGTTAGGACGCGGACCACAAGTAATGAGTGTTCTGAGTTCGAATCCCGCTCGGTGACTTACTTTTTTATATGTTTGTTCAAGTTTATATATTTTTTTATTTTTATTGTTTTTAGACAAGTTTAAAAAATGTAGTTAATGTTGCTTTCGAGTTTTTATTTTATTGAGACTTGTAAACAAAAAAAATACCGATACAAATTTTAAACACAGTTTTTCGGATACGTTTTATGACGCCATCTCCCGGATGATGCCATCAAAACTAACTACTACGCCTCGCGGAATTACGAGTTATGTAATAAGAGAAATTGATAATTAATGGCGTTACTCTGTGAAAAGTCCTGTAAGATTGAGATTACGAATATCGAAAGTCAAAGTCAAAGTCAAATAAGCTTTATTCAAATAAACTTAATTATTAAGTACTTTTGAATCGTCTATATTTTCCTACCACCCGTTCCAGACTTTTTTTAGCTGACAAGAAGAACGGGCGCAAGAAACTTATCAGCTGTAACAGCCATAACCCAACTAACAATTTTACGTCGTACAATGGTTGTACAAACGTTATCATATTACCACTGGTCGCAATAGATAGGTCACACTAACGTTATAATAACGTTTGCTCAACGCGAAAAAGGCCCCATTTATACGACCTACATTGTTGTTTAATGGTCATAAAAAGTCACAAGATTACCACTTTCATCGTACAGTAGTCGCATCAAAACTTTACAACGACTCTTTCGTTATATTGTGGTCATACAGATGTTTTTGAATGACGAAAACGTTGTATATGAGTCAAGTAACAACACTTGTACGACTGATTTTTAATGTTCGTCAGTGACTCGTGTTTGTGGTTATGTTTCGAGATCTGAGTGCAAAATAAATCCATTACAAGGTAATAAATGGTGAGTATTAATTAACTTTCATATCTTGCTAACTGTGTTTGTCTCTCATACCGTTTAGTTCGTCTGGGAATTAAAATTTTATGATAATATACCTATGTAAATACTATTCATATTTTCATGCCCCTTCGTAGTTTTGCGTTTAAAACATAAAAATTGTATTAATAAAATTATATTTAATTCTAAAAATGTCAGCCATGTTAATTTTGTCGCACACTAATCTCTATATGACGTTTTAAAGACAAAAAGTCATTTTAAGGTTATTAGAAGACCAAGTAAGGCCGCCATTTTGTTAAACGTCATTTAAAAGTCGAAACTTGACTCAAATGCGACTACAAGTCGTACAGAGGTTTAAGCTAAAACGTTAATATAACGTCGTATAATTTAGTCGTGGCGACGTTGCTATGACCAGTTTATTATGACATATTTGTCATTTGTGTGTATTAGACGTCTATAGGACCTAGCAGTCATCTCATTACTATTATAAGACTGTTATCCGACTTAAAGTCGTACAAGTCAGAACTTATGCGACGTTTTTGCTTGTTGGGAAGTAACGATATTTACAAACTTGAATAACGTTACCAGATAATTACAACAGGGTGACAGGATTATTGGCAACAACATAGACTTATTATATTACTTCAACAAAGTACTTATAGTAGCAAGTTATGTGTTACATCATTTCCACGCATTTTGATCTTTAAGATAATCATCTACTTTATAATAACCTTTACCCATGAGCGTTTTTTTAACATGGATTTTAAATTCATGCAAAGGCAGATCAATCACTTGTTGCGGAACTTTATTAATAAAGGCTATGCCTTTCCCCATAAATGAACTTCTAGATTTTGCAAGCCTAAATCTTGGAACGGCAAGTTTATCTTTATTTCTTGTATTAAACTGGTGAATATTGCTGTTCTTAGGAAATGAATCATAGTGTTTCCTTACATAAACTAAATTTTCATATATGTATTGGCCTGCCAAAGTTAAGATGTTTATTTCTTTAAACAATTCTCTCAAGCTATCTCTTCGCCGAAGATTGTATATGGCGCGAACAGCTCTTTTTTGGAGTACGAAAATATTTTCAATACTGGCAGCTGAGCCCCACAATAGCAGTCCATAAGACATTACACTGTGAAAATAACTATAATATACTAACCTTGCCGTTTCAATATCAGTTAAAAGCCTTATTTTCTTAACAGCGAATGCTGCTGAACTAAGTCTACTTGACAAGGCTTCAATATGTGGATCCCATTGCAGTCGAGAATCTAGTGTAATACCTAGAAATTTTGTACTCTCAATAAACTCGACTTCATCGTTATTCAAATTAATATTTAATTTTGTCTGCTCAACATTAGGTAATGAAAATTTTACACATTTAGTTTTTTTGGGGTTAAGTGCTAAATTATTGCTATTAAACCAGTATGAAACTTTAGAGAGGGCGCTATTTACTTCGTCCGAACAGTTGTTACCTCTGTTTACTTTGAAAACTAAAGAAGTATCATCCGCAAATAGTACTGTCTCACATAAATTATTCGCGTAATTGGGAAGGTCATTTATATAAATTAGAAACAGCAATGGGCCCAATATTGATCCCTGTGGCACACCCATATTGGTGGGGGCTCCAGTAGATTGAGTTCTATTAATCACTACTTTCTGAGTCCTATTGTACAAATACGATTTCATAAGGCTAACTGATTTGTCAGAGACACCATAATGTTCTAGCTTCTTTAATAGTTGGTGATCAACGCAATCGAATGCCTTAGAAAGGTCACAGAAAATGCCAATTACATCTTGCTTTTCTTCCCAAGCGACAAAAATATGTTTGAGAAGTGCAATTCCAGCATCAGTAGTATTTTTACCTTTGGAAAATCCAAACTGATTTTTATGAAGAATGTTATTGGATGTGAAATAATCTAGTAATTGGGAATATATAATTTTTTCAAATATTTTACTAAGTGCTGGTAGTATAGATATTGGCCTAAAGTTAGCTGGGTCACTTTTATCCCCAGATTTAAAAAGAGGAATCAATTTACTATTTTTCATTAAGTTAGGAAAGACCCCTTCATCAATACATTTGTTAAAAATAAAAGCCAAGTAAGGGGCTAGTATATCAATTATTGATTTAATAATGCTTGTTGACATGCCCCAAAAACATCACATACTCGTACATTGCTCTGATCCCAAAGTAAGTAGCTAAAGCACTTTTGTTATCACCTAAACACCACCATATTACAATAAATAATAACCGAGCGAGCGAAGCTCGGTTCACCCAGATATTATACTATTATTTTTTCTTGTTATATATAATAACGTACAAAATTAATATTTCATTAATATTTAATTATGTAAGACGAAAAAGCTTTAGTTTTTAGACCGTCGCGAACAAGTTGAGATTATGCAACACGCGTGTGATATTTTAAATGGCTGGCTAGAAACAGCCAAATTTCTCTTACTTTAATAGATTACCGGCCGGTACTTAAACAGTTTTCTAAGTGATCCGCTCAGATATTTTAGTGTACCGTATAGTAGTGATACTGACATTGCGTAATAGAACCTGCCCAGACCTTGGTTTGAGGAAACCAGGGCATACTATCAGCTCAACTAATGGCACGACCTGCATCGTGGCTTCGTGAACGCTACCAAGTAAGTCCCTTTCCCAACCTACTCATTCTCATCATCTCATTTTCGCTCTCTTAAATTGCATAGTTTCACTAGAAAATTCATTGAAAATAGTGACGATGTGGAATGGATTTGCCTCACTGTGTCACGAAAAATATCTTTTTATTCGTAATTTTTTGCAGTAACGCAAAATTTAATAAATTGGATATAAACTTGAATATTCAATAACGTAAATTATGACCTAAAATACTTATATTTTTTCATAGATTAATAAATATCCACCTTCGTCACGTTGGCAACATTTCGCGAAAATACCCTTTATGTCACTGAAAAGTCTATGACAGAGGTTACACGTTCAGTCTGGAATGTAATTCTAACATCATTCTGGTTAGATTTTTTTATTTTATTTATTCAGGTAAACAAACAATGGCACAATATTTATAATACCTATGATAATAAATTTAGAACATGAAGTACATAATCGTGCCACCAGCACCGTTTACCACTAATTACTAACTTAATACTTAATCCACTAATTGGGCTAACGAAGAGAGCAAGATACAACACTACAACAGTTCCAGTAAGCCCTTCCTAAAATTACTTTTGTTTGCTGTCGCCATGTCTACCGAGATGATTTTATTGTTGTAAGTATTGGTTATTCGATATAACGGCGACCTTTTGCCAGCCTTAGTGCGGCAATAGGCGACAGCAAACAAATTACAAGCGTTACGACTGTGTGTCCCAATCGGAATTTTGTATCTGAGCTTGTTTATTAATGGGATACAGTCATACCGGTTACTACAGATGTCATATACTTAGTAACATCATTTCCAGAATTGTACGTCTCTGTTCCAATTTCATACAATTATATTTGCAAAGAAGCTCTGCATACGATAACCTGCTGCGGTAACACTTATATAAATCCTCATCATCTCAGCCTAGACATGGGTGCCGCGCCGGCGCGACGCCGCCACCGTCTCTGCTGCGCGGATTGATTTTTTGGCCAAAAACAATATTAGCGAAAGTTTTAATAACTATTTCAGTTTTTTGACTACTCGTTATTTCCCCACCAAATTATGCCGCCCATAGGTACAAGCTGTATTCAACGAAGATCTCTTACTAGAAAAAGTTCTGGATTGTGCCTGTCCTACCTAGCACCTTCTTATGGTCATCAACTTCGAGAGTTGTATTCCCATTATTTTCTGATAAAGACGTTTCTTGGAAAGCACTACTTACATATTTGAGCGCTGTCCTCGTCCTTCAAGATGTTAGCAACAAGAACTAAATCACCGGCAAACCGAAAGTGTGTTAATTACTTTGCAGTTCTTTTCCAGTCCGGATACGAAAAGAACTGCGAAGTATTTAACACGATTTCAGTCGTTCGGTAATCCCATACTATCGCAGGGGAGAGTGAGACAAAGAGAGGTTAAATATTTCTCTAGACTCTGTTCATAGTGTGGGCCATATCTTTTAAAATCAGTTCATGTCCTTTTGAATCGTCTTGGGACATCGAACTATTCTTCGTCATTTGACTACATATCCACCCACGGCAGATAAGTCCGTCAAGTCCGCCCATCCGGGGAATGTGTCTTGGGACACGACATATCTCCCCATGTTGTATAGACCTTTACGACCTTTCGTTCTCGAGATCCAGGTAAAAAAAGTCTCCACAGCGCATCCTCACATATCTCCTAAACGCAAGATCGACAAAATCTGATTCTTGGTGACAAATTCCGACAAACTAACGGCTACACACTCGAGTTATCAGATTTTCGCTATGACCTTCCTTTCTCAAGATCCAGGTAGAAAAGTCTCTACAGCGTATCCTCACATATCTCCTAAACGCAAGATCGACAAAATCTGGTTCTTGGTGACAAACTACCGGCTACACATACGAGTAATCAGATTTTCGCTTCGACCTTCCGTTATCGAGATCTGTGTGGCCCAGCTGTAGAGACGTCTCTACAGCTGAGCCACACGTATCTTCTAAACGCAAGACCGACAAACTCTGGTTTTTGGCGACAAAATCCGACAAATTACCGGCTACACATACGAGTAATCAGATTTTCGCTACGACCTTCCGTTTTCGAGATCTGTGTGGCCCAGCTGTAGAGACGTCTCTACAGCTGAGCCACACGTATCTCCTAAACGCAAGACTGACAAACTCTGGTTTTTGGCGACAAATTCCGACAAATTATCGACTTCATCATGTCATAGTCAAAAAGTCAGATTTCCACCTTTTTTTTTGTGGCCCAGCTGTAGTCCGGCACGTCGTTTTGGGAGGAATGGGGGGGAAGGAAGTGGGGGAGGGGTTGACACCGGGCAGAATCGTGTTCAGCAGGGTCAAATTAGTCTAAAAAAAACCCGGTGGCAAAAAGTTTCATTCAATGCCGTTAACCGAGGTTTTTTCAAAAAATTCCACTAATCTACTATGCCACCACACGCCCGCCTGTGTAGTCGCACGGCATCTTACTGCCTGCGTAGGTATTGTCTCTTTATAATAGTAACAATGTCGAGTCGACATTACTGTGCCGTGTACAGATGTCAAAATCAAAAAACCAATAAACAATAGTCGTTTTTCAAATTATGATATATGCTATGCAGTTCATTTATAAGAAGACAACCTTAAGGCTCAATTACACTATACAATTTTAAGCAAGCGATTTTAAGACTGTCTTGAAAACGACTAAGAATGCGCGCATTTACACCACACAATTTCTAGCACGCTCGGCCGTGCTTACTGTCATAGTAAAAGAGAAGGCAGTAAGTCTCTAATGTCTTTTTTAATCAACGTAGTATTGGAGTTATTTACATTGTAGTTTTTGTATTTGTTTTATTTTCTGTTTTAGTTCTTTAAGCACCTACCTAATACCAAATTCCTTTTCTTTAATCATTATTTGTTAAGAGGTTAATTATAAATATTTTCAATTTGCAGTCGTCGTGTCAAATAAAATTTTAGGTACCTATCTCCTTACTTATATATTAATCAATCATTTTTTTTAACTATTATCTACCTATTAGAAACCTACATAACATTAATATCTGACTAGGTTGAAAATTCGAAAGGCTCACGAATAGAAATATTTTACCTAGTAGGTATGAAGTAGTAGTAGGTATATTTACCTAGTATCATTTTATTTAAGTAGATAAAAACCTCTAATGTGTAGGTACTTACTTAATGCAAATTGCAAGAATCGTATCAAACAAAACAAGACTGTCGCTCTTGTGAATAACTCGACGGACACACACGCCGCACCGCACCGCACCGCACACCAACGCGAACGCGACGGCTCGCGGGTGGGCCGCGGCAGCGGCACCCGCCCTCCCCTCGGCGTGACCCACCCCGCGCCACTCCCGCCCACGGCGTCCGGCTCAGAAGGTGCACATCGTCGTTGTTGTCGGTCGCGCACGTATCGACCTACCTAGATATCGCGTTATTATACGTTACACTATTTCCCAACAAAGTACTCGTCAAGACGACTCAAACGAGCCCAAACACGATGGGGTTGCATGGTTTTATTATAGAGTTCCTATGGCCTTCTTTCGGCTCCATCATCAGATCCTTGGACACTATTTCCCATTAGAGTACTCGCCAAGACGATTCAAACGAGCCTAAACTCAATGGGGTAGCGTGGTTTTATTAAAGAGTTCCAGTGTCCTTCCGGCTCCATCATCAGACCCTGGACACTATTTCCCAACAAAGCATTCGTCAAGACGATTCAAAGGAGCCCAAATTCAATGGGGTTGCACGATTTCAATATTAAGTTCCTATGGCATGGCCTTCCAGCTAAATCATCAGAGCCTGGACCTCATCTCCCTTTAAAGTACTCATCAAGACGATTCTAACGAGCCCAAGCACGATGGGGTTGTATGGTTCCATTATAGAGTTCCTGTAGCCTTCTTCCGGCTCCATCATCAGATCAGCCCAATGATACCATAATATTGCATTGCCTTTCATTTCTGACCTATGTTCAAAGTTTCAAGTCTCTCATCATATCAGCCACACGACACCCACTGCTGGGTATAGGCCTCCCCTAAGGATCTCCACGACGATCGGTCCTGCGCTGCCTGCATCCACTGGCTTTCCGCGACCTTCACCAGATCGTCGGTCCACCTTGTCGGGGGCCTACCCACGGAGCGTCGTCCGGTGCGCGGTCGCCATTCCAGAACCTTTCTGCCCCAACGGCCATCGGTTCTTCTCGCTATGTGTCCTGCCCATTGCCACTTCAGCTGAGCAATCCTTCGAGCGATGTCGGTTACTTTAGTTCTCCTGCGGATCTCCTCGTTTCTGATTTGATCACGTAGGGAAACGCCGAGCATGGCTCTCTCCATTGCACGCTGAGCGACCTTGAGCCTCCTTATGAGACCCATAGTTAGCGGCCACGTTTCACTGCCGTAAGTCATCACTGGCAACACACACTGTTCATAGACTTTCGTCTTGAGACACTGAGGTAAGTCGGACGCGAAGATTTTTCGAAGCTTCCCGAATGCTGCCCACCCGAGTTGGATTCGGCGAGAGATCTCTTTCTCGAAGTTGGACCTACCTAACTGGACTGCCTGTCCTAGGTATACGTAATGGTCAACAACTTCAAGTGTAGTGTTCCCAACATGAACTGGAGAGGGTACAACATGGGCATTTGACATAATTTTCGTCTTTTCCATGTTCATCCTAAGACCCACTCTTTGGGAAGCACTACGGAGATCTTCGAGCATTGTGTTCAGGTCTTCCATGGTCTCAGCCATAAGGACTATATCATCGGCAAAACGAAGGTGTGTTAGGTACTCGCCATTAATGTTGATGCCGAGTCCTTTCCAGTCCAAGAGCTTAAAGATGTCCTCCAACGCAGCTGTGAACAGTTTCGGAGAAATAACGTCTCCCTGTCTCACACCACGCTGCAGTTGGATAGGATTTGTGTTCTGGTTCTGTACTCGGATCGTCATGGTGGCATTTTGGTATAAGTACCTCAACACCTCGATATACCTATAGTCCACTTGGCACCTTTGGAGAGACTGCAGCACCGCCCAGGTTTCAATCGAATCAAAGGCTTTCTCATAGTCCACGAACGCCAAGCAAAGTGGCTCATTATACTCCTCGGTCTTCTGTATAACCTGCCGCAGCGTATGGATGTGGTCTATGGTGCTAAAGCCTTTTCGGAACCCGGCTTGTTCGGGAGGTTGGAAGTCGTCGAACTTGCGAGCGAGACGATTCGTAAGGACTCTCGAAAACAACTTATAGACATGACTCAGAAGCGAGATGGGTCTATAGTTCTTTAAGAGGGACTTGTCACCCTTTTTAAAGAACAAGATCACCTCACTTATGTTCCATGTCTTTGGCGTTCTGCCCTGGACGATGACGGAATTAAAGAGCTTCTGGAGGACTTTGAGTATCGGCTTACCGCCCGCTCTCAGAAGTTCTGTAGTGATTCCATCGTCACCCGCCGCCTTGTTGTTTTTCAGCTGTTTGAGAGCCATACTAATCTCGTACAGGCTGACGTCCGGGATATCTTGGGTATAGTGTCGGGTAAGCTTGGCTCTGGGGTCTTTAGCCTTGCTTTCAACAGGTGTCTGCGTGGAATATAACTGCCCATAGAACATAGAAGCTCTCGATCTCCCTCAGGATTTCAGGCTTTGATGAAATGATGCGTCCGTCGTCAGTTTTCAGCTTCGTCATCTGGCTTTGCCCAATAGACAGATCTCTCGCGAACACTTTGGAGCCTTTATTCCGCTCGATAGCCTCTTTAATACGATTCGTATTAAATTGGCGAAGGTCGCTCGTCAAAGACTTAGATATCTGTCTATTAAGCTGCCGATAACGATTAGCATCTACTGAACTCTGGAGCCTCATTTCACGTCTCTGATCCATGAGTAGGAGTGTGTGGTCGGAGAGTTTCTTTATCTTGGGACGGCGGGTCTTAAAGAGCTTGGACCCTACCGTACGGACAGTATCCACCACCATGTTGTTTAGATCGTCCACATCTATGCTGTTCTCAAGGGCTTCGAAGCGGTTTTGGAGTTCGAGTTGAAAGCTCTCGGGGTTTTGAATATGGGCCGGCAATGGTCGAATTGTTGATTTTATCAGTCGAGATCTTTCCAGCTTTGGGTTGATATTCAATGTGCCACGTACCAATCGGTGATCGCTCCCCGTCTTAACAGCGTTGATCACAGTCACATCATTGAATATTTGCTTTTTCGTCGACATGATAAAATCTATCTCATTTCTGACTTTACCGTCCGGACTGACCCAGGTCCACTTCCGGCTTTCCGGCTTTCTGAAGAAGGAGTTCATCATAAAGAGGTTCTCCTTCTCCATAAAGTCAGCCAGCATCTGGCCTCTGTCATTCCGTTGCCCAACTCCAAATTGCCCCACTCAATTCAACAAGTCTCTAGCTCATCCGAAAGCTAGTTTAAATTGTTCGCAAACTTTGTGGAGAAACAAACAAACAAACACACAAGCAAACGAGAAAGCAACCTAATAAAAGCGTGTTAAAAACAACCTACCTACCTATAAGTTTCAAGTCTCTAGCTTATCGGGAAGCTAGGTAGGTAGGTACCTAGTATAAAATACTCTTTTCTAAAATTACGGACAAACAAATAAACGAACCTACTTATAAATATTAATAGTATAAATAAATAATTAAACAAGAAAACGTCCATATGAAAACGTGTTAAAAAGCCAACATTCCTTTTTGAACTTATCTTGTACTGTGGCAGTATCGTCTATCTGTCGCGAGTCAGACAGAGTCTGTCTCTGTCTGTCACATTACCTCTACACGTTGACCTTGAGAACGCCTTTATGCCTTAGGTATAAAGTTGGTTTTTGTAGTACAACTGTTACGTCTGACGTGCCGTCGTAGGTACAGTTAGACTGTCTTGAAATCGTGCGTGCATTTAGACGACACAATTTTAAGAATCTTATTACCGAGCGGGCTAGGCCGCACGATTTTACTTAGTCCGTTTACACCATGCTTAGTCTTGAAATCGCGTGCTTAAAATTGTTTAATGTAATTGAGCCTTTAACGTTGCGTGCGTCATTAGAAAAGATAAGAGCACGCGCTAGAAAGAGAGGCAACTACTAGGTGAATAAAAACTGTACTGCAGCTGGGCATTGCGCGACCTGAATTGTACTTTATTGTGTCGAAGCAAAAGTCGCTATTTATTTAAATTACTATGCGGCGTGCTGCTTCTGTACTTGTACTATTAGTTATTCTGTGCTATAGGCATATAGGTAAGCATTATAATATACAGGATGTTTGATAATAGCCTTGTAAAGCCGAATATGGTAGATAGGGACCATCAAACTGAACAACTTTTACTATGGGACCAACTCTGAAATCGCGAAAAAAAATACCAGCTGTTTCATATATTTTGATATTTTTAACGGACTTCAAAAATTTGAAAAGGAGGAGGTTATCTATTCGTCGCGAACCTATATGTATGTATGTTACCGGCAATGTGTATTCTCCGGCATTGTATACAATGCCTGAAACGATCAGGCAATGTATGAAATGATATTCATTTTATACATTGCCTATGCATTGTATACAATGCCTGCTGGTCCACCGGCAATGTGTAAAATAAGTTTATTTCTGTTGTCTGTTATAAAAAAATAACCTCGAAATTTAAGGCTCACGCTCCGCTGCGCTACGCGCTCGCCTTAAATTTCTAACCTAACCGGGACCTACAGGAGTAAAGCAGGTTCGGTTCCAAACTCAATAAGCCGCCCTCGAGCCCCACCCCGAGCTCCCCTCGAGCCCCACCCTGAGCCCCCCCTTCTTTCTTTAAAAGAAGTTTAAAAGAAGACACCTTAAGGATGATACCATAATAATGTCATTGGTGTTGGACTTGGGATTTTGAAGATACACGAGGGAACTCCTCAAAATCAAATAGGAACTGTACAGTGATGAAATATTGGTAGGTTTATGACAATCAAAAACAAGTTAAGTACCTATCTATTGTCAAGGAACTTCTGCACTAAAGTTGAAGTCCGAAGGCCCTAAAGACGTGTTTTAATTAATCGATTTGAACATTATTTCTTGCTTTTTATAGAGCTGTTTTATAAGGTTTTTGAAGGTTTTGCTATTTTTTTTAAGTTGTTTTCGTTATAAATTTTTGTATGAAACAGCTGTTTTTTTGCGATTTCAGAGTTGGTCCCATAGTAAAAGTTGTTCAGTTTGATGGTCCCCACCTACCATATTCGGCTTTATAAGGCTATTACCAAACACCTTGTATATGTTACGGCTAATACCCGAAGTGCGGCTAAACCTAGTTTTAGCCGGCTAAAACTAGGTGTAGCCGCTAGCTGTTGGCTAAAACTAGGTGTAGCCGATTTGCTCGCGGAGGACAGGAGTAAAGCAGATCGGTTACAGTTAAGTAGTTTTAGCCAACAGCTATCGGCTACACCTTTTTTTTTTTTTTGTTTTTTTTTTTTTTATGCCGGGGAAAAACGCATTTACGCGCTTCCCCTCCCGCAGGTGAGCGGGAGGGGGGCATGTGGGACTCGCCAGGAGGGGACCGCAACATTCAGCGTTGCGGCTCCCTCCACGACTGCCTCCCGTGATCCCACCCAACCATGTGGTTCGGTGGGATCTCGGGAGGAGGGAATACCCACTAAAAAACCCCGGCACTTGCCCTCTCGCCGCCGGTTGGCCCTGAGGGACACCTGTGGGACTCACCTCATAAGACCCGGCGGCCGGCCCGATTATCCGGGCCTCATCGCGGTTGGGAGATGGCCGAGCAAGTTTAGCCATCTCCCCAGACGGTCGGGACCGTGCAATGCAGGTGATGGTTCACCTCCCATCACCTGCTTGGTCCCATTTAAGGGGGAAGGAGGTTCGCGTAGCGACGCCTCCGTACCCCTACCCGCCTGCGGCGAAGAAGGGCCGCCTGAGCGTCCTCTTCGCGAGCCCTCTCCGCTGTCTCCTTCTGGAGGATAACATCCTCACAGAAGGAGACTACCGCCTGCCACGATCTCTCACTGCCCAGCATCGCATTTATGATGCTGGGCAGAGAGAGATCTCCACCCACCACTGCCACGAGCTCCCGACGCTGCGCCGACCACGCAGGACACACTTCGAGTGTGTGCTGCGCAGTGTCCAGCACCGCGTCGCACTCATGGCATCTTGGAGTCTCCTCCCTCCGGATTAGGTGCAGGAACTTGCCGAAACAGCCATGTCCCGCAAGAACCTGCACCAGGCGATAGGTTAAAACACCGTGTTTTCGGTACCTCCATTCGCATAACAGCGGGCGCACCGCCTCCACCGTTCTGACACCCGCTTCTGGAGACTCTAGTCGGCGTTGCCACTCAACCATCACCTCCTCTTCCACCCTCTGCCTTATAGCGATGACTTCCTCTGGGGCCAGGCGGTCCCCCCGTCTACGGGACTCCTTCCTCTCCAAGTAAACCCTCTTAAGGATCTGCGCCTCAAGTTCCCACGAGGGAGTTCCTGCTAACACGCATGCTGCCGTCCAGGAGATCGTCTTATATCCGCGGATCAGGCGTGTCGCGATCACGCGTTGCGGTCTCCTGAGGAGTCTGCAATTTTCTCCGTTTAAGGAGTCTGCCCATACTGGAGCTCCATAAAGGGCCATACATCTCAACACCCCGGCGTATAGCTGTCGGCAACTGCCGTCGGGGCCACCAACATTTGGGAGGAGCCGTCCCAAGCTATCGGCTACACCTAGTTTTAGCCGGCTAGAACTAGGTTTAGCCGCACTTCGGGTATTAGCCGTAACATATATAAAAGTACATAGTAGCAGGGCTCCGTCACTCCGCGCGCGATTATAAAGCGCTCGGCGTCCTCTGAGGACAAATTTCATACATCAGAAAGGATAAGACCTACGCGATAGAAAGAGAGGCAACTACTAAGTGAATGTTTTGGAGCGAAGGGAGCGCTGTGCGACTTGAATTGCACTTTATTGTGTCGGGGCTAGAGTCGCTATTTATTTAAACGATTCTGCGGAGTGCAAATTCTGTAGGTACCATGGGCAACAGCGACGCTTAACCACTGCTAAGGTCAAAATCGCTTGCACGCCGCGCCGTCACAACCATACGTTTAGTTCGTGTAGGGGCGATACGCGCGCACACGAATTTTGTTGCAAACTGGTTAAGCGTCGCTGTTGCCCATAGTACGCTTGAATTATTATCTATTCTAGTGTGGTAGAAGGTGAACAGTCCTAACAAGTTTTTATACTTACTTACTTGCCTACATAGTTACATTACATCACAAAATAAGAAACTAAGAAAGGCACTTTAATAAGGCGCAAAAAAGCTCCCTATCCAACCTTGTGCCAGCTTTCGTTAAGGTGCGTCCAGATATGTTCTTTTGATCGCACCGTACCTCCGTTCCGTACCAGCGTTCCGATCAAATAAGTCTGGACGCTACTTTTGCCCGTTCCGTACCTCCGTTCCGTACCACCGTTCCGATCAAACCGCCGAACGTCGCCGCGATCACGTCCAGACTAGCGCCGTACCGTACCTCCGTTCCGTATCAACGTTCCGATCCAATAGTACAGCAGCCCGTAGTAAATTTAAATTACGAAAAAGGTTACCGTTTGTCGTTGTGATATAGTTATTTATTACAAAATTATAGATACTTTAACAGATCGCAACCCGCCGCAACCTATATTTGTATATCTCCAAAAATGATTATTTTTTATTTTTCGAGGTTAATCACATGGTTTAGCTATTGTTGTGTTCTACAGCGCTATGTTTGATTGCCACTGATAATATTAAGACTATGAAAAGTAGCCATACACAGATTTAAGACCAGATAAAGTCCATCCATTTCATCTGGTCTTAAATCTTTGTATGGCTACTTTTCACAGTCTAACTATTATCAGTGGCAATCAAACATAGCGCTGTAGAACACGACAATAGCTAAACCATGTGATTAACCTCGAAAAATAAAAAATCTCATTTTTGGAGATATACAAATATAGGTTACGGCGAGTTGCGATCTGTAAAACTTGGGTTAAAGTATCTATAATTTCATAATAAATAACTAATACTATATCACAACGGCAAACGGTACCTATAACCATTTCGTAATTTAAATGTACTACGGGCTACTGTACTACAACCTCCGAACGTCGGCGTCGCCGCGATCACGTCCAGACTAGCGCCGTACCGTTCCTCCGTTCCGTTTTTCCTTTGAACGGGGCGAAAAAACCGACTCGCGATGGATCGGAGCGTACCTGTCGGCGATCGAGACGGCGTACCTCCGCACCGTTCCGAACATGCGTCCAGACTAGCGTTCTTTGTTCGCGACGCTCAAGAGCGAGAGATACGGGTACGGGCAAAAGAGCGAGAGATTCGAGGTGGATCGGGGCGTACCTGTTCGGCGAACGGAACGGCGTACCTCCGCACCGTTCCGAACATGCGTCCAGACTAGCGTTCTTTGATCGCGACGCCGATCGGAACGGAGGTACGGTACGGGCAAAAGAACATATCTGGACGCACCTTTAGACACTCTACATCACAGAAACAATAATTAAAACAATAATTTAGCTATTTTAATTTATTTTCATTTAATATTCACAGGTGATTTAACAGTACATTACGTAATTGCATTAGTTCTAATATGCCTTTATTTATAGCGATAAACTTTTATTCGATTGAGACAGACAAAAACATCAAAATCCTTTCAATAAATCGTTGACATTCTTTAAGAGCGCACCGTGCCTCAACTAGCGCCGCCAATCAAGAAAAAAAGCATTACCTACTTAAATCGAAAGAAATATGTTTAGTAAAATTCTGAAAAATATAAAAACTAGTATTACCTACCTAGATATAAACTATTTTTGTATCCGTTAATTCTTAGTTGAGTTTGAATTAAAACTACACGAACACATTAAAAGCAGTAAAAAAGCATAGCAAAATTAATTTATAACTAGCGACCGCCCGCGGTTTCACCCGCGTGGTTCCCGTTCCCGTGGGAATATCGGGATAAAAAAAGTATCCTATGTTTTAATCTAGGCTATCTACTATCTGTGTGCCAAATTTCAACAAAATCCGTTTAGTAGTTTTTGCGTGATTGAGGAACAAACATCCAAACCCACAAACTTTCACATTTATAATATTAGTAGGATACTAGTTTTAATATTTTTCACGATTTTATTAAACATAGTTATTTCGTTGTAATGTTTTGTTCTTGAATGGCGGCGCTAGTGGACGCACGACGCACCCTTAAATGCAGCGAATTAAAATCTATGGAACAAGCATTGCACTCAAAAAATGGCACCACACGAAAAGTACAACTAAGTGGATGGAGATAAAAATGCTGCCTTCTGTTATTTACTATACTTAAACGAAAAAATATGATACGTTATTTATGCATCTTTTTACTGCCTTCTTTGCGTCTTTTACACCATTTGACTACAAAGGACGTCATTTTTAATAAACTTTTTCACTCTTTTCTCTACAATACAAACTGCAATTATTGTAAATAACATTAACATCAGTCACCGGGTGCGTGGCTGGCCCGACTAAAGCTGAGCGGGTTGTACTTTTTCGGCCTCGTGGTGCCATTTTTTAAGCAATATTTGTTTGCAATTACACTTCCATAGATTTTAGTTCGCTGCTTAAAGGTATTTAATTTTACATCTTGTGTAGGTATCTCCTTCTATTGTGATGTTCCAAAAGTAAAAAAAAGTGATTTCTTATACTAAAAACTAGCTGCTAATTTAAATTAACTTATTACTATAAACATTGATACCAGGGATTGAAATACCGTTAAAAAAATAACGATAAAAAATATCGTTAAAAATACCGTTAAAACATTTTATCGGATAATTTACCGGAAAAAATAACGTTAAAAATATTTTACCGGTAAAATTAGCGTTAAATATAGCGTTTTACTTTACCGGTACAAAGATACCGGTAAAATAATCGCTAAAAAAATAACTTTATTAATTGGAATAACGTTAATTTTAAAGTTTAACGGTTAAAGTAAAAAATAACGTTAAAATTAACGTTATTTATTGAAATAACGTTAATTTCAATGTAACGTTAACTAAATTAACGTTATTAATTGACATAACGTTAATGTTAAAATTAACGGTAAAAAAGTAAGAAATAACGTTACATTTAAAAATAACGTTATCATTCCCTGATTGATACCTACATTACGGTATTTTAGTCATTTTATTTTTCTCTCCTGTACACGTTCTGTGCTCCTGCATGCATTCTTACATGTTTACAGTATAAATGACTACTCTGAGTAAAACATTTGAAACATAACATCAGGTAACTTTATTTGTAAGATTTCCTTCTGTTATGAATTCATGCATGCACTACGCTCTGACAGCTATCAGAGTAAAATTTCACCGAACCACGGAACGGTTAGAGCGCGCACCGGAGTGCGCTCGAGTGCACTCGTGCGAAGCCACGGAACGCACCCTCGTACAATAAATATTTGTGTGGTCATGAACAGTAAAAATCTAATTATCTTATACCTTTAAACGAGCAATTCTTGTATATTTATTTATACAAGGTGCATTTGTAACCACTCTCAAAAATTTAAGGATCTGTTCAGTCCATGAACAACTTTCTCTGAGAAATATATGGTCAAATTCTATCCTTAAATTTATATTACCTTACAACATACTAAGAATGTTGTTCTTATCATAAGGTGAATCAATAATAGGTTATGGACTCAGTGGCTATGGTCGTACATATAAAACTAACATTGACTTAATATACAAACTTCAACTAAGCATACTTAAAACAATTATCCCAAAATATATAAGAAAAGTAATTTGGTTTCTTGTTCGGGTGGAAGTAATAAAAAGGCACTTCTCAGCATGAATACTAATACGATTATCTATGTAGTACTGCTGTAGACTGTTGTAGTCTAAGACAATCTTGCTCCCGCTCAATTTTCATGTAGATTTTGGTATCATCTGCGTACATTAAGAACCTAGCATGATGAATACATTGACCAATATCATACAAAAATACAGCATATAGAAAAGGACCAAGAATTGAACCTTGTGGTACATGGTGTACCGTACACCTGACTGACGTGATTTTAATGAAGTTAAAGCATTTATCACCGTTAACTACTGCTTGACTACGATTTCGCAGCCTCGCGGGTATGATTCAAGCCATCGTATTTCAAGCCATTGTGATTATTATAATGTATGATTTTTTTCATGTGTAGCTAAATGACTACGTTGAGTAAAACCTTTCGTACAATAACTACATTTGTGTGGTTTCTCTCCTGTATGATTTTTTACATGTTTAGCTAAAGCACTGCTGTCAGAAAAACATTTCGTACAATAACTACATTTGTATGGTTTCTCTCCTTTATGAATTCTTACATGTGTATCTAAATTACTACGTTGAGTAAAACCTTTCGTACAATAACTACATTTGTGTGGTTTCTCTCCTGTATGAGTTCTTTCATGTACAGCTAAATGACTACGTTGAGTAAAACATTTCGTACAATAACTACATTTGTGTGGTTTCTCTCCTGTATGATTTTTTACATGTCTAGCTAAAGCACTGCTGTCAGAAAAACATTTCGTACAATAACTACATTTGTATGGTTTCTCTCCTTTATGAATTCTTACATGTGTATCTAAATGACTACGTTGAGTAAAACCTTTCGTACAATAACTACATTTGTGTGGTTTCTCTCCTGTATGAGTTCTTTCATGTTTAGCTAAAGCACTGCTTTCAGTAAAACATTTCGTACAATAACTACATTTGTGCGGTTTCTCTCCTGTATGAATTCTTACATGTGTAGCTAATTGACTACGTTGAGTAAAACATTTTGTACAATGACTACATTTGTGTGGTTTCTCTCCTGTATGAATTCTTTCATGTGTAGCTAAAGCACTGCTTTCAGTAAAACATTTCGTACAATAACTACATTTGTGCGGTTTCTCTCCTGTATGAATTCTTACATGTGTAGCTAATTGACTACGTTGAGTAAAACATTTTGTACAATGACTACATTTGTGTGGTTTCTCTCCTGTATGAATTCTTTCATGTGTAGCTAAATGACTACGTCGAGTAAAACATTTCGTACAATAACTACATTTGTGTGGTTTCTCTCCTGTATGAATTTTTACATGTTGAGCTAAACTACTGCTGTAAGTAAAACAATTCGTACAATAACTACATTTGTGTGGTTTCTCTCCTGTGTGAATTTTTACATGTCTATCTAAAGCATTCCTGCTAGCAAAACTTTTCGTACAATAAGTACATTTGTATGGTTTCTCTCCTGTATGAATTCTTATATGTCTAGCTAATTTACTGTAAGCAGAAAAACATTTAGAACAATAACTACATTTGTATTGCGTCTCATCGCGACAAATACTATCCTTATGTTTGTTCTTATTTTTGCTAAGTTTATTTTCTGTCACATTGTTATTTCTCAGTACATCCTTGCCTTTCAAAAGAATAATATTTTTACTATTTTCATAATTTGTATTTGAATCAGTTAGCGAGTTTGGTTTACTATTAGTTTTAATTATGTGCCATTTCTTAATATGATTTTCTAAGAAGTTTTTGCAGAAATATTCCTTTTTGCATACATCGCATTTAAAAACATTATTTCGAGCTGTAACCCGTTCATTGCTATGTTCTTCAATTTCAGAATTCTTAATGTCACTATTAATATTGGAAGTGGTTATTTCATTGTTCGGTATTATTGTATTAACAGGAATTTTATTTTTTTTACTGCGTATTTTAATGTCAGGTATTTTCTTATTATCCACGTTCTGTGCATTATTTTTCTCGTTATCCTTTTCAGTTTCTCTATCCGATTTACGTTTCTTGGGTAAATGCAGCACCTGTAAAGTATTTTTAAATGATAGATTAACAATAGCTAATAGTAAAAGGTACATTAAGCCCGTTTCGTCACATTTGGTCCACTTTACGAAAACACGTCTATTTCGGTAATGAATGCACATTTAAGTGTATGGAAAATGTTGTGTGGCTGTGAATCTGAAAAGGTACAACTTTCGGGATATGGAGTTATTGATAGTTCCTGTTGGATTTCGAATTTATTATAATATAATTTTAAGGTAGAAAGCGAATGATTGCAATTGCTTGTCGTTCCGTCAATCCCTCATCCTTTCCCTACATACGCATTTTGAAGTATTGCCGTCCCTTTCGCCGGTGCAACAGTGCATTGGTTTTTTATAAGTAATTAATCAATGGAAGTACCAGGGTCACAAAAATATTGAGGTTATTTTATGATTTTAAAAAATCTTTATTGATTTTTTTATAAACTTTTCGACAAAAAAAATATTGTTACTGACGCGGGGTACGGGATTGGAAGAACACTATGTTGCATAGACGACATTTTTTTTATCATAGGAGTTAACCTTTTTATGAAGTGATATCATTGAAGTTAATATTTATGTGATCAAAAAAAAATAACAAAAATATTTTTTTTATCATAGAAAGTGTAGGATGGCTGAAAGACGTGGAATGGAACGGAAGGATGAGTAACAGGGAGAGGTGTGAGTGAGAGAGGGAAAGAGGACTGATGAACGACGCAAGTGCAAGTCAAGTCCAATAAATGGAAAAAAGAAAAGTCAACATCAAAAAACTTTTTTTTTTCACAATCATTAGATAATATTAAAATAAAAAAAAAAAAGATTATATTTTTTTATATTCGATAAAAAAATATGAAAACTTCTCCAAAGTACCAGGATCATATAAATATGGATAAGTTTATCTAAAAAAAAAACTATTTTGTTTTTTTATTTTCCATTTTTTTTAAACAAAATATAAAAACGTCGCCAAAGTACCAGAATTAGATAAATATGGAAAACCAATAAAAGATAATTCTTGCCTGGGAATGCTGTATTTCTTGCACTTACGTTCGTTCATCAGTCCTCTCTCCCTCTCTCATACACACCTATCCCTGTTACTCATCCTTCCGTTCCATTCCACGTCTGTCACTCATCCTACACTTTCTATGATATAATAAAAATATATTTGATCATATAAATAATGATTAATAAATCTATTTTGTTTTTTTTTTATTTTCATCTTTTCGATTCAAATATATAAAAACATCGCTAAAGTACCAGGATCACATAAATATGGAAAAGGTTAACTTCTATGATAAAAAAAAACTTTTTTGTCGTCTCTGACACACAGTGTTCTCCTTCCAATCCCGTACCCGGCGTCAGTAACAATTTTTTTATTGAAAAGTTAATGAAAAAAAACAAAAACAATTTTTTTATCATAGAAGTTTATATTTGTGTGATCCTGGTACTTTTAAGACGTTTTTACATTTTTTTTTTCATCCCTATCTACCTTGGGTTATTTAGCTAGGCGCACTCCGCGGTTTAGGTACGAAGCTACAAGTAGCCGGCGGGTCCGTCCGGATGAACTAATTTCAGAGGCTGCCGCGTGCCGGCTGGGTCGCACGTTAGCAGTTCGATTTTGATAATCACGTCACTCGCCGCGTTCGCATATTGCCGCGTCGGTCGTTCGTTCTCACGTTTGTGATATATAACCAAAATTAAGCCATATTACATGGCAATGAGCTGCCTTAATACTAATAATAAAAAGGATCCGAACCTCACGTTTTTCACACTTCCAAAAGTTCCAAACGACATCGAAACGTAAGAATAGTGCTTGTCTACTACCTAGTTAGTATTTAGTATCCGTTACGAAGTACTGCGTACTTGTCTTATTTGCTAAATAATCTTCACCCAACTATTTATTGAAATAATAATTTATAGATTACGAGTAGGTAGGTACTTACTTACCTACTTTCAAAATAAAGTAAATTATTAAGGACAATTTGATTTCGTAAAAAAGCAAATTGCCTCAAAGTTAGCATGTATAGTTTGACGTGGCGTTGACTGTACCTAGCCTAGTTTTTTTGAAACGTATTTAAGTACCTACTCATTTATTTCACAAACACATAACTTGTAATAAATTAAGTACTTACCTATTATTAAATTTATTATTTATAATAAGAAACCCTAAAGTCGTTAGAAGAGATAAGTGCTACGCGATAGAAAGAGAGGTAACTTCTAGGTGAATATAACTGTAGGTAAGGGAGCGGTGTGCGACCTGAATTGCACTTTATTGTGTATGGGATATAGTCGCTACTTATTTAAATGACTTTGCGGAGTGGATCTTCTGTACTTGTACTATTATGTATTCTGTGCCGCCCCACACCACACTGCACAAATGTGGCTCCATGTCTGCCTGCCATATTGTATATAACGTGTTACCAACATTTTTATTTCAGGGTCCATTATTTTTTGAGAAAATCGTGAACTTGAAATATACATAATGACTTTAAAAAAATAAACATTTGATTTGGTAATGTCACTGCTTAGTGAGCCGGAGGTCGTGAGTTCAACAAACATGGTCATGCAAATACAAATGGTCCCAGGGTGGTGCTGGGACCATTTGTATTTGCATGAACATGTGTGCTGGTCCCCTGAGTCTAGGTGAAATAGCTTTTTTCAGTTGATAGGTACTTAATTTCATCATTCGAGTCGACTGAAGAATTTGACTGAAAAAAATTTTTAATTACTACCCCAGTTCGTAACACATTAATAATGTGCTATTATTACTCTATCTATAGATATTAATTTTAAAACGACCTTGTTGGTACCTATTATTCGATATTCCCAAAAAAATAAAAACGACGTACACCGTACAGTGATGTTCTGATGCGGGGTAACGGCGGGTGGCGGGGCGCGAAACACTTGGCCACGCCCGAACGGTCAAGGGTCGCGTTCCGAATCACGCTTATAGCACTATGAGCGCGCTAACGCCCGGACCGATTCATGCTAACAACGCTCACGTAAGCTGCAGTGACGTCACAGATGACGTCATCACATGTGCTAACGACGCTCAGCGTATTCTACCAAAGCACGGTGAGCGTTGTCGGTGTAGCTGTCA